>JAXDDW010000093.1:0-335000 GCA_034670385.1 Hoplostethus mediterraneus
AATTTCGGTCTATGACATCTACATATGTAGATGTAAGAAGGGAAGAAGGAAAATAATGAGAGCGAGTGCATGAGAGAGAGAGAGAAGGTAGGGGGGGGAGGGGGGCAGCTTGCCCTTCCAGTATGTCAACAAGGTAAATCTAGAACCCCATTTGTTCCACCAAAAACAATCTAATTTGATTGTTTGAAGTGATCATTGTTTACCAGGCCAAAAACTTTATAATGTGAGTTGCATCACTTCACATGGAGTTTTGATTAATAAGTGATATTTTTTTGATACTACTTTGGTTGAACAATAATTAGAACTGTTAGACCCAATGGCTGTTATTTTGTGTGCTGAGGTTGACACCTGCTGGTGCAAAATAAAAACTACATCTTGCTGGAAATGACGGGCGATGCAATGGTGCATTCAGGTCCCATAGGAAACCCTTACAAAGATTGAAGTTTTCTGTGGACTGTGGTTGCTTCTCAAGAGTCAAGAGTCAAGAACTTTATTTGTCACATACACATACATGTAGTGAAATGAAAAGTGGCAATGCTCACGGGAATGTGCAAGAGGGCAGTATACATAGTATTTACAGTAAAAAACCAACACAATATTTACAGTATGAAAAAAATAAAATTACAATAATTACAGTTAGAGCTCTTATATAAAACAACACAATATATACAGTAAGAGCACTTTTGAAGTGAAATATAAAATATAAAATAAGAGGTAGGTAGGGGAAATCGTATGAATGTAATGAGCTATAAATTATGTGTAGTATGTGTGCGTGTGTGTGTGTGTGTGTATAAGAGGGGCAGTGTGTGGGTTTGGTGGGGGTCCTGGTGAGGTCAGAGGTCACAGTCCTGATGGCCTGAGGAAAGAAACTTGTTGTTGGGGTGGTGAGGATCCTTCATGATCCTGCAGGCTCTGGTTCTGCACCTCCTGGTGTACAAGTCCTGCAGGGTGGGGAGTGTAGTTCCAATACTCTCTGCAGAGCCTTCCTGTCCTGAGCGGAGCTGTTGCCAAACCAGGCAGTGATGCTTCCAGTCAGGATGCTCTCTACAGCCCCAGAGTAGAAGGACTGAAGGATCCTCCGGGAGACCATAAAACCTTCTTAAGACCTTCTGATAATTATTCTCAGCTTTTCCCGCAACTAACACACATGCACTAAATGAGAATGACATTTGATTTCATGTTTCACAGTAACCTAAATGTTACCATGACAACCACAAACAATAATGTCCTGCCATGGCATTTTAAACAATATCACAAAATGATTCATGATTTGTTCATTTTTGGTCTCATTTGAATTTAACATATCATTGTCTAGACTTGAGTACACGTACTGTATTTCGTTGTGGGTGACGTCAGAATTCAGGAAGTCAGAGAAATCGGCGTTCATCGCCAAACCTTGAGTTCCTAAATAGTATTTACCAACTGAAAGCCTAAGTGAATTTTCTTGTAGTATTTTCTGGCATTATTTACCGGCTGAGGTGAAAGGTTATTTTGAATTTGGAAGCTCCAACCTAAAGTCTTTACCATGGGACCCGAATGCAGCACAAATAACCAATCATCGACCGGTTAGGGCGGAAGTTGCATCCAAGGGACTGTTGTCGGCTAACTTCTCGTTAGCAACCAGGCATGTTAGCAAATAACTCCAAAGCTGTTTAAATTATATATCAGCTGGATGTCGGTTATTTGCAGCGTACTGGTAGCTGCATTTTCTGCCTTTGGTCTGGCGTCAGAAGGGAAGTAATAGGGCTGCCAGCACTGAGAAAAGGTAACGTTAGAGAACTTGCTGCTAGCTTGGTGCATCGTTAGCATTGGGTTAAGATTAGCACCGATACTTTGTCACCCCGAACTCCGTTCGAAAATCTGACAATTTCTTGTTGTCTTGCTTATATCGACAAACATACGTACCTCGTAAACATAATTTAGGATATTCTCAGAATGTACCGGCACCGCTGATGAATTCGGCATTATACCAACCAAGCAGCTCTTATTTTAATAAAAATCCAACTTGAATAACGAAGTGACACTGCTCGCTACCGTCTACTAATTTACGGAGTATTTTGGTGGAAGAAGATTGCGGTAATAACACAAATTTATGAATCAGTTCTGAAAGATTAAATTATATTGAACTGCTTCCTGGATTACTTATATATCGGGTTTAGCAGAAGAGCCTAACGATACATAAAAGGTCTTCTACCGGGTACTTTTACCGATAAGCAAGGCAACATTAAACAGACAGATTTTTGAACGGAGTTCGGTTGAGCGTTATTTACATACGGGAGAACAACGCGCGTGGGGGCTAAAAAACATTGAACTTTAATTATCAATAATTTAAAAACGGGGTTACTTCAGTGTTTACTAGTAAATGTAAATAATAAATCCATTCGTTTTAATTTATGCTCTATTTAATTCGGTAGTTCAAGATGAAGTCCAGAATCATAAAATAATAAGAATGACACAATACTATATTGTCACATTTTCCATCAAACAGTCAACAGCACACAGGGACAAACATTACATTATTAAAACCAACATTTATGGCTTCAGGTATTTTCGTATTGTTTACCTAGACCATTCTTCTGCCCTCCTACAGTGAAATGGAAAGGAATGAGACACCGGTCCAGTCAAACAGTAAGACGCTGCTTATCCGCCACCTACCAGCTGAGCTGAGCCATGCAGAGAAGGAGGACTTCCTGAAGTATTTTGGAGCTGTGTCAGTCCGGCCCTTCTCAAAGAAAGGTCCTCTGGTAGGTTGTGCTTGACTGACCCCTTGTGAGCATAACAAACACCATGTTCGAGCATAAGGTTGCTCATAAGTGTACTTGGTACCAGAGTACCTTAGGCCTTAGGCTTCATCAGATCTGTGGCCGCATGTCTTGGACACTCGGGTGAAGAGAGGTGCAGAGCTGTCAACTGATCACCACCTGGTGGCGAGTTGGATCAGATGGCGGGGCAAGCTTCCATACAGACCTGGTAAACCTAAACGGGTAGTGCGGGTGAACTGGGAACGTCTGGAGGAGGCACCTGTCCGGAAGATGTTCAACTCGCACCTCCAAAGGACCTTCTCACGTGTCCCGGAGGAGGAGGGGGACATAGGCCAAATCCCAATGCTTATTTGTACCCCTACCCCTTCGGCTTGGCCCTACCCCTTGGCCCTCGGTAGCGAGGGCCAAGGGGTAGGGCTAGAAAATATCTCCCTAAGTATTGGGATCGCACTTCGACGCTGGTACGTCATCGGGACGAGTTTGTTGTCGGAGATTACTATGGCAACAATGGTATTATCACAGTGACATTTGCCGTTCATCTGATGGAGATAGAAAAGCATGGACGCTCGCGATTCGTTCACAACTTATACGTTTCACGCTACCAATCGATTAAACAAGTCATCAAATAAAAAAACACTGCTTCATTACCAGTCCACTTCATGACAGAATAGCGTTAGCGGTGCTCTGTAGTCTAGCAGTCTAGCCGCTCCTACCGTTACCCTGCCAGTCTGCACTGATATTAGAGGAGCCGTAACAAGTGCAGCAACTTCACTGCTGGACTTTATTTATATTTCAGGGGGAATTGCGACATGTAAATATGTCAAAATGCGGGACTGTCATGCACAAATCAGCCTAAAACAATGTTGTAACGTAACTAACTAACGAAGTAGAGACATCGGCATATTAGCGATTTTTTTGTCATGCTTGTTATAAAGAAACGGTCCATGATACATTGAAACGACATTAAACTAAGATAATACCACGGTTGGAATATTTTTAAAATCTTTATTAACAAAGAAAATACTACATTTGTGGTTCACTTCGGATGGTAGCGTAGCGGTCCCCATGATCTTCCTGTTACTTCCAGAGATTCGCAGGGCATTCTGGGTAGCCCTTGGTTTGAAGTGTGCCTCTGAAAAATCTCCGTTTTGAGGGCTACAAACCCCTTCGGCTTGGCCCTACCGCCTTGGAAAAATAGAGTATTGGGACAGCCCTACCCCTTCACGTGCAAAACGGAGGGGTAGGGCCAAGGGGTGAATTGGATTCACTCATAGAGTCCGAATGGACCATGTTCAAATCCATCATCGTTGATGCGGCTGCTTGGAGCTGGCAACCCTAGAACCCGGTGGTGGACACCAGTGGTGAGGGAAGCTGTCAGGTTGAAGAAGGAGTGCTTTCAGGCCTGGTTGGCCAGGGGAACTCCTGATTCAGCTGAGAGGTACCGGCAGGCGCAGAGGGCAGCGGCTTTGGCAGAGGCGAAAAAACGGGCATGGGAGGAGTTCGGAGAAGCCATGGACTTTAGGTCGGCCTCAAAGAGATCGTTTCGCGCCTTAGGAGGGGGAAGCAGGGGCCCACCCAAGCTGTTTTCAGTAAGGGTGGGGAGGTGCTGACCTCAGCTGAGGCTATAGTCGAGCAGTGGAAGGACCACTTTGAGGAACTGAAGATTCCGGGGGGGTCGTTGCCCATCGCACTGGGGGAAGTCACCGAGGTAGTCAAAAAACTCCGCAGTGGCAAAGTCCCAGGGGTGGTTGAGATTCGCCTGGAAATGCTAAAGGCCCTGGATGTTGTAGGGCTGTCGTGGCTGACACGCCTTTTCAATGTCGCATGGAGGTCGGGAACAGTGCCTAAGGAGTGGCAGACAGGGGTGGTGGTTCCCATTTTTAAAAAGGGGGACCGGAGGGTGTGCTCCAACTACCGGGGAGTCACACTGCTCAGCCTCCCTGGGAAAGCCTATTCCAGGGTGCTGGAAAGGAGAGTGCGACCAATTGTCGAACCTCAGATTCAGGAGGAACAAGGCGGATTCCGTCCTGGCCGTGGAACAGTGGACCAACTCTTTACCCTTGCAAGGATTTTGGAGGGGGCATGGGAGTTTGCTCATCCAGTCTTCATGTGTTTTATGGACTTGGAGAAGGCTTACGATCGTGTCCCTCGAGATATCCTGTGGGGGGTGCTGCGGGAGTACGGGGTGTCGGGGCTGTTAATTCGAGCCATCCGATCTCTGTACAACCAAAGCGAGAGTTGTGTCCGCATTCTCAGCACTAAGTCAAGCTCGTTCCCAGTGCGTGTTGGCCTCCGCCAGGGCTGTCCCTTGTCACCTATCCTGTTTGTGATTTTCATGGACAGGATTTCAAGGCGCAGCCAGGGTGTGGAGGGTGTCCAGTTCGGTGACCTCAGGATAGCATCTCTGCTTTTTGCGGATGATGTAGTCCTGATGGCTTCATCGAGCTGTGAACTCCAGCACGCGCTGGGGCGGTTTGCAGCTGAGTGTGAAGCGGCCGGGATGAGAGTCAGCATCTCCAAGTCTGAGGCCATGGTGCTCTGCAGGACAGCGGTGGATTGTCCCCTCCGGGTAGGGAGTGAGTGTTTGCCCCAAGTGAAGGAGTTCAAGTATCTCGGGGTCTTGTTCACGAGTGAGGGTAAAATGGAGCATGAGATTGACAGGCGGATCGGTGCAGCGAGTGCAGTTTTGCGGTCGTTGTACCGGACTGTCGTGGTGAAGAGGGGGCTGAGCCTGAAGGCGAAGCTCTCAATTTACCAGGCAATCTTTGTTCCAACCCTCACCTATGGCCACGAGCTCTGGGTAGTGACCGAAAGGACAAGATCGCGAATACAAGCGGCCGAAATGAGTTTCCTTTGTAGGATGTCTGGACTCACCCTTAGGAATAGGGTGAGGAGCTTGGATGTCCGGGCGGGCTTGGTTCATCTTGTGCCTGACACTGGTCTTTTTTCCATCCTCACAGAAACATGCAGCCTTTGCAACCTTCAGCAGCGAGAGGTCTGCAGTAAAGGTTTGTTTGTTTTTGTTTTTGTAGCGATTGTAATTGCATGACGTTTTAGAAAGCCATGCTTGCATAGACTGATATACAACATCAATGTGGACTTAGTATTGTGTGTTCCCTTTACCCCTCCTTCAGGCTCTTAGTAGGCTCCATCAGCTGCAGATTCTCGATCATACACTTGTTGTGGAGTTCGCCAAAGACCAAGATCATATCACAGTATTGAAGGACCCACCAGTGTCAGACAGGTAACATCACAAGCAAATTCCCCGTTATGACACTCTTGTTCTGCACAGGCTGGATCTGACTGAGTATCAGGAAGCAGGCAGTTTCAATGTTCACTACTTCTCATCTCTCTCTGCAATTTCTCTGAATCACTGCCATGAAAACTATCAACCTACAAATGCATAGAGTTGATACTAGAGTTGATAAAAATAATCTTTGTTTTTTAGTGCTAAAGCTGGAAAAGAAGCGCCGAAGAAACAGCCAAGTATTCCCCTCATAGAGACGGGCGTTGCACCTAAGCTTGGGTAAGTGTCACCGCAGCAAAGTTGACCAATTCCATATCAATGCCCCTGATTTTGGAATGAGATGTTCGACCAGCAGGTGTCCACATGCAGTGTATTTTCTCAGATCCAAGCTGGTAACATTTGAACAATATGTTCATTAAAGACACATAAAAGTTAAATCACATTTTTATGACTTAGATGAATCTCAGACCATATTTTAGGAGCCATTTACACAGGAATGCTGGTCATTCATAAGAGTTCACAAACTTTTTCTCCCAACTGTAGCTGTATTTGGTGTGTGTGTGGGGGGGGGGGGTTCTGGGAAGCTAGAAATCTCTATTGAACTCACAAACAGCCTGATGTCCTCTTCAGTCACCATGCATTCCTTTGACATCTGAATTGGGGTTAAACCAATATATCAGTTTTATTAAATATTGGATATCAGCCAGTGATGTCGTCCACGTCTGATATGATGCATATTCCTTCCTGGCCACTGCTACTTGAAAACAGTCCTGCAATGAAATTGTACTTTCTTTGCACATTTTATTCATTCATTATTTTGGGGTGAATTGAATCTTCATTTAAAGGCCTAATGTGTCCCAAGAGTTTCCCTCCCATTGAATCGAGTTTTAGTGTCCCATAATGGTAAATGCAGTTTCAGAGGCTTTTTTCCAAATTCTGAAGGAAACACTGAAAAAAACCAACAACACTATTGTCCATGTAAGTTAAACCGTAGAATGAATGCTTCCCCTGGATTGCAGCACAAGGTTTTTTTTACATCACATCCTATGTACTGACAAACGAACCTACCCCATATTCCTCGGGGTGTGCAAGGGAAGCCATAACCCCCCCCCCAATTTATCTCCTTCACAATCACATGCGCTCCAGACCTGGTAAAGTCCTGTCAGCTGGCCTGCAGCTCGGTGGCTTCGTGCCTGCCTGGAGGCCAGTTGACAGTGTTAAGCCTGGACAGAAATCTGAGCGCTGTAGTCAGGAGCTGTCAGCGGCCTTGTGTCCAATTAGATGGCCAGGCCGCCACCGAACACCTGACAGGCCGCCTGTCCTGCCAGTCGGTGGCACCAGGTGGTCCTTGATACCCCTCGCTCCCAGGCTGACAAGCTGCACCGCTCCAGCTGAAGAAATCCAATCTGCTTCACCTCGTGTTAAAGACCAACACGTCCTGATAGTTTCAGTCAGGTGTTTGGTGAGGGGAGGTGGTGTTTAGTTGGGTTAGACTCTGGATACCAGCCAGGCGGTGTCATTGACCTCCCGTATGGACATGATGCACTTTGTTTGATCATATATTTATTGTAGAATTGATCCGTACTACACTGGTTGTCTATGGGAAGCCCTGAACCTGAACTGATTCTCATGTGTTATCTTTTCTCTTGTTGTTTCAATGGAGAGTTTTAGTCTCCCCTGCTCTCCATGATGTCTCACAGGCTTTCCCACCCTGGCATGAATATGATTCTGGAGGAAATACTTGTAATGATTTGACATGAGAAAGGTTCATTTTAAAATATTGCCTTTTGGCAGCTTCAATCTAAAAAAATATCGATCTTCTTTCAAAAACCCGTATTGGTCAGTTGTTACTTAATTAAATTGATGAAATCAGTTTTAGTGGGACGTTGAAGCAAATTGGTGTAATGCTGTGCCAATTAGAAATGCTGTTACTGGATTGAAGCTGAATATGATGAATGATCAGGCTGTCTAAGTTTTAGTTTTAATGAAAAATAAATTTTGGTGTTAAAAGGAAATTCATTTAGTGGCGTTTAAAATAAGACGTTTTTTATTTTTAGGATTTCAAACAAACACATTGGTACCAGTGTCCCTCTTTCCAGTTTAAAACAGTGCCCGATGTTAGGCTAGTATAGAAGCTAGTATAAATTAGTTTCAAGTAGCAAAGGTGCAAAGTAAAGATCAGAGGAAGGATCAGGAAGCGATGGGAGAGAACAAGATACAGAAAATGAAAGAGAATTAGAGAGATCAGGGAAAAGTCTGGATCGAACATCCCCAAATCTACGTTGCAAATCACTGCAAATGGTTCATTGCTGAATAAAGCTTTTGCATTCAAGATGAGCTTTTTAAAATTAAGAATAAAGGGCGAGCCTGATACACTAAAAAGAGAGGAACATAGTGCGTTTAGGGGTTTGTCGTTTCTAAACAACTAAACCTTCTAATATAGTTTCAACACAGAACTGTTGCAGTGACTTGAGATAACCTGAAGATGAGTCACTGTTAGTTGAGGAAGTGTCCCACCATACCTGATTCCTGATTGGTAACTTTGATTATTCCTCCCAATCCCAGCAGCATTTCTTTGCCATCCAACCAAGCAGCTGATGACAACACACACACACACACACACACACACACACACACACACACACACACACACACACACACTCTCTCACCTCCAGGCTTATTAGGCTCGGGCTGAATCAGATTTGTCCTCCCGTGCCTCGCCTGGCGTCGCGGCCCATGAAAGTTATTATTACATGAGGACGGGCCTGGGCGCTGACTCGGCACGCTGGTCCCAGCGTCCCTTAATGGCTGGGTTTTTACATTCTGTTGCAGAGCGCTTGTCATTTGAAGAATAAGCCGCCTAGCTAACGCTCTCACTAGCCTGCTCACATACTCCTGCACCCTTATTACGCTAACTTATCTTGTGAGTTGTATTTATGTGTCGGAGGAGGTATTGTTTTAAAGGTACCGAGTCGCAAATTGCTGATTTTCTCTTACCTAATACTCCTTTCTCTCTCTCTCTTGCTCGATCTCTCTCTCTCTCTTTCTCTCCCAGGTTGAAATTTGAAGCAAATCCCAGTTTGAAATATTTATACCCACCGCCTTCAAATGCAGTTCTGACAAATATTACACATGCCCTCCTGAGTGTGCCAAAGTTTTATGTTCAAGTGAGTTCATATTATTTTACTTCTCTTGCATGCGCAGATCTTCGTCATATGTATTTCCATTGGTACTGTTCATGTTTCGATACTGTACCTGGTTTCACACTTTGCTGTTTTTAACCCCAATGTGGGGAAAAAAACATGAATTTACACAAAATATGCGAGTGTGACGGCGTTTCAAGTCTTCAGATCCGACGTGCGAGTGTCCCAGCGGGTTTTGAACTGCGCCCAACTTCTTAAAGATCAAACAGCAAACATTTGCCTTGTAAATTTCAATTTGGGGAGCAAGTATTAATAATAAACCATAAGTGGGAGGCATGAGTTATGGGTTTAACATTTCCCTGGGAGAGTGAGGCTGCCTGGAGTTTCACCGCTGCTACTTCCAGCTCCGGTGTCTTGGTGGCACTAGTGCGTTGCAGAGGATGCTGCCGACACGCTCAGCCACGCTCAGCCACACCGGCAGCATCTCACGGCCTCACCTTGATCCTCCCGTTTTTAAATGAAAATGCGAAAGCTTTGCAGTCTGGGTTGCATGTGGAGCACAAATTGCATGCTGTCTGTGTGTTTATGTCACACACTGAATTTGCAGGTGTAGCTAAGACCTGTATCTGCTATTACACAGGTTCTTCACCTGATGAACAAGATGAATTTACCGTGTCCCTTTGGCCACATCACAGCGAGACCCCCCATGGTGAGCCTCTCTTTCATGCAGTACTAATTGGTGAACGACACGTTTAGGTGCTAAGCCACGTCGCTCTGCTTCCTGTAGTTCGAGCTGCCTCCCGTGCCGCCCATCCCCATGCCTCCTCCCTTCCCCCCTGAATACCCGCCTCTCCCGGAGGAGGAGATGGAGCTGCCCAGCGAAGAGGAGTCGGAGTATGAGAGTGGAGATGATGAAGACAAGGAGAGGTGAGGAACAAATAACCGCTGACATTAGAGAGGACTCGACTCCCCAGGCTTTGACTTTCATATTGTTTGACGACGTACAGCAGCTAGCGTTAGAGCCGACGGGTTCATGTGTCATTCACCGGTATTAACGCATCTCTTGAAATTCAGTGGGCGGGGAGTACAGGCTGGAAAGCGAGTTGAAATCTCAGCAACTGGCCAAGTAATCGTTGACCCGATGATATTGATCAACAACCCTATCAACCCCCCCGAAGATATATTATGGTCATTTTGTGCTACGGGGCAGTAAAAATGAAACCCGTTCCATCTTGGAGATAAACCCAGTTAATATTCAGGTGCTGCGATATCAGGCAGGAATTTCCCCCCCCCCCTTTTTATTCTTTCTGCTTTATTCCAGGATTGTTCGTCTGATGGGCCTGGTCAACCAAGCATGCAAGAGACCCCTGAGGACCAAAACCGCTTCCAAGAGAAAGAAGCCCAAGATCAAGGATCTACTCTACGCTCCCAAGCCAGACTCTCAGAGGTACACCGAGCCACTCATGCATGCCCCAATCCTCAAGCACAGCTCCTGTTGAAGACGCTGTTTATAAGCCCAGTAAGAAGGGGGGTGTGCAAAACCCCCCCCAGACAATACCCCTTCCTCGTCAAGATAACCCTGTGCGACCTGGAGACGATTGTTTTTGCACGACACGTACCCTCCCTTAATGACAGAGCACAAACTCGGTTTCAAAACTATAAATACACCCCCCACCCCCCAGTGTGTCATGATTGTATGTTGCAGACTGGGAAATATCTGTCTGGCCAGAAAACAAAATATCCCCCCCCCTTAACCCACTCAGGGGCTCAGGTTTATTGAGGCCGGTTTCAGAGTCGGCGTGATTGTCTCGGTTTCCCTCAGTGCTCCGGTGCTGCAGCCCTCCGACGTCTTCGAGCAGCCGCAACCCGCCGCACCCAGGACGATTGAATTCCACATTTCGGCTCCAGAAGTGGCGGCGATATTGGAAGGAGGTGGCCCGACTCAGGGGGCGGAGTCTGCTGACGAAGGCAGAGGTAAGGGGACTCTTGCTTTTTGTTATCAGTGGGAGTAAAACCTGTGAAAGTAAATTTGCACACAATGCTAGAATTGATCATTTATTAGTTATTATTTTGCGTCTGATACTGTGTCGTGTGCCCTGAACGTGTCTGTGTACTGCACAGTGAGCCAGTGAGGCCCTGCAAGGAAGTCATGAATCTGACCTTGATCAGACCACTACTATGTGGAGATAGTCCAGAGGATGAACCATGTTGTCTTAGTATGGTGAACCAATCATAAGAGACTTCTTTGTCCCTAAAGAAACTATAAAGATTGTAGTTAGCTGGTTTTCAGTGAGAGAGACCATGCAGAGGTTCTGACTTCCTGTACGGCCTGGTTCAAGGTATTTCTCTCCAATATATCTGTATACAATATCTTTTTATACTTCAGCCTGTCAGTGTTTTGTGTATTATTTAAAGAGTTTTGAGTGCTTACTGACAATTTCCACGACAAACCTAATTTCTCCTCTCTTATTTGGTGCCATTTTTCAAGCCTTTTAGAGCTATTACTTCTTCATCGAGCTATAGCTATGACATCAAATGTGATGGCACATTGTAATTTTACCAGTGACATTACAAACAACAGTCTCAATAAGCCGATTAACAATTAACACCGCTAAATCTCTTTCTAAACCAACATGGAGCAGAAATCCACCATCCCGATGAAAAGCAGGCCAGCAGGTAGCAAACAATCACGCTGATGTATCACATGAAACTCCAGTAGCGCATTTATTTTAAGATGACTCATCGTTGCAACTGCATTCGGGCTGTATTTTGTCAAACGCTATGAGGAACTGCGCCCGGAGAGAGTTAACAGGAGTGGCCCGCCCCTTTCTCCTTTTTGAGGGGGGAAAAAACAAGAAAGGAGAAAGGGGCGGCATCATGATACTCATGATGAAACAGGAGTGAAACCACACAGTTGATTCCTCCATTGATATCAGCCGGAGCCTTCACAGGGGCTGAAGTCAAAGCGCAGCACAGCATCGCAAGGAGAAAGTTGCGGCGTAAAAAAGGCTCTGGCATTATCTGTGTGAGGAAATGTCACGGAGGTTGCGGTGCGTGTTACCTGTCAGCCGTGCAGTTCCCCCGCTCGCCTTATCTCCCTCCTCTCTCGCTAGCGGTTTCCACAACTTCACTCCCCGGCAAAAAACCCCTGAGAAGTAAAATAGATCTCAAAGTCAAACACAAAAGATTTCCTAAAGGCACGGGGAAGATAAACTATGACAGCTGGCTTTTTGGATTAGTCTTGTTTCGGGGAAGTGGGGGTGCCGGATCCGATAAACAAGCTATTTAAATGAAAAGGGGGAGGTGGGGTTGGGGGGGGGAGGAGGTGGGGGTGGGGGGGAGATAAGGAGGACGATAATTTTGAAAGGAGTGATCTAGTTCTCGGCCGAGAGTGTATCAGAAAAGCTTTCTGACGCTCCAGCACACACACACTCCCCGGTGTGTGTGTGTGTGTGTGTGTGTGTGTGTGTGTGTGTGTGTGTGTGTGTGTGTGTGTGTGTGTGTGTGTGTGTGTGTGGTGTGTGTGGGTGTGTGTGTGTGTGGGTGGGGGTGTGTGGGTGTGTGTGTGTGGGGGGGTGTGTGTGTGTGTGTGTGTGTTTCCCCACTGCCTTTCAAACTCATATTTTCCAAAGCAGGAGTTGTATGTTGAATTGATTCCAGTTGGTTTGTAGAGCGAACGTGTCAACAGGCCGGTCTTTGCTCAGTTTCTCCTTCATCTTCTCCTCATTCTGTTACCAACCGATTCTCAGCTCCAGTTTGAAATAACTTTATTATATTTATTATAATTTCTTACCAGAGGACAGTACAGTATCAAACCCCAACAGAACAAACCATTATTTCCATCATGGAAGTCGCTGTCGCAGTGTTTTTAATCAATATATCATATTAATTGTAATACCTTGGTATAGTTACAGTTTAGTGTTTCTCAAAATTAAGACCACATTTCCCATGAACCCCTTTGCAAAGAGGATGCTGCTACTTTGAAAGAACAGTGACTACTTCCTGTTATGTGCCGTAAAGCAATTCAGCTGATTTCCCACCAAATCTGACCTGGTGGCACACGATGTAAAAGGCAGTGTAGAGGCTCGGTCTCGTAGATGGTCTCGTTTACAGTAATCACACCAACGCCTCAAAATGAACGTGGTAATCATTTATTGATGCTAAAATGCTACATGTAGCGTCTTTTAAACTCTATATATCGTTGCAACATCCTGTGTGTCCCCATCAGAAGTGGATGAGAGGGAGCCGGCCGCCACCACCAGGCAGGACGAGGCAGGAGGCGAAGGCTTTGGGAAGCTCTACCCCAGCGCCCAGGCCTCCCAACAGCAAGACGAGGACAGCGAGGAGGAGGAGGATCTCCCCTCCAACGTCATCTCCAGGAAGGAGCTAGAGAAAGGACGACTGTCCAGAGACGGTAAACCTCACCTATGCAAGATTACCACTGAATTTCCCAGACGGTTCAGAGGTGTATTCCAGACATGGAAAGCCAGGGAATTTGATAAATTCTCTGGGGAAGTCAGGGAATATCAGGGACTCTTCCAAATGGGCTACTTAACAGATACCAGATGTATCTGTGTAGTATAGAGGTGCACAATAGGATCTGTAGAGTTGGAATGGAGTACTGATACTTTAACAAGCAGTAAAATACTTTTCTGGCAGGAAGGGAAATGCAGTGTGGCAGTTCTTTGATCTCAGTGAAGCAAAGTGCCAGTTGTGCCAAGCGAACACTATCTGGTAGTGTTGAGAGTGAAGAAGTTCCCTCAAACCAGCCAGAGAGACCGAAGTGAGGCAATTCTGCCTTCACAATAAAAGCGTAAAATTTGTAATTGTCACTTTTTATAAAAAATTATAATTAAGTAATGTTGGTATAAATATATGGTGTGAAGAGTATTTATTTAAAAAAAAGTCCTGGCTTGACACTGATAGACAAACCTGAAATGTTGTCGCTTGTGAAGAAGAACATTCTGCTCGTGTTATTGTTAGTATTTTATTTGATTTGATTGAGAATTGTCAGTGCATGTTTTGGTCAAATGAGGCACTGGTTCCTGTAATTGTTTCATATTAGGCAGTTGTACTCAGATCAGTACTTGTATTGGCTGGTCTGCTTAATGAAGTACTTGGTACTCGTTCAGAATCTGTTCAGAAAAAATTGGGTTGGTGCACCTTTAGTCTCGTGTATACATGGAAACAACCCAGGAACATGCCTAAATAATGACGTTGGTAAATGAAACGTCTGTAATGGCAACTACAAATTAAATGATTCTTCCTCTCTGCCAATTCAGTGGATATGACTGAGAGGAATCCCTATCCAAACATCATCCAAGGAGACGAAGAGCGTAGTCTAAAGCCTAGCCTCGAAACAAATCATTGCTGGCATATTTTCCAGATGCAGTATACACCAGCTGATTGGGTATATGTCACAGTTAAAAAGAGCCATTTACCACTGTAGGTGTTGAGATCAAACATTTATTGGTCTCTTTAACGTAGCAGTCTTTTACTTCTACGTCCATTCTGTCTTAAATAAAACAGACCGACCGGTTGGCATGGAGTTGATATGGCTTTGAATTTGCCTTCATGTCAGTATAGGCAGCGCTGTGATCCTTTGTACCTGTTTTTGAAATGCACCTTGGGTCTACTGAGGTTTTTTTTCATTCTCTCTTTTCAAACAGAGATAAAAAGGATGTCTGTGTTTAAAAATTATGAACCGGGCGAGCCGACCTGCAGACTGTACGTGAAGAATATCGCTAAGCAAGTGGAAGAGAAAGTAGGTGCCTTCACAGCCGTTGATCCACTTGAACTCTTTGTGTTTGTGGTTATTTCATGTAATGACTATCCCTGAGTAGTCTATTATAAATCATCAAAATTGATCGTTATTTAATGTCAAATGTAAAATTTTGCCATGAGATGGAAATAAAAGTATCACCTAATGAATCTGATTATTGATATTTTTACTCATTTACTGATTTTCCCCTGTGATTCAGGACCTGAAGTACATCTATGGGAGATACATCGACCCTTCTTCAGAAGCAGAGAGAAACATGTATGTTATATGTGTCATGTGCAGATGAGTAATTAGCAGTAACAGTCTCTATAATGGGTTCAACTCACACTCACACTCATAATCATCAGCTTCACACATTCCACAATGTTTAGTGGAGTTTTAATTCAAAATACCTCTAACCGATACCTCTAACATGGTTGATAAATGTTGATTATCTTGACATTTTTTCCACCAGTTTTTCACCATTTGTTGTCACCTTCCTCTCTAGCTTATTGGTGTGGTTTATTTGCCACGTGTCACATCACACCGGGGGGGCGGTTATCTCAACTATTTAGAAAGTTGCACTCGTGTGGCTGTACCTAATGTCATCTCCAATCCATTATACGTAACGTGAGGAACATTCAGTTTCAAATGAATTCTCCACCTGAGTCATCACAGGAACAGACTCCCTGTTGTTTTATGTCCCTCCAGGAGCCCTTAGGTCTGCAGCAGGTCTTTTAAAAGTTCCAATGATCCCCCCCAAAAAATTGGTGATGCTGCCTTCATACACGATGCACCTAAATTATGGAGCTCCCTACCAAAAAGTATTAGAGAGGCAGGCTCAGTGGACATTTTTAAACGGCAACTGAAAACATACCTTTTTAATACAGCTTATAATTAGCAACACTCTTTTTATTACTTTTTATTATTTTTAATTTATTTGTATTTGTATCCACTTTTTTCTTTTATTTTTCTTTAAATTATTTTATTTTACTTACACAATCTTCTCTTTTTCACACCCCTTGCACTGTGTGGTTTATCTTTTATTTATTATTATTATTATTATTATTATTATTGTTATTTTTATTGTTGTTCAGTGTTTTACTTCTATTTTTAATTTGTATTTTTAATTGTGCTGTGCCGATTTGTTAAAGCACTTTGAGCTACATTCTGTATGAAAGGTGCTATACAAATAAAGTTTATTATTACATTATTATTATTAAATGTATGCTGAGGCCACTAGTGTTTGGTTGGCATGAACTCCTGCAGCTCAGATGGCACATGTAGCTCATACGGACATGGACATCACTGCTATGTGTGGTTATAATGCTCTCTCTTCCACATTGGATGGGCTTGTTGTGTTGACTCAGCCGAGCCACAAGTGATAATGATGTGTTGCCTGCCTTCCTCTCCTCCCTTAGGTTTGACATTGTGTTAATGAAGGAGGGACGGATGAAAGGGCAGGCCTTCGTCGGGCTCCCCAGTGAACACGGTGCAGAGAAAGCCCTGCGGGAAACCAACGGCTATGTTCTCTACGACAAACCCCTCGTTGTTGTATCCTTTTATCCCCTCTCCCCGCAAGAAACCAGGACAAGGATTCCTGTTTGACCAGGATTTGTGTAAATCCAGGATACCGGGTTATGTGGTAGGAGTGTGAAGAGGTGGGCGTATGGACTTGCACATATACATCTTAATATTTATATTTTACCGATACAGTATTGACAAAAAAAACCCTCATTTAATTGGGATGAATACTCATTTGAAAACTGAACCGGAGAAGCATTTCATTACAAAATTAGCGTGTTGGTTTTACTTAAAGCAAAAAATTGGCTGTAAAACTGTTAAAAATGGTGATGTACTTAACATTACTGGGTCCATCTAGGTTTTGTTTGGTGGTGTGTGTTTCATATTCCAGCGGATAACCGGCCAAACATAGATAATGTGATATCACATTGAGATATTTGCAAGGTGCCAAGTGCTTTTTCATGCAGTCACAAAATGATAATAACCCCCTTATTTATTTTACATTGAGATTTTGAGAGATGAGTCGAGATATAAACATTTATCACACAATATAGAGCAAATTACATATGGAAAAATACTCCAAATGACTTAAGGTAATCAACAAAAATGCAGTTTACTGGATCAGATGAGCAAATGTGTTTTGGATGTTAAGAGGAAAGGGCTGGATGAGAGTGGTCATTAGTCATCTAGTGGGCTCCTCCCATTGCAGATGTTTCAATGGATTAGACCCACCAGTAACTTGTGACGCCCCAGAACCTCCACATCCACATCAGCAGGGTGTTTTTAACCTTCATGACCGATGAGCATAGCAACAGCATAGCAGTGTTTCCAAGTTCAGAGGATGAACACAGAACTGTGCAGTGTTGATTTGGTTTGGGATGGTGTCCTGCATGTGGTTGTGTAATGTATTGCTTTAGAGAAAAACAGTGGAGTGTCTGGAGAGTGGATAAAAACGCCATCCGACTGGTTGGTGCAATGTTGAGTACAGAACCTAGCATTTATAAGAAAGCAGAGAGAAGTGTGGCATCAAGGACCTTTTAGAGGAAATTCTATATTTTAAATAAATAAATAAAATATTTTAAAATAAAAGGTTTATATCTGTAATTAAGCTGATTCTACTGCCAGCAGCTTCTCCCATTGGTTCTTAGGTTTGATTGTAGCTGGAGCATCAAGAAGTTGCGAGAGGTTCGTCTGAGTACAGATGTCTTCTTAAGCAGCGGATGGCCGCTCCCAAATTAGATTCCCTATAATGATTATTTCAGTGCTAGACAGAGAGTGCAGTATGACCACTGGTGCCAGTGAGTCCTCTTCAGATCTTAAGAGGTCTAACAGCCTACTAGACTGGAGAGCTGGAACAAAGACCTGTGTTGAGTTAATAATAGTTCAAAGTGCTTCGTTTAGTAAAGGACTTGAGATCTGGCCTCTCCTGCTTCCTTCAACCTGTCAACATTTTATCCACCCAAGATTATTGGTACCTTTTTTTATCTTCTTCTTCTAAATTGAAACAACTTTCACTCTGGGATTGAGATCAGGTTTTCTCTTGAACCATTCCTTTTTCCTTTTTTTTTTGTTGCTTTTTCCATCTTGCTGGAGGACCCTTGACCTTCAATTGACACATGATTGTTTCCTGACACTCGGTACACTTGCGAGCGCTTATGTGATAATAGTTTTTCTGACATCCTCAGACAGAACAGGACCGTTTCATCACTTTAAAAAATGATAATTGGTTAATTTCTACCATGTGGGCACCTGCAGCCGACCACGGGTGAATTGAATTACACTGCAAATGAGAACCTATTTCCTCCAAGGAGATGTATTTGAATTGTTCTAAGGGGCGTTCAAAGGGTTCATGCTTACGTCCCTGCATTTGCCTGAAATCGACAGATGTCGGGGCGTTGAGGGGCTGTGTACCACGGCCTGTAGCTATCAAGGTGAGCCTATAGTTATTAATAATGAATGTAATTTACTGTTGCATGTGAAGTCATAGGATTCCCCTGTGATTGGTGCGTTAGTTTATCACTGCAGCCCCTGGGGAACGTGAGGCACACTTGGTGAACAGAGAATCGGTTTGCTCGTATTGATAGGCTGCTCATTTTCTATTGATTTACTCTATAACTCATCTGTACATTACATGCAGGGACACATGCAATGGTGGAGCAGAGCATGGGCTTCCCTTGCCCCGCATCTTGTGAAATTGAAGTTATGTGTCTATTTCTTCACTATAATATTGTTCTGTCCTTGCTCTGGATCTGTGTGTTGGATGCAATTGCGATTTGTGAGAAACACCACCTCTTTTATGTGAACGCTCTCATCGCTGAATTGGAAAATACTGGCTTGACAGAGCAGCTTGATACCTGCTTTCGTGAGAGCAGCTAGCCAGGACTGCCTGTGTTTGGTTTTGTGTAGCCAGCTCTCACAGAGATATCCTGACTGTGTTGAACTTCCTCTGTGGGATAGATCGTCCCCGTTTAAAAACACTGTGGACATCAGTGTTGCTTTTTATTGCAGATCGTCTGCTTCTTCAAAGCCTGTGGTGGAGTTAGGGTTGCTGGTTGCATCAGCCTCAGGCTAGGTGCCATTTCAAGGTAGACAGCTCATCATGATGAGTGACGAGATGGGGCAGGAACCTGACCAACTGAGGGGAAGGAGGGCGGGACTAACAATACACTTCCTGCCTTGAGGCAAAAAGCTTTAAGGATGTTCTTTACTTAGAACACTTAATATGTCCCGTGTCTGTAGTCACTAATGGACGGGTGACATTTACTATTCCTGTTAATCTAGAATGTTCAGTGTATTCCAGTTATTTAGTGATGAAGTGTTGAATGAACGACGTGGTATCACGTTGAGATATTGAGAAGTGCTTTTTCATGCCATCAAAAAATGATAATAATCACCTCATATATTTTACAATGAGATTTTGAGAGATCTGTCTTCAGATATAATGGCTGCAGCATTGCTGCAAGGGAGCCATTGAATGCATTATAGATTAATAGTGATAGTAAATCACCGTCCATAAGTGACTATAGACAAGTTAACACTTGACACTTGAGCTGGAAATATTGTGTGACGTGACTGATGTCATCATAAATTTGGCCAGTAATGCGCAGTAAAACGACACCATCCAATAATAAAATGGCCCCAGAAACTCAAGGTACATCACCAGTGGTTGTTTGTTAAACCGAGTTAAAGTGTTTGAAGGTGAAGTTTTCTTTTAAGAATTCAGACCAGGACTGGAGGGAGGATTTCTAGGGAGCAGGACCAGTGAAGGTCCTGGTGATGTTTCCTTTGTGGATTATCTAGAATGACAATTTTGATTTTGGAGCAAAGCATGTTCAGTTGTTGAATTTCAGGGAATTACCTTATTAACCCAGAGTAACTTTTCACCTGGTTTATGTTTGACCATGCTTGCTGCTCCCAGACCTTAACTCTGAGCTCACAGCAATTCGCCAGGTCAGCACGACCCAAACAGGACGGCCCAGACGCCAAGAAAGGACCGAAACAACGATGAAGCGACAGGTGAGAGAGATTCCTACCCTAAATACACTGAGGCGATAGGAGACCTGTTCAAAGAAAAGAGTAAATTATTTCTCAAATGATTACATGTTGTAGCTTTTATATCTCAAACAAGCTTCATTGTAATGGTGTTTTCTTTTTTACGCTTTATTCAAGATGTCAAGCCTTGATATTGTGGCCCAGCAGAGCCATTTGTATCCTTATTCTGGCATATCCTTTGGACTTCTTTTGGGCAGTTTATCTGTAGTTGCTCCATTTTAACCCAAACCACTGCAGTGATACGGTGGTTTAAATGTGAACGGACTGAGTAGCATGCCTTGGGCTTTCTTGTGCATCTTATTTTGTCTTGTGTTGGCTTTAGTTTACCCTTTAAACCTGTTATTTTGGAGTCTAAAACTTCACTTTACAATGCTTTCTACCTTGTCTCACTCTGAATTGCAGGTGACGATCGCCGGAAGTCTTTCTTTCTTATTTCTAAATAAAAGTATTTTATTAAAACACCTTTTGTCTCATCTTATTTTTACCAGAACGATCTCAACCAAAAATGTATGTCACCATTTTTGTGGGGACCGTTCAGTAAAACTCGCCGTCATGACTGATCATCTTTAGTGCCAAACTTAAGAAAGTGCAGACAGCCGAGTAAACACAGAGGGGAAGGTATATGAGATCTAGCTTGGCTTAGCAGCAGATGGTGTGGTGTCAACACAGTGGAAACACCACGGTCCTGAAGAGACAGCAGGCAAACAAACCAAACAGACTGGTCTGGGAAATTGCTGAGCCTGGGTTAGCTTACCTGTACAATCCCTTGCTGGCCCCATCTGTGTGATTATGGCGAGTAAACCTTGGAGGGTGAACTGCTTCCCTAAGCAGCCATCATATCTGAAGCTTTGGAAATCCAATTTTGTTTTCGTCGTCTATGTTCAAGTGCAAGCGGCTTTGGGAACGTACCGGGAATAGGTCAGTTATAACCAGAAACAAAGCACCGTATGATGGTTAAGACTTGAAAAAAGGGGGAAAGTGTCAAAGCGCCGCGGTGACCGGGCCCCCTAATAATCTGTCCAGTTTTAAACAAAAACGGTTTGAGTGCTGCTGGGCTTGGTGGCTGGTACAGTACTTGGAGGATGCAGATCTTTTCAATGCAAAGCCCATTTCCACACACCGTTGCCACTTTCCAATCTTAAATGATGTGTTGTCTTACTGTGATGCATGTGTGTGTGCGTGGCGCAGCCAATTCACAAAGTCTATTTCATCCCCTTTCCCCTCTGAGTTGGAGCGTTAATGGTGTCTAACCCTTGGAGGGAGAATCAGAATATTGGAACAATTCTCTGCAGGCCGACATCCATGAAGTGATATATTTCACCGGTCGTGAATAGTATCAGAACAGCCAAAACACGTTTTATTGTAATGTGAGACGCCTTTTTATGTAATAGAACAATGATATTTTTAGGATGTTGTAGATGCATCTTAATCTGGATATACTTCACCGGGTTGAGAGGAAATTGGGAGTCATGAGCATGTTGGGAAGGGTACTTATTGTATTGTGTTTCACATTGGTTATGTCAAATTGATCAGAAAGTAAACCGCAATACTCACTGTAATAATGCGTTTTGATGAATTTTAGTTACTTTTGTTTTGCCAAAATCTGTAGAACCTGCAGTTTAAACACTTTTATTCCAATTTAAATCATTTGTATGACCTCATCGCTGTGTATAACCAGTCAACCACCAGCGTCTCGTCTTCCTCAACCATTACTGTAACTGGTGAACTCCCATCCCTGCTCATGATCTCCGCCTGTCTCTCACTCAGACCTGAGCAGGCGTTATCAATCACAGGTGCTCGTCTGGCTCGACCTGCAGCTCATACCTCAGCGTCGGCGCGAGGGAGGAGTCCCCATCTGTGCCCTAGTCTGCCTGCCACCTCAACAATGACAAATGTGCCACCTGCAGTGGAAATATTGAGAGTTACCCGGCCATTTATCAGGTAACGTTTGAACAATATGAAAGATAACCTTTTGTAAGTAGACACAGATAAAGATGTATGTCCTGCCCTTCCTCTGCGAAGCCTCCCTCCCCATTGAATAGCGACCCAGAAGGCATACCGCCGTATTGTGTGTGTTTTATTTTGGGTTGGACCAGGTACGCAGCTGCTGCTGGACCGAGCCCGTGGCATGCTGGGTACGTGAACGCCTCTAAGCACCTGGCCAGAGGACCCGAAGGTCGTACGCTGCAGGCTACACGACCTCAACACCTCTTCCTCTCGACCACACAGTTACCAAGAGGTGACGCGATTGACCTGGTCCAGTGCAGTTCATTAGAAATAAGAACCTAACCGAAGCACAGGAAACGACCTCAAAACAATATATAGATATAAGAAGACTGATGTTGACATCTGATAGCCAGCAGGTCCTCATGCTTGGCTTCATCTGCTTCATGTTTGTTATTTGTCAGTTATCAAATTACTAACAATTTCAATGATGGAGCTGATGAACTGATCTGGGGCAACCTTGTCCTTTAAATTCAACATCATGCCGTTTTCCCTCCACTGAGACGTCAACTCAACGCTGACTCTACGTAGCTTAGATGCTGCATTCCTCACATGCACCCTTAACGAGGTGTACTGAACTCATTGCAGTGCTGTACTAAATCGGGCACACTGACATTTTCTCTGGGATATTGACCTCAAAAACCAACGAGTACTTAAGGCTCGGTGTCATGGCAGTTAAAGCACGAGGCGAAACAGTCTGTTTTTTTGTGTTGAGGAATCTGATGTGGTTCTCTGGTTTGTGGTCTTTGAGGGTCCTTACATTCTTACTCAGCTTTTTCATTATTAGTAAACTAGCTCGAGCTAAAAGCAACCACGCTACCCGCTGCTTTTAGCTAGTCCACGTGCTTACTCCTGGAAGTGGACTTCTCTTGAAGGCGCTCATGCCACTCAATGGATAAACCACCTCGAGTCACGTCAAGCCACCAACCAGATGGCGTACAGTGGATATCAAAGGCCTTGAGGCCTGAACTGGAAACCATCAAAATCAAAAGGTTACTCGTTTCTGACTGGATTAAAAATGGAGCACCTGGGCTCTGTAATCTGCACTGACAGTTTAATGGAAAGACATCTTGGGAAGCATTTGGCATAAAAATAATACATTCAATCTTTTTGAATGTCAGGACATCTTTGTTGTGTAAGTCAGTGGAAACCTAGCTGTTGTTGGATGACATTAAACCTGACAATGAGCCTTGGCTGCCAGGGGTTGCCAGCCTGTAGTGAATTAATGTTAAGAGGCGCAGTGACGTTGAGTTGGCTTGCAAGTGGAGCTGTTGGGGTGCACAGCCACTTTTGTGCCGCCGATTTGCATCAATTTTCTGCTATGCTCGCAGACTTGTAGCGATACTGTCGCCGTTGAGTCTACTCTCTGCATGTGGCACGCCGATTTCCACAGAAATACATTTAAGTAACCAAACAACTGTGCTCCCCCTTCAGCTATAGAAAGAAAGGAAAGGAAAGGGAAGGGATCCACCCATGTGATATTCAATACGCTCCAGGAGTTATTTTGTGATGAAGTGATTTACTTTTTGGTCTACCCACTTTCCCCTCGACCTGCCTCGTGTACTTGTACTTCAGTTACTGGTTTCCTACATTGCCCAGAGTGCCTTTCACCCCATAACTCACTATAGTTATAGCTAGCTAGCAAACTAGTTCGTCTTGTGGCTGCATGGTAGAAATCTGCTCATTAACTATGTTTGTGAACAACAGTAACGTGCTACACATCCACTCAATGTCTTAGAGCTTCACAGGCCGATGCAACGAAGGTAAAGAAACCCTTTGTGAATGTTCACCTTTAAACGAGGGACTATTTCTGTCCTGGAGGGAGGGGCTTCCTACAGATTGACAGCACACTCAACCACAGGCTGTGTCAGTCACATTTGGGTTGAGACATGCTCGTTGAGACATGCTCAACCCAAATGGACTTTTTAAAATTTCTGAAATGGCCACAATCAATGAATCAATGATAAACATGAACCGTGTGATTGATTTTCTTGTGAAGTAGTAGTACCTACCTACCGTTCAGACTACGGTTACTAATGCAATTCCTAATGTTTACGTCTGAGACAGAACAAGCTGTCCAGTCAGATCAGAGCATGGCATGTACACGAGCACTTTCTAAAACAATCACCGTTCATCGCTAGTTGACCTTCGCTTGAACCGGAACTGGTATGAACAATTGATGCCTGCTCGCTGACCTCGCCGTCAGCTGTCAGCCGGAGGAAGTACGTACCGGTACGTCGGTCCTACGAGTTTCTACCGAGAGCAAAACGTGTCAATGCTACGGTGCGCTTATTCGTTATGGAGCGAGTGACGGCTTCACCATGCATTATCCATGCTTTCAAACCCTGCAACTTTCATGACATTGTCCAAATGAGTCGCGTTTAAAACTCAAGTGAAGTAATGTACGTCAATAATTCATCTGTAATGTCTTTGATAAGAATTGCTACCGAGGTCATCAGTTTTTACTGAAGCCATAAGGTCTGTTATTAATCTCCTTAACATGTTTGTGTCAGAATGAGCCTCGTGGATTGAGTCACGTCCGTACAGCCTCACAAGTGTTACAGCACGTTGAAATGCTGTCATGAGACAAACTCAACACGTCCTGATCCGACTGCATGCTCAGAGTAGGAGATCTGGTTGTTGTCATATCCTTGTTAAGCTCGTATGTAAACACATCCTGCGTCGCTATGAAGATCTCATCCCCCCCCCCCCCCCGCCCTTTCTCATCGCTCTCCCCCGTGCTGTCCGAGGCGGCAACTAAATCTCGGCCTCATCTTGTCCGTCGTAACCTTGTTTATTCCCAACAGTAGCATTAGCGAAGCTGTAAAAGTATTTATGGGGCTACAAATGCAGGGGAGCCAATCTAAGGTAAATCTATAAATCCTGGCTGTTGATTTCTCAGGGCCAGGAGGTGCAGGCCGGTGATCAGTAGAGGTAGAAAGTATTCCCCGGGTGACTCTATGTGACTAACGCGCCGAGCAGCATGCCAAACAGCGCTACGGCGACACAGTTGTGCTTTTAATATGGCCAAGCTGGCCTTCGCCTCTGAAGCGAGGTGCCGCCTGGCTATCCATCTACCAGGAGCTGGTATCATTAGCTAACACCCAACAGGGACCTGACTCAGCAATTGGTCTGTGTGTGTGTGTGTGTGTCTGTGTGTGTGTGTCTGTGTGTGTGTGTGTGTGTGTGTGTGTGTGTGTGTGTGTGTGTGTGTGTGTGTGAGAGAGAGAGAGAGAGTATTTGTTCTTGTACTCTATCCTTGTCCACATAAGTCCAATTGCAAAATCTCCACTTATGAAGGTCTCACAAAAAGGGTTATTTGGGGTATTTGGAGTTACAAGTTAGCGGGTTGACGGAAAGAGTACATAGACTTTGGAAGCAGGACTGTGGGGGGGGGGGGCATATTTTATTAAATTAGAAAATATATATTTCATAATGTTTAGGTTTAAATTCACACACACACTGGGTAGACCTGACTGAATAATTGAGGCTATTTCAGTCAAATAAAACCAAAGTCAACAAAATACAGTTGATGAGTACCAAAATATACTACATGTTGAAGTGCTCTTACTTTGCTGAAATTGTACTTTAGAAGTCAAATCACTTAAGGTTTCTGTCAGTTAGCTCGTTTCCTCCTCTGTATTGTGAAAACGTGACTTTATTATTTTTGTCACCTACAGGCCACCGTACTGTGCCAGAGACCTGATGAAGGTCGACAAAGTGACTCGAGCATGTGATCGTGTGCTCGTGTTCAACTCCAGTCTATGCTGGTTTACGGTCTCCATCTCTGCGGGTCGCCTCTCGGAGCGAAATGAAAAGAGCGCTGTGCTTTTTAATAAGTGTAAAACCATTTAGGAATCCAATTGCTGCTAGTCAAGTCTCCTCCTGCTCCTACTTCACACTCCTAGAATGTTAGAGGCTCAAATGACTAAATGCATTTTTTTTTTTTAGCTGGAGAAAGCAAAATGCGTCGTCTTTTAACTAGACGAACAGTGTGCATCTTTCCAGTTCCAAACAGAAACACTGATTTACCGGCGGCCTTAAGAATTTGCATGGGCCTTTGTTGTTCCTTCTGTTCCTGTTTGCATGAAAAGTATGTGCTTGTTGAAGCGTCTGTTGTCGTCGTTATTTTAAGGGATGAGAAGGGCTCCAGTCTGTTCCTGAATCAGTTGGAAACTAGTGTAAGGTGGCAGGTGATTGAATGGAAAGGTTAGAAACCACATTCTGAGCTAGCGGAGTCCCTCATGGGTTGAGGCAAGACGTCAGAGCTCCGATATTCAGTACGAGATGAAGTTGAAAACGCGATGAACTTTCTCTTCAACACCGTCACAGGAAGTCATTTCTGCTCACGCAATTAAGAGAAATGCTTATAATTGTTTACGATGGTTTACAATTGTCCAGAGTAGAGTCTTTAAGAAGAACACAAATCATATGAAGTCAAATAGTTGGACTAGTCAGATGCTCTGTGTTTGGGCCGATACACGATTTGCTCAACAAATGAGGAGCAGAATTGTTGGACAGCATTAATTTATTCATCTGATTTAATCTGATTTTCTTCAGATTTTTCTTTTGTTTTTTTACTTTATTTATTTAGTATTTATTTAGTATTTGTGGTAAAGGAAAACACGTCCTCACACTCAGCATCACTGACGCTCGGAGCATTAACAAACCCAGTGCTGCTAGATCCGAGTCCGGGGTTGTGGAGGTTCTCGGCGGTAACAATATCGAGTTCATATTGAATTCTGCCATCAACTCAACTTCATACGTGACTTGATTTCTCTTCCACTATATTCCACGTTTCCCCACCTTCTCACCCATAGTTTAGACGATTGGACTGCTGGAGCTAAATAAATAGTGCTGAAATTCTCCATTGCATCACATGAAAAATGATATTCACACTTGTTTAGAATGGACTTTGAGTTTTACTCTCCCATGGCGCGAATAACTCGAAGAGCGCTTTATTTCAGCCCGAGTCAAACTTTGCTCTTCTTTTAACCTTGCGCTCTTCTCAGTGTCGTGCTTCCATCAGCCTCCATCTCTAATAAGATTTTCAGGCAGTATGAGAGGCAGAGCAGGGTGATGTGTCCTGGGAGCTCTACCCTCAATATTGGCAAAGAAATCAATGTGGTGAGTAAACCTAGCAGCACAGTGTGCAATCAGCGACTAGGCCAAAAGTAATCACTCGAATTGAAATAATCCAGAAAGGTTTCCTCGCTGTAGCAAAGTTAATAACAAAAGAGTCATCCGGGCACACACCTTGAATTAGGTATTAATCCTTGTATCAAGAATAATTACAGGAAGGGGTTCAGCAACAGTGACCTTGCAGAGCGAGGCCCCTCCGGTCGCCTCGACATTCGCCGAGGCGTCTGACTTCCTGGATGTGAACCCGGTGACGATGCGGCTTCGTTTCTCGGCGCCACGTTGTCAGAGCGGTCCCTCGGCGCCCGCGAACGTCATCATCAACAATTTCTCAGTTGTGTACGTTAATCCCATCACAGTCGCCCAGTCGTCCCCACGGCGGCGGCTCTCTGTGTGATTCCGCCTCGTCGTCACGGTTTTGATGGACAGGCAGCCGGCGCTCGCTAATTAGCTGTGACTATTAGCGGCTCGGGAAATTCTCTTCTAATGCTTCTTAATGGGAGTCAGGTCATTTGCTAATACTTTGGGGGGTGATTGAAACGCCCCACGTGTACACACTCCCGGTGAGCTTCCACATAAATCCCGGCTGTTTGCTGTTTTATTATTTAGGAGCTACGCGTTACTACAGGGATGCAGGGAGCAGAACTGCTGTTGAGGTTGAGCCCGTCTCAGTGTTGGACGATGCAGCTCCTTCTCCGTCTGTCAGCCAGGCTGGGTCTGCTCTCGGCCTGAGCCTCCATCATTTGAGTTCATGGGGGGTCAAGTGGAGTTTGGCCCGATGGAGTTTGGCCCCTCCAAGTTTAATCATGATTTATTTTGGAATCTTGAAAAATAAAAGCTCAGGCATCGTTTCATGAAACCCCCAACGTTCATGTTGTTTACTACCAAAACCTGCTGATAATGACACAATATCACATAACTTTAAATCTGCTGCAAGTTCTTATTGTTTCAGTTTCAATATGATGCTAGTCACCTACAATCACTCAACACAGTGTATGCTAAAGTGTTAGCATGGAGCCTACTAGCCTAGCACGGAGCCTACTATCGCTCAACATAGTGTATGCTGAAGTGTTAGCTTGGAGCCTGCTATCACTCAACATAGTGTTTGCTGAAGTGTTAGCATGGAGCCTACTAGCCTAGCATGGAGCCTAGTATCACTCAACATAGTGTTTGCTGAAGTGTTAGCTTGGAGCCTACTATCACTCAACATAGTGTATGCTAAAGTGTTAGCGTGGAGCCTACTATCACTCAACATAGTGTATGCTAAAGTGTTAGCGTGGAGCCTACTATCACTCAACATAGTGTATGCTAAAGTGTTAGCGTAGAGCACATGGATGAGCTCTTCTTCAGTAAAGACTGTTTATCCTTCCCTGACTTCGATGCCGATTTGTTTCCTGGAGGTATTGTGTGTTCATCTGGTCGACCACTGAGAGGAAACAGCCCCCTGCTTTCCCTCCTTCCTTTGAAACCGACAGGGTCCTATTAGTTAAATGCAAGCTTCAGTTCTGCCCATCAAGCATTCCACTCAACGCCCACAGCTAGTCCCTCGAACAGTGGGGGCCCTCTCCTTGGCCCCGGGTCTTTAAAACACCAGTAATGATCATGGAGAGCCAGGCCAGGGGATCTATCAGGTCTGGCACTGAACTATCATCACATCAGGCGAATGGGCATTTCTTCCCCCCTGTCGGGCCTGTTTGATAGTGTGTGTGTGTGTGTGTGTGTGTGTGTGTGTGTGTGTGTGCATAGACAACCGCTGTGGTGCATGGTGGGGCTCGCTGCAGTAGATCCCAGTGTGATGTGCAATAATGACCTGTCAGGAACGCAGGCTTCTGAAAACAGGGATAATCCACAGAGGCTATCTGACTAAATTAAGTCTTAACATGAGCCACCACCCCCCCCCCTCCCCCGCTACCCTCTTATCAAAACTGACAAGAAAAACAAAACGAACCACACCAAATACTACCACACGCTTGGCTTGAGCAAGGTGATTTCTGTCGTGTAGACGTGTGTTGTCGTCTGGGGAGACGAGATAATTACGACATGATGTACAATAAATGATGCCTCGTTCGTTAGTCGCGCTCGGCTGATACAGTAATCCCTTCATTTCACCACGTCGCTTTTGCCCTTCCTGACTTCCTTTCTGTGAAAATCGCCCTTGAAACAGAGACAACAAACAGTGTAAGAACAGCATTATTTACTTGGAGTTCAGTCTCGGTTTCTCGGAGTCTCCCTCAACGCCCCTTCCTTCTGTATCGTCTGCCTTCTTCTACGCCTTCTGTAGTTACTCTTTGTATTTGAATTGATGGACACCGACAGTACCCAGGTGCTTCTTCAGAACCGGCCGTGCATCTTCATCACGAAGCTTAAACATTATGTATGGACCCGAAGGTTCTCCTGAGGTTCTCCGGCTCTGGACGAAAGTTGTTTATGATAGCAAATATTGAGCAAGACTTCTATGTAAAAGCTGAGAAATTCATTCCAGGTGGCGGGTATGGTCACGGGGGCATTTTAGCTTTTATTACACGAATCAAAGCAGAGAAAACGTTCGGCCCAGCTGGTGCTTTCACGTGCAGATGGAGAGAGAGTAAAGGAAATACTAGGAGAGAGAGAGAGAGAGAGAGAGAGCTTCTCCAGCTGAGAAAAGTGAGAGTTTCAATGCAGCGTCTTGTGGCTGCATTGGATTCTGGTCTATTTTGTCTGCCGTCGGTGGAGAAATTGGTATTTTCTGCCTCTGCTCCTGATGGATTTCTCACCGTATGATTGTTGAACGTCGCTCTATAAAGAAGGCCTTTGCTCTTTGAGGGGCTGACACCCAAACGGAGACGTTTACCGCTGATGGTTTGGATCGCTGAAAGATCTCCAGCTATCAAACTCCATTACGGCTCAGCGGGAAAATATCACATGACGTCACGTTGAGTCTAGAGTTGGTCAGTCATCCGCTGGAATAAGAAAAATACACCACCACAGAACAAAAGGTACATTTATTACAGCGTTAAAGTGTTTCATGTAGGGGTGGGCAATTATCGTGTTTATAATTGTAATCGCGATTTAATTACGTAATCGTGGCAAATTTTCAAAATCGTTGATTTCGATTGTTATTTAGGCGACAAGAACGAGGAACGTCTAGAAGCGCCAGTTAGCAAAGCAACCAGTGTGTGTGTGTGTGTGTGTGCGCGCGCGCATCAGACATCACTTTCCCGTGAATGAATGGGCCAAATACTTTCCCCAATACTGCGTTCATGAACTGTCCCCTTTTAAAAAATACTACGTGGTATTCAGTCACGTCCCTCCGGGCCCGTCCAGTAACGCCGTGTTCAGACAGGTTTGGACCGGTCGTTTTTTGCGAGCCGCGAGCGAATGTGTCAAGCCGGGCAGGAAGTCAGACACAGGAACGGCATATAGCATCCAGTCAATTTCAAAATAAAATAATCGTTCATTAATTGCAATCGAGGTAAAAGTTTGAAATAATCACGATATTGATTTTTAGTCATATCGCCCACCCCTAGTTTCATGGTTTCCTTCTTTAGCTGTCAGCCATGTTAAAGGAGCTTAAACGACCATCGTCTGCCAGAATAACTTTTCTGATGGAATCCGAACGCCATAATATCCCAGTCCAGTCAAATAAGCGGCTTGTCTGTGCATCGCTTTCAGGTTTGAGTGTGAGCGAACCTCGACTGTCAGCGTTCAATTAACTGCAGATTGTGATCCAACCCTGACACGGCTTGTCAGGCTGAATAATGGCCGTCAGCACCCGAAGGTGAGAGCCGACCGGCCGCCACGTCGGATTGAGACGCATTGTCTGGAGGATTGACACGGGGTGATGCAACAGGCTAAAGTGAGTTAAGACGCTCTCACACACACACACACACACACACGTGCACTCCTTCTCTCTTCGCGGCTCGTCCTCCCCCATCCCTCCCCCCCCATCCCCCCAGAGAGGGTATTTTTCATGCTCTCGAACCACCCAGCAGTGACAAGCCTCTGACAGCCTCTGCTTACTGTGACACCTGTGAGGGTCCAGAGGAGGTTTTCACCACAATGCCTCTCCTTTGACGGGAACGTCTTGAGAGAAAACACACATCATCCAGTCATAACGGTGATTGGCACGGTCACACTTTTAGAAATGAGAGAAGACTTTTTGACGTTCGGGGTTTTTTGGAGTATAATGTCAAATGTGCTTCAAAAAAAATGTAGGTTCCATTAGCAGGTTTTAGAGAATGTTTGAGAATAATATCTTTTACACTCAACAATACCCATACAATAACACATAAAAGCCTAACCTCTGGCTACTGTGATAACTTGTTAAATGTAATAAAATGTCTCTCTAAATAGAAACTTGCAATAATTTCCCAGATAACATGCCGTCGTCTTCCCATATTTTTAAAAGAAAACGCTGCACGTCTATAATAAAGTAATTGCCGATTAATGTAGTAATCTATTACATTATCGCGAAAAAAAACTGCAGTATCAGTGTGAAGATGTAATAACACGATCCGGTTTATTAGATCACCAGGTTTTATTATATTCCCAACCATATTATTACATCCTCCACTGCTGCACTGAGGCAGGAGCATGTAGGGGTAAAAAGCCTCTGTCTATATGTGACTGTCCACCAATAAAAAGCTTCCGTCTATATGTGACTGTCCACCAATAAAAAGCTTCCATCTATATGTGACTGTCCACCAATAAAAAGCTTCCATCTATATGTGACTGTCCACCAATAAAAAGCTTCCATCTATATGTGACTGTCCACCAATAAAAAGCTTCCGTCTATATGTGACTGTCCACCAATAAAAAGCTTCCGTCTATATGTGACTGTCCACCAATAAAAAGCTTCCGTCTATATGTGACTATCCACCAATAAAAAGCTTCCGTCTATTTGACTGTCCACCAATAAAAAGCCTCCGTCTATATGTGACTGTCCACCAATAAAAAGCCTCCGTCTATATGTGACTGTCCACCAATAAAAAGCCTCCGTCTATATGTGACTGTCCACCAATAAAAAGCCTCTGTCTATATGTGACTGTCCACCAATAAAAAGCTTCCGTCTATATGTGACTGTCCACCAATAAAAAGCCTCTGTCTATATGTGACTGTCCACCAATAAAAAGCCTCCGTCTATATGTGACTGTCCACCAATAAAAAGCCTCCGTCTATATGTGACTGTCCACCAATCGTCACTGTAGTTTTGACGCTGATGACGATCCGGCGAGGCTAAAAACCTTTTTTATTCTTTTTTCCGCCTCCTTGTTATCATCACCTACCAGGTTATTTTTCTTGATCTGGGTTTACCGTCGTTTTCTCGTTCGTGTTTACCGAGCCCTTCATCTTTCACTCGCCGAGCCCGGTGAGTGCCGTCAGTGTCAGAGGCCAGCCCTTCGCCTTCACAGCGAGGTCACATCGGTTTCAGCTGACTGCAGCCGTGGCACTCGCCATGTGGGCCTGGGAGACGGGATACCTGCTTTATAGCGTCTTCCTGAGTAAAGCCATCCCTCCCTTTCTGTAAGCCCCTGGACAAGGTCTCTCAAGGTCACCCCCCCCCCCATCCCCCCCGCCACCCCGCTGCTTCCTCCCTCACTTCCCTCCTCCCACACCTTTTCCCGTGAAATCATGGAATCTGTATGGCCGTGAAGTCCTCGCGTTCGTATGAGAGGTGAGACAAGGGTGAAATACTGGCATGACACCACCCAATTTGTTGTCATGGCAACCCCCGAGCCTTGATGAAAAAACCTGGAAGAAAAAAAAAAAAAAAAGAAGAAATAAAACATCACTATTTTTACAAATGGGGCAAGAAGGAGGGAGCGTGGTGGAAAATCTGAGCGAATAGGAAGGAAAAAAAAACAAAAAACTGACAACAGGAACCTTTGGGATGGAGGCGGAGGGGGACGTGTTTCTGGACCGCAAAACGAGAGGGAAGTACTTTGACATTTTCCCCAAACCAACATTTGATGACTTTTACCCCGAGCAGAGGACACTGCAGACATTTTGGAAGATTCCCCCTCCCAAACCAGCACCCACACCCACCCACCCACCCACCCACCCACGCCCTGCCTGAACATATTGCACCTGTTCAATTATTTACCCGCTGCTCGGCGGCTCGGTCCCGGGCTGCGGTGGAGGCTGTACCTGCCGATTAGAACAGGGCTTGTCACCGGAGCCGGTCAGATTCCTCTGTCTTGTCGTTCTCCGAGAGAGAGAGAGAGAGAGAGAGAGAAATGCCTTTGGCCACATTACGGAGGAAGAAATGTCATTACCTCATTGCAGGCTTGTCATTTCCAGCCGTTGGTCTCCTAGGGGCAGTTTGTGTGTGTGTGTGTGTGTGTGTGTGTGTGTGTGTGTGTGTGTGTGTGTGTCAGTCAGTTACCCAGCACAATTGTATTAGCCCCACACAGTCTGGGGGATTCACACCATCAGCTGATGGGGTTTTTGATACCAATACCAATATTTTGGATCAAATCCATTTTCATGCCAAAGTACAAAGTACTCTGAAACACATCGAGACCATCATGGGACTAAAACTCTCCACTGAAAGTCAGGATGATAATAATAATAATAATAATAATAATAATATTAATAACAGTAGTATTAATAATAATAATATTAATGTCAATAATAATAATATTAATAATAACAGGAATAATAATAACAATAATAATAATAATAAAGCGAATCTGGAATCTGATCAAAATGTCTCATTAGAAAAGACAATCAGTGTGGTATTGATCAAATCTATGATATGTAATTAAACAAACCACATCCTATCCATCATATCAGAGGGGATGTCATAACTTTAATAAAACACAAATATGGGTCTGACTCAACGAACAGGCTCCTCTTGATCGGCCTCTTTCACTGAGTAAAGACAGAAAAACATCAGAGTCCTGATATGACGGCGCTCTGTATCTAGTTAGTGTCTGTACCTAGTTAGTGTCTGTATCTAGTTAGTGTCTGTACCTAGTTAGTGTCTGTCTGTATCTAGTTAGTGTCTGTATCTAGTTAGTGTCTGTATCTAGTTTGTGTCTGTATCTAGTTAGTGTCTGTACCTAGTTAGTGTCTGTATCTAGTTAGTGTCTGTACCTAGTTAGTGTCTGTCTGTATCTAGTTAGTGTCTGTACCTAGTTAGTGTCTGTATCTAGTTTGTGTCTGTATCTAGTTAGTGTCTGTACCTAGTTAGTGTCTGTATGTAGTTAGTGTCTGTATGTAGTTAGTGTCTGTACCTAGTTAGTGTCTGTATCTTAACGAACGTTTACCTTGTACCGTCGAGGTTTCATCTGCAGGGTGCAACGATCTGATGGTTAAAGCTCACCTGTACTCCCACTGGGGGGCGCTGTTGAAGTAAATTCAAGTCTCCTCGTCTGCCTCGGTCATCAAGGGAAAAGGTTTAACCAGAGGGGGTGGTGGGGGGGTTGTATCTTCTTAAACTACTGTTTGTACCAGGACCTGCTGGAGTGGTAAGGTCTCCGTTTTCCCAGCCCCTCTTTGGTCGGCCGGGGCCACGAGGCTCATGGGAAGGATTGAGATGGAGGGTAGGAAGGTGTGCTGTAAGTGTGTGCGATTTGACCTGTACTACGTCCTCATCCAGAGTGTGAGGGAGACCGAGAGGAAGGAGAAGAGGATGTGAGGGAGACTGAGAGGAAGGAGAGGAAGAGTGTGAGGGAGAACGAGAGGAAGGAGAAGAGGAGTGTAAGGGAGAACGACAGGAGGAAGGAGACCGAGAGAGGATGTGAGGGAGACCGAGAGGAAGGAGAAGAGTCCGGTGTTAGAGATAGGTTGGTTCGGCTACGATCGTCATCTCCTTGTAGGATCCCCGGAGAAACGTTGTCTTGGCGTTTGAGGAGTCGAGGCCCCTCGGAGTGATCGGGAGCCTCGGGGGACCAGACTTCCCTTTACTGCAGGCCTACCTTCTGGAGAACCCTGCCAAACGGTGAGACGTTGAGTAGACATTGAGTAGACGTTGATGCGACGAGCCTGCACACCGACACTGAGACCTCGTCCGTCGCCGCTACCTGTAGCGCTTTGTGAAACCTTGTGGGACCTCGATGTCTTTCTGACGTCGGTTCAAAACAGTCTGGCCGCCTCCCGCCTCCTCCCGTCACCTTGCTGGGGGAAGATTTGTCTTGCTGTCAAAGCACACAGCGCTGTTCCTTTGGGCCCAACACTAGACACATCTCAACACACAGATCACACATCCATAGTATGTCCTATGGTATCACAGCAATCCTTTGACGGACGCCGTCAAGTTCAGCATCAACCCAAACAACCCAAATTTTCACAATATGATTTATGGCACAGTAAAAAATCATATGAAAGCAGCTTTGGAAACAGTTTGAAATGGATGTCAGAAAGATATTTCACAAAAAGATGCAGGTGGACGACTACGGACTTCGTCTCAGCTTTCACTTCGGTGCTGGTGCAGGTTGTCTCATCATCTTCAACATCTCAATGTCCGCTGGGATGCAGTGCAGTTCGGCCTCTTGGTCCCGTTTGGTCACTGGTGGGAAATCTCCACACAGGAAGTGACAAATCTCAACTTAACGCTGGACTCTCCAACAATTGGCTGAACCTCTTCACCACTTCCAACCAGCCACTCAAGACATTTAGGTAACTGGCGTCGCCTCACAGGGGTTCTGGGTAATGAAGTCCTCCAAATTCAACCCGTTACGCCTCGCTGCCATTTGAGTGAAATCGCCCAGCGGAGCGCTTCGATTCCCGTCGAGAGATTACGATACACGATGTCGTAAAAATATGAAGTTTCACAAAGCATACCCGAATCTCCGCTCGTCTCGAGTCGAGGATTTTACTCCCCGGCCTCCTGTGACAAAAACGTCTTTGCGCTCACGAAGAACAGTATTTATTCCCCCGTGCGGTCTAGTACCGCAGCATCCCTACCGCCGAACACCACCGCCACCGCTTCAAACCTGTTTCCACTCGTCTCTAATCTACCTGTGGGACTTTGCAGATTGGAAACCGATCACGTGAGGAAAGCCGGGCTACCTGCAGCGACTCCTTCCCACCCTAGTGGACCATTATTGGCAGGCTTTGGGGCCCTGCTGCGGAGGGTGAACGAATGCATTTCTCCAGATGACTGTGAGGCAAGGAAAGATTGAATTCTCTTGCCCTCCTCTCGGTGTGTGTGTGTGTGTGTGTGTGTGTGTGTGTGTGAGTGTGTGTGTGTGTGTGTGTGTGTGTGAGTGTGAGTGTGTCTTCTAGAAATAGGCAGTGATAGATGAGGTACATGGAAGAAGACAGCTACCCCTGCTCTCCAGCCTGGCTGAATCAGGAAACTGTCTGCTAACTAAATGCCTCTCTTTCTTTCTTTCCCTCTCTCTCTCATTATCAGTTTCTTCCCTTCCTCTCGCCCCCCCCCCCCCCCCCCCCCCCCCCTCTCTCTGCTTACAACTCATTCGTTTTGTTAGTGCTTACCAGACACAACAGATCTTTTAGGCGTTATGTGATTGTGCTTTATATCACCGCTTAACGAGCGCTGCACCCTCTGGCAAAGCGTCTAATGGTTCATAAAAACAATGCAACCAATTTCAGCCATTCGCGTTATTTTATCGACGCATGCATCTAATTCTACCATTCATTAAAATGTTTATGTAGACGATGCATCTGGATGTGAATCGTTTCCCATCTGAATAACTTCACGAGGCTCAAATGTTGAAATGACTGGGATCGTTTCCCAAACCCGCTGAGTAGCCAGTGTGTCACCATGCCCTCAGGAGATGCTGACCCACCTCAAAGAGTTTCACTGGTCTGGGTTGTAGTCCAGATGCTGTTTCAGAGGCTTTTCCACCCTCATAAGAAACACTGCTTCACACACACAACCATCCTCCAGGTTCCTCCATAAAGACACAGAAATTACGGGATATTATGATGTACTTAAAATAACTGAAAGCAACAGATTTCTTTTCATTGTCTTTCTTTTAAGTCGCTGGTCTCTTGGGGAGGTGGCCAGGAGCACAAGGTCCAATGTGCCAGGCAACAAGCTAGCCAATGACAGCTGGCCACCATCTTTGACCTTTGACCTTTAAGCAGGCTGCTTCTTTAGGCCCGCTCCAAAAGGTAAATGTTGTTTTCTTCCTCCCAGCCGTGGCTCTGCTCTATTCCAGCCTCTGGGTGCTTCTTTATTCATTGCTTGGATAAATGTACATGACCCCTTAAAATAACAGGCGCTGCCCCAGAGGGCACACTTGAGCGATGTGACATTCCAGCTAACCTGAAATGACTTTTAAAGAATGGATAAGTGAAGGACAGGGAGGAGGGTGGAGGGGGAAGGATGGAGGATGGGGTGGAAAGCAAAATGGACCAAATCAAATCAGTGTAAGCAGATAGGTTAAGCAGAAAAGGTTACAGACAAAATATGAGACTAAGAAAAAAAACATGACTTGTGCACTTGAAGATCTTTGCCTATATTTTTGGCTTGACAGGCCATTGCTTTGTCTGAACGAAGCCCTAGCCCTTGTGTGTATGTGCTAGAGGTCTGCATCGGTCCCCACCCGAAGCCCGACAACGTCTAGTCAAATTCGGACCCGAAGCCCGACAGCTTGAAAAGCCAACAACAACACATACAGTCAATAGCATAATAGTAGCCTCTGTCCTTTTTCTGGTCACAACACAGTAATCACAATAAAACATGTATGTTGCCCAATAGACAAAGCCTGCTGAAGCGTTCTGAACTAGGCCTGTTGGCTCGGCGGTCCTGCAGCACAGCACACTAGGGGTGGGCGATATGACTTTTATTCAAACAATTAGATATTTCAAACTTTTACCTCGATTACGATTAATGAACGATTATTTTATTTGTTTTATTTTGAAATTTGTTTTATTTTGAAATTTTGAATTGCTCTATGCCGTTCCTGTGTCTGACTTCCTGCCCGGCTTGATTTTGAAAATTTGCCACGATAACATAATTAAAATGACGATTACGATTACAAACACGATTACCCCCCCCCCCCCCCCTACAGCACACACAAATATATCATACCTGGCTATAAAAAACATGTCTGACCAGTTTCTATCCACTAGAATCTAGTCCTAATTCTCGCCAAGGAACGTGGCTGGACTGCTTGAAAGAAAAGTTTCCGTTACCGGCCTGTGAAGTAACTTGACGGACACAAAGTCTGTCAGTCAGATATGGAGGAAGAGCATCGTCCACAGTAGAAGGTTTCAGCGCCGTCCGCCTTTACAGGTTTGAAGTACCGCTTGCTGTCTTCATAGCGACTCTTCCCAGGATTCATTGGGCTCAACGTATAGCTAGGTCTTGGTTGCAGACTCATTAATATGAAAAACACCTCTTCCCACAGTAATGGAGACATGACATCTCCCTCGTCTGCTCACTCATCGCTCCATGAAATAACTACATTTGCATGCAGCCGAGGCGAGGTCTTCCGTCAAGCGCATCACTTCACAGGCGAGTACTCATCAAGGATTGCGTATTTAATCAGTGGAACTCAACGCTTTACAAACAATCTCGGGGGGGAAAAAAAACGTTAACCAGAGTTCCCAATTAGCCGATCGTGCAGTCATAATCACTTCAGAAACAAATTAAAGCTGAAGGTGTTTCGACGGGCTAATGGCCTGCGTTGGTCCACCCAGCCACTTCTACTAAGCTGTCATCTTCAAAGAGGAGTGATGAATAGCACTCGCTTTGCTCTTAACCTCTTGCTCCGCAGCTCCCGTGGGTAAATATGAAGTACATCATCTGTGCATGCATTGAAGCTTATGTTCATGTGTGCATTTATGTTTGTTGTTTGCACAGGTGGCTCCTTACAGCTTTACGCTCATATGTGGCCATGTTTTCTTTGCATACTTGAAGTCTGTCTATATGTATGTGCATCTAAACCACTCTCTCCGACAAAACCCCGACTTCTTCTTGCCCAGATTGAACTTCGAGGGATACTTTTGAAAGCCAATATGAATGAATAACGATGGGGAAGAGGAAGGTGTCAGGAAGGGGAAGGGGTGCCTTATTCAGACAACATTGTTGGGAGATAAATTACCTTGACTTGTCGATGCGGGGAGAAATGGAAAAAAAATATCTGCACGCTCAGATAAAACTCAACATTTGGACCACCAGGACCAAATAAAGATTATAGGGTCGAAATGCTGCAGGAATCAAGAAAATAGCTTCATTCTTTCCAACATGAGGTCTTTATTTTGAGCTCTTGTAACTGGAGATTGCATTCACACAGGCTGAAGCACAAAACAGTCCAGTGTCCTAGATAGACAAAGATGTTATGAAAACCTCCAGCTAGTGTAGCAGAATGAAGGAAAGTCGCTCTGTTTTCACACCCCGATTTTTCTTTATCCATTTGTGGCAAGGTCCCCTGAATTCACTGTGAAATAAAAGTTTACAGCTCGCAATCTGAACACAAACTAACAGTATTATTCCTGCTGAGGACAATGGTTCAAATGCAAGTTATGTCACAACCTGCTTCCAGCTGTCAAAGTTATTGCATGGAAGAAACAAAAAGGCATGTTGTTCCAGATGACTGCACGGTGAAGCACGTACCTTTGGACAAAGATTTCTGTCAATACGATATTCAATCAAAATTTCAAGCCAAATGGAATCGATCACAACATGGTCTAAGAATTCAAAACAGTCTCGGTAGGTCTGAGGTAGCAGAGAAAACATAGGGTCCTTCAGAAACTCACTGAATACTCAAGAATACTCACACACTCATTGCACCATGTGTGTCAACAGTGTACCGTGAAGCTCTCATTTGTCAATATGCCTCTGCAGCAAAGCCACCAAGACAAACTCCTAATATGTCAGACAACAATACTCTCCAACTCACAAGAATTAGGAAGTGAAAGACATTCATGCTGAAATGACGAATGCCAGCAGTCGTGATGTCCACAACGATTTCAAAGAGAACATCAGAGCCGCCTTTGGCCGATGCTTTGGCTAACGCAGAACGAATGTGATGGCTGCACTTCCTGGAGGGCCTCCTTCCAGCACCCCTCGGTGTTTGATTCACACATGCATACACAGAAACAGTAGAGAAAAGCTTTGATTAGCTGGGAGTTGTGTGGCGTTGTGTAGCTCAGCCCTGACTGGTGCTGGCATCCACTATAGAGGGTCCTGGCCAGGCGACTGAGCTCGTTCACAGCTGTCACATGGGAGAGAATGTACAAAGATATGATACAGGCTAGACATTTGAAGTACCAGCTGATGGTGGGATCCACACTGTAATGATGTGGGTGGGAATTGCTGATGGGAAATGTTTTTTCACTCATGTAGAATTGGTGTAGGACAGGCAGACATGTCCCTCCCAATATGAGAAGAAGGATTAATTGTCCATCTTGATTATTTTTGCCGCAATTGCCTGTACAGTATTTTTTACTCACTCTGTGATTTTAGAAGCAGTTTAGTTTTACCAAAGTACATTTTGTGACTGGCTTTGGTCACCAGAGCAGAAACACAAAGCCCTTCTCCTCCTCCTGGTTTAAAATTTCCTTTAAAGACATTTTGACAACACATCAGGCTGCCATGTTTCATATTTGGATTCATGTTTGCCCTTCAGATCAGGGATTCAGTTTAGCAGTATCTTACTGTATAGAGGCTCTGGCTGGTGCCACTATGGAGGTTCACTTGCTGTGTGGACTTAAAGTAAAATTGAATAGTGTGATCAGGTCGATTTGCTTCCAAATGTAGTTAACCTGAACAAGCTGTTAGCTAGCTAACTAGCCAGCAAAGCAACCAATGATGATGAAATGCAACTGCTAGCCACTACGTTATCCTCTACTAGATATGTTAGCCAGGGCGCCTGATGATCAGATACAACAAGACAATAATACATACAAGATTCAAAGACCTTATCTCCTTCAGTCTGGTGACTTTTTTTTTTTGTTTAGAATTACAATGAAAAAGCTACCAGATTGCATAACGGCAAAGTAACCTATGGGGATGTAATTTATGGGGACCTTTTAGGTTTTCGTGATTTACCAACCCACAATGTTGCAGTTACGTGCTCTGATAGCCAACTTTACCAGTTGGTCATCAAATTACCATCTGGAGACGTGGACTAACTTAAAATAATTTGTTCATAAAATTATGAACAAACCCACTGAAACACCACTGTATAACAGTAATATCTCCTGGTATGTTCTTAATTTACTAACTTACTTGTTATAGATGAAGATGCAGATCAAGATGATTTTAATCTCCCAATTCAAAATGTTTAATTGGCCAGTTTACACAGTATTGTTATAATTCAGTTCCCGGTCAAAAACAGCACAGAAATAAACCACGTCTGTTCAATTCTGTTGAGAAAGCTGAGTCATAACTTAATCTCATAACAAATCTCAGCCAATTGCCCAAGAGCTGAATTCCTCCAATATGGCCGCCATAGGGTGTGTCAGGTCACCCTCTATTTCACATTGTCTAATAATTCTCCTCTCTCTCTCTCATACCTGCATACTTTTCTGGTATAAATTTATATCTTAGTTGCCCATAGTATGTCAGTGTGATTTGCTGCCCAGGGTTTGAACCAGAGTGCCCCCCCCCCCCCCCCCATAGTTGAAATGAAACCTTACACCCTCGTTTCATCAGAAGCAGTCGGACGGGGCTGCTCAAGGCTGGAGGTGTCCACCTTGTCATGGTACAACCACTCTTCATTCTTTACACACACACACACACACACACCACACACACACCACTACTCCCCCGATTGCAAAAAAGATGATTTAATTTTACACCAAGGAGTTTTTATCAGCACACTTGCCGCTGACCGACACTGCCATAATGGTGCTGATGATAATCAATCTCAAATCAATTAGGCATTAATTGCTGAGTCAATGTGGGAGGCTGGTTAAATATTGATAAGTGTCTAAAAGGCCCATCAGGCTCTATTGACAGCTAGGGGAGACAGACAGCACTGGTTCAGCTGAGGAGGGAGGGAGGGAGGGAGGGAGGAGTGATGGAGAGATGGCTTAGGGGCTTGGGTCAAATCCTCCACTCCAGCTGGTCACACTGATAACCGATGCAATCCTGCTCTCTGTGGCTGTGAGCTCTGTCCGTTGTGTTATCCTTGATATTATTGTTGAGTTACCTGCTGTGCAGTCGTAATATAACCATCATGACTCCAACCTTGATTAAGCTGTCACAATAAATCAACCTCAGTGTGAAGAGAGAAGCTAGTTCGCTATTTTCATTTCCCATTGTGGGTATTTTCATCTTTTAAAGCTTTTTTTTTTACATTCAAATAAAACAAATTAATAGGATATATTATGCATTATCAGTCTGAGTCTGTCTGACTGTGTGTACCTGCTTAAATCCCCCCGAAGCCTGAAATTGGCTTTTCAATAATGTTTTTGGTTTTTTTGGGGGGGCGTATAGCATTTGCTGTGGGCATGTCGTGTGGGTGTGGCCAGCAGTAAGCTAAGTTGTGGCTATCAAGGTGAAGCTAGCGACCATCATGTAACGTCATATGCTTAAGCTGTTTATTACACAATCAATAAACACCATTATTACACTTTGTAAAGTCGGCTGTGTTTCAACTGGGCATGCCAGTCGACTATCCAATGATTGACCTCATCATCATATTTGATTTTCCAGTGCAGTCAAACATCCTGCAGAATCCTTAGCCTTCCAATGGAAGGATTACATGATCCTCTGGGTTGAGAAATAAAACTACAACCCTTGGGCAGATGAAACCCTCTCAAAAATCTTTAAAAATGCAACGTTCTTCAATGAAAAAAAACAAAATCTGTTTTTTGTAGCCCCTGAAAAAATGTGACATTTTGGAGGTATGAGGTTTTCATTTGGCAGCGGTGATCTGTGTGTGAGAGAGAATATTTTGATAAAAACAACAACCCAGCCACTTTCTAAGCATTAGCACTTCTCCTGTCTCCATGTTCACCGTGGGCCGCCGTCGTCTTCCTCCCCAGAGACCCGCTGGGGGAAGAGAGTGTTACAAGACTGAGTCAGAGCATAAATAACTAACCTTTTACCATGGAGCGGCGGTCACCTCCACCACAGCATGCAGGCTGCATGACCTATATTTATTCATCTTTAACACACAAGCCTTGTCTTCAGACCTCCAGCCTTCATACCTCACTAGTGCCTTTTCTGCTAAACTGCATTAATGTTTTATGGTTTATACTTTTACTGAAAAGAGCAGCAGCCGTCCTGCCCTGACAACCGGCTGTTCCAGGGTGAGGTCGATATAGCAAACCGAACCGGATATCGATCAGTCGGCGGCGTCTGCTGCCGATACGATGGGGTACAGCTAGCAAATGTTTTTCTTACTATATTTTCATTTCAGATAGCTGGACAGAGAAATCGTCTCAGTGTGGTTTGGGAGGTTGTCGGCCTGTAAAACCTGCAGTGAAACCTGCCTCACCCTGCCTTGGAATTTCAGTTCAATCGGGAGCTTTACTGTCACAGGATGGTCTAAATGGATGGTCTAACAGGATGCCAATGCAGAGTCTTCCCCACCCTAAACTAAACTAACACTAAAACACAAAATATCAGTGTCAAAATATCAGCACCTTCAATCCAAAAATATTGGTACAGGTATCAGCCTTAAAAACCCCAATCGGCCGAACCCTAGCCTGAGCCATTTGCAGTGAGTCACTTCAAATCACAGGCTTAAGAGGGGAGATGAGCAAGGACTTCACCCTAATTATCATGCTGGCTAAACATGCTGCGTCAGTTAAATGGTGTCTGCAACAGGCAACCTCTCCCTGCTTATAGCAGCTACTTCCTGACACTCCCAATCAGCTTGATTGATTGGATCCCAAGCCACTCCCTAACTCTGATTGGCAGGTTAATGACAAGGGGGGAGGAGAGTAGCCAAAGGAGATGGGGCTTTGTGTGGTAGTTGGCTCATGAACCAAAGTGGGGCTTTGTTGTTAAAATGCATGGTAAGGCCTCAACGGTTAGCCTGCTCTGAAGACAGCATCAGAGAAATGTTCATCTGTTATAATCTGTCTGGCCCATTCCTTGGGTTTCCCCAAAACTGTCACATCCATCAACATTACGTGACTGGTGGAACCCAATTTTCCCTCAAGATGAATCGATGTCACGGTGCCCGCAAACAAGCGATGCCGGCCGTCCAAGTAGCTCAGGGTGTAACCAACACTGACAAATATTCAAAGCTCAGACCAAACCGCTGATTAGACAACCGAGCCATCCATCTTTTGGAAGACAATACTCGCAGCCATGTTAGCATCCATCTGCGTCCGTCTACCATAGGCAGTTAATAGCATTAGCCTTTTGAGCTGGGCTATTAACCCGTGGTCTGTGCATAAATCCTAGCCTTGTACAATCATGAATCAAAGCCAGGCGAGATTGTCAAGACAGTGTGGTTACAAGCTTCAGCATCCTCTGTGAGAATGGTACCCCCCCCCCCCCCCCCCCTTCCCCTCAGCATCTGCAGGCACTTTTCTTGACATCTTCCCCGTTCCTTCCATGTTTAAACATCCCCACGAGTCGTTCAGTCACTAAGACTTCAGCTGATGGTTCTGCCATAGTATCACCCACGACGCATCTTCTCGTCTAAGCTGCTTAAAATCGACGACACATTGACTGTCATTTGCAGCGAGTTGGATACATGCTTTACATGTTAACCAGGCATCTTCTTCTTTGAAACACCAAGGCATTTGACGGTGTTAATTTCCAAATCACATCTTAATTTTTCATTCAAATCAAATGTATTGTAATCTTACTGCCGATAAATGGGATCGTTATCAATTTATTTTTTGTCTAGGTAACAGTTTCTCTCCATGGAGTGAATGGTTTGTAATCAGGGAATAAAAAGCGCATTTAATCTTAAGAGGCTCGTCGTCTGGTGTCTCTTTGATGTGAGCTAATTCAATATGAATGTAACCTGGGGGCACTTGGGATGGAGATTGGGGTCTCGATAAGATTCGTCTTTGGAATACCAGCGCAGGCTTGGCACGCCCAGTGAAGACTAATCGTGTAAAGGGAATCTTTTCTTTGAACCCTTCCCGAGAATGTGGATATAGGCTGAATTAACAGGCAGCTGCTTGCGTGCCACAACGGGACTCGTGCCAAAAGTGTAGTAAGAGAACTACGCTTTGAATGAAACACAATGGCTGGAACATGAATCAGAGGTCCGTCCGTTGAATTGTTTTCAGGAGGTTGTTGAGATGCAGATCATGACCAGTTCAGATGTCAAGGACCAGCTCGGAAGATCCCAGTGGCCGGCAGTAGAAGACTGCGGTTGTACTGGGCAGTTCCCAGCGGCCGGCAGTAGAAGACTGCGGTTGTACTGGTCAGTTCCCAGCGGCCGGCAGTAGAAGACTGCGGTTGTACTGGTCATCTCCTAGTGGCCGGCAGTAGAAGACTGCGGTTGTACTGGGCAGCTCCCAGTGTAAATGTGTGGAGTGAGCTGCAATGCATTACTGAAAGTGAGCATGCTCAGCAAATGTGTCCCAGATAAATAAATGTTTAAAGAAATTATAACCCTTAAAACATCCGTTAGTTCGTCAATAATACACTAAAAGGGGACAAATCTGCAGGGGTTAATGTTGATCAATTCCACTGACTCCAGGCCGGGTGGGGGGTATCAGACGTGTGTTGCCAATAGAGGTCGATGGAGGCCATAGATTACTTAAGGCCCCTTTAAGGCAGTTCCCTGTCGAGGCGTTCCAGTCTCCAGTCCTGAAGCTTCAGTGAGCCAGCATGTTAATATATCAGTTTTTATATCTCATACTGCGTAACACGCGTGTCCAGGGTGACACATAAAAAGGCAACATGCCGGTATAAGAGCATCAATGCAATCACTGGCCACCAGTCGGAGGAGAGCCTGTGACGTGTAATGTAGCCCGGAGCAGATTGACTTTTACACGACTGGCCATTGGGTACAATTCTAATTAATCCACTAACTCTCCATGGGACTGCTGTTAGCACCACAGCCGCTCGCACAACCTTACCTGGCCAAGGACACCAGCTAAGGGGAATTTAATCAATGTGATGGATACCATTTGTCTTTACGGCGCTCGTAGCAATTCCAGGCTTCACCACTTGAGGCGACGGTACTTTTCCTTCCAACTTTTCCTCAGTTTGTGATCAGGTAAAGCAGAGCCTGAAAAGAGTGAAATCAGGGGAGGGTTGTTGCCATCATGGGGGGCAGACGCTGGAAAACAGAAATGCAGTGAGAATTTTCAGCATCTTGCTTTTGTATAGAAATGCCACTGCATTCGCTTTGCAACATTAAAGGCTGATACTAGATAGTTTGAGCTGCTACATCCAAACAAGCTTTATTTGATAGTAGTGCTAACATTTCTGGGCTACAAACCCATATGTATCTCCAGAACATTTCTTTCGTCACCGTTTCTATCCTTTGAAAAGTGACTAGCTTGACATCATTGGTCATGAAAGAAACTCAGTCATTTGTCACTGTGGAGGACAGTAGTGATCTTCAATACAACTGTCTGAGGACATTGGAAAAGCACATATGAATACTGTCTCTCCTCCCAGAGGGGGCTTCAAGGTCATTTCTCAAACCTTATTGATTCCTTTCACACCCGTTATGTCATAACAAATTAGAGGCGATCCATTGAAATTGCCTCGATTTATTTCACCTTGATATTTTTGAACAAGCTGAAACAAACTGGAAACATTGAAAAATCCTCTTCTAAGTGATTTTCTTTCTGCACAATTAAATCCAAAGCAGAATAATATTTCATTGAACCCTCGGCTCTGAGCGCAGTGGAGGAAACCATGTTATGGATACCCATACATGCCTCTGTAATCGCTAATCACTGATTGTCAAGAAACTGAGCCTTTTGGGGGCCTTGGTGTCATTTTCAAATTCACAGATTATATTCAATGATCGCTTTATTTTATGCAATGAAAATGTAGCGCGAGGTATTGTTTGACTGTAATTTGCCAGGAATGAACCTCCCGGCTGGGAGATTGGGCATTAACAGGTTACCTCATGCTGTATAATGAAAGCCAGTGTGTGGCCCATATGTTCGCCGCCTGCACACAGTGTGGGAGGTAAGGGAGGCAGGGCTTGGCAGAGGGGCGGGGGCTGTCGGGGGTTGGGGGTTGTTTTAATCAAACAGCCCCTCCAGCCGTTGCCCACTAGCCGGATAGCGAAGTGTCTTCAACCCACGCGACCGTCCGATGAAGGAGACGAGGCTTCTTGCTTGTCAACCCTTCTTTCTTGTAACTCACAGTTGCGCTGGGCTTTAACAAGGCTGCAGAGCAAGCACACCGCCGGCCAGAGGGCTGCTTTATTGCAGTGCTGTGTAATCACGGGACCTGGCAGAGTTTTTCTCTTGCTGTCGCGGGTTACCTCATGCCATGCTGCATGCATGAGCGGGTGGCCACACTAGACGGCTCTCAGACCTCAATGAATTTGCACCAGGCAAAGATTTCAACCGTCTGGGCTGTAACATACAAGCAACTAATTATTTTCCTCCCATGAAACATCCTAAAAGACAATAACACTCTGGACTATCATTAGAAAAACACATAACGTCCATCTCTTATAAGTTCTTTTGACGAAGATTATATTTTTCCATCTGCAATTGGTGGCACCAGAGGTACAGTAAAACCGAGCAAAATAGACGGTATTGCAGCCGCACGGCGACCGAAGCAGCGAACGTCTTTCATATAAGCAGCTTTACAGTACAAGGGAGTCAAGCTGTAAGTTATACTGACATTCACATGAAAACCAGCAGGCAGTGTAGCACAGAGCACAAGAGAGACGCCGAAGAAAAACATGAGACATGAATATTTATACGCAGAATTGTTTCGAGTCTGGCGGTCTCATGCAATGGAGCACGAGGGTGATTGACAGCTGGATGGCAACGCCGCGCCGATCAATCAGCCAGTCGTACGAGTGGTATCCCCAGCACCATATGCCGTAGACGTGTAGGACACCGCCACTGTCTTTTGGACGCGCTATCACTCTGCATTTTTCTAATTTCGTCTGAATGACTAACAAGGCCAACCGGGCGGCTGCTTGTCGACGGTTGAATATTCAGTGGAAATGGTAATGCATCATTTTATGGAAATTGGGCACCGAGCCAAGAGGCAGCAGGCTCACAAACACCTGTTTGCTTTTGATGTTTTGCCACAAACTGGGAGCCATTTGAATCTGTAAAGTGAAGACTCTACTTGTGTATGAGGGACATGCAGTGAAGCCGAAATAATAATGAAATGAACCACAACTTGTCATCTGTGCCCAGCAAACGCTCAAGGAAGCAAATATGAAGAAACAACATTTGCGGCTCGGACTGTGTCCACATTGAGGAAATGGACAGCGATTAGAAGGATAATCAAGTGACTGTCCTCTTTTGGAACTTTTCTTGGATGAAGACGGGAATTCTTCTTTCTTCCTGCCACAGAAGTTAAAGTCTACCCCATGAAATATTCAAAAAGCTGTTTTTCCCTGGGATAGTAATACATCATCTATATATAGCATTCCTTTTTATCACTCTTCCCGGATCATGGATGGTTCCTGATTCCGGAGACGTATTTCTCCCAGACTTAGACGATGAGCAGAATACTGGGGTGAATAAAATATTCAGCCGCCTACTTAGTCACGGGGGGGCGATCATGTTAGTGAACATAAATAACCAGCGAACTATGCTAAACATAGTTCTGGCAGAAGCAAAGACAGCCAAATTGTGATTTCAGAGTAATTGTCAGAGTGGATGGGTACAGAAAGGGAATAGTGCCTGGAGTTATTAAGTGTGCAAGAGGCTGAGGCAGAAAAGATGAAACTATTAGACAATTATGTTAACACTTGAGGGCCGGACAGAAATGGATTACATGCTAAAGGGAACTTTAGTGCTGAGGTAATCAACACCTCCACATGAGGAGGAAATGTGTCTCCGAGATGAAATCCTCAACATTTTCCAGGGAAGTACTCCCAGAAGGAGGTCATCCATCCATCAAATACACCGGCACTGTACTCACATGCGTACACAGTGTCGCACATCATTTTAAAAACAAAATGCAACGTATCCTATTGTTTAATTCATGTGCAAGGCCTGCTACAGTATCTATCTATCCAAAGCTACTTCAAGTCCTCCATAATACCAGCAGCCAGTGCACTGTGTTTCACAGAGGAGGAAGATTATTGGAACTATTCCTTTTTATCTTGCCTTTAGTGCTGCATCTTGCGAGGGATTGGGATGGACTGATCAATGCACCTTCAAAGAGCTTGGTTGGCTTTGATGAGTCCACTTCCTCTTCCTTATGGATCAATAGGGCTGTGGCCTTTACTTGGCAGAGTTCTCCCTTGAACTGGTTGTGATCTCCTGGAGGATGGACTGGACTGCACAATTTTGAAATTGCTACATGATGGATGTATTTTCATGGCGTGGCTTTAAAGGACTTCAGCGACTTTTGGGGAAATTGGCCCGTTGGTCAACGTTCCCTTTATGTGACGAGAAGATTGGTAGAAGAAAACGACACTAACTCTGGATTAAGGCTAACATGCTATTTGCTTAAGGTACTGTGTGCTAACGTATTAGCATGTGCACAGGACAGTGATATCTGCCAGAGACACAAGAGATGATTTTTGTGATACTCCTATGTAAAAGGTAAGTTGACCAATGGGTCCTTTAATATTTCCGCATACCTCGCTGACTGTTAATTTAAGTTACTGATATTATCTTCTATTCAAATGGATGCCTTCAAACTTTTTATCGTTGTGAGCCATCTGGGTTTTGCAGGATGTTTGACTGCATTGTAGAAAATGAAATATGCTCTCACCAGAACCAGATGGCGCGTGAGGTTAATCGCTTTGGACCAGTGGATCGGCATGTTGAAACACCGCCTACTTCATAGTGTCTGGTAATGGTGTTTAATGGTTATGTAATAAAGACCTGAAATGCATTATCCTATCAAAAGCATGAGGAGTTACATGGTAGTGTAGATTAAAGTAATAATCAGCGGCATTTCCATGTAAATAAATGACTCTTCATCGCCGATTGATATAACACAGTATTGATCCAACCTCCAGCCAGTTCATGGTCTTCAGGTCAGTTCAGGTCTTTCCTGGGAAAAATCAGCAACATCGCTTTATTTGGAATAAACAGAAGAAGAACTGGGTAGTTAGCATGACACCACAGTGAGGAACACCACAGTGAAGAACACCACAGTGAGGAACACCACAGTGAGGCTGAGAGACGAAGATGGAGACAAACCAAAACAAGGAATTCATAGATTACTACTTTTAGAGTTTGTGCATCATTACACCGTGAGATCTAAGGATCAACACTTTTATACAGTACCCATACATAGCCTTGACATAGCCAGCTCCACTCAGCTCACCTGGAGCCATTGTCATATGGCTGAAGATGATCACCACTCTGTCAAACACTGAGATGTGAGCTCTGGCAGACTGAGTGGAAAAGTGTAGCGTGTCAGCCCCGAGATTTCCCCACAGTCCTTCAGTATCAGGTAACACTGCCCTTCCACTTAATTGCACCTTACAGTTAAGAGTCATTTCCTCAGATCCAGGAAGGGGCTCCATACTTGATTTGCTTTTAACAACCCCTCAGACTGCCACGTTCTCCAGACAAGGCTATCTTAGACTTTAATTAATTCTGTGGCCGGCCAGACTCAAAGGTAATGATGATGTAGGTATGTAACTCACAGTGCAGGTCTGCAGAGCTTTAATGAATAACACTGGCCAGGGTTCAGGGACTAGCGAACGCTGGAGGGACCACAAACTTAACAGTAACAGTTGAGGCTACCTCCGTTTGAGGGGCTACTAAAATATTTTTTAGTAGCAGTTTTAAAATATGTTTCTGGTGATATGCCGGTCCATATTAGGGAACAATTACTACTTTCTTCCATTGTTTGGGACTTGATTGGGTTTGATTCCTGGGTCCAGGCTAGAGCCCGACCGATATATCAGTTCGGCCATTTTTTGACTTTTTTGACGACATCGGGATCAGTAGTTATACAACAATATTAATAATGAACAAAAACATGGATGATTTATCCTGTACTTGTCTGCTTGAATGTTGTAATTGCTATTTACTAGAATTATGCAGTAGAGGGAGCTCTAATACAAGTGTGAGCAGCTGATGCGCTACTTCTGTAATACGATCTTTTACATTTTTTATCTGTCAAAAAGTTATTTCTGTGTTTATTTTTATGTATTTGTTTGCTTATAAGTTCAATGTTCTCAAATATATAAAATTTAATAAAATATAAGTTTTTCATATTGATTTGAAAATGTTGCACTTTTTCACAAAATATCGGTCAAAACATTGGTAATCGGTGGGCTAGGACTCTCCTAAATCGGTATCGGCATCGGACCCAAAAATCTGGCATTGGTCGAGCTCCAGGCCGTCCTGCTTGCATGTTGCCTGGGTTTCCTGCCACAGTCCAAACTCATGCACGCCAGGTGGGCTGGAGACTCTAAACTCTAGTACTCTAGATACTCTAGTGCAAAGCATAACGGGACTGGCCGGGCTGATAAACACGAGCGTGGTCTGTGTTCTGTTTACATGATGTCTGGGTGTTGAAGTTCAAACTTTTCAAACGTTTACCTCATCTGAAGCCGTCAGCGGGTGAAGTTGCCCCAGGCAGCTTTAAATTCAGCGGTTTTATATTGTATTAATTTTTAACAACACATCAGATGGTTTTTCCCATGATGTCTGCTCGGTGCAGTTTGTGGTAATATCGGCCGCGGTGGATTATTTTCCTGTCAGAGGCATGTTGGGTGGGCAGGTGAAAGCAAGGGAGTAGTGACAGTGGTGAAAGGATTTGCCGTCCCCCCTTTGGTGTATTAATCCAACTCCCATCACTTCCACTTAGTGTGGTGTTTATGTGAGTTTTATAAATAGATGAGTTGATATGAGTTTATCTGTCTGCCTGCTGAACTGAATCTCCACAGAGCGACGTTCAGAGACAACAATATTCAAGAACATTACTATACCAGATACATCCTGTCACTGAAGACAGATAGATCATTACTGTAGTAGTAGCAGTAGTAGTAGCAGTAGTAGTAAAAGTAGTAGCAGTAGCTGTAGTAGTAGTAGTAGTAGCTGTAGTAGTAATAGTAGTAGCAGTAGTAGTAGTGGTAGTAGCAATAGCTGTAGTAGTAGTAGTAGTAGTAGTAATGTAGTACATAGGAATAGTAGCAGCAGTAATAGTAGCAGTAGTAGTACTAGTAGTAGCAGCACTAGTAGTAGTAACAGTAGTAATGTAGTACATAGGAGTAGTAGTAGCAGTAGTAATGTAGTACATAGGAATAGTAGTAGCAGTAGTTGTTGTAGCAGGAGTAATGTAGTACATAATAATAGTACTAGCCTGTCTCTCCTCTTTCTTGGGTTTAAGTTTATCTTTCTATATTCTGGATCGTCCTGGTGAGAAAGTGAACATGATCTTGGTGATTGGTGAAGCTGTTAAATCCTCCAGTCCAGCGGTGGGAGCTCGCAGGACGCCACCGCCATGTGGACTGAAGGTCTCAGATCAGCCCTGCAACCTCAGGTAGGACATAACCGTGTTTAATCAGAAGGGATTAAAGCGAAACACATTTTCATTCACCTTCATCATGGTAATACCTGCTCCTCTCAAAGGAACTGGGTAGCGCCGAGGACAGGTTTGTACCCTGCTCACCGCTTGTCCTCGCTTTCCTCCGAAACTAAAGAGCTCCATATGCAAACACCAAGCACATCAGTAGCATGCATACAATTATTTCCATGCATGCAGACACCGACACACACACACACACACACACACACAGAGGTAATCCCACAGAGGTTCATTCCTCCTGTTACAAAGATAGTGTTATTGATGTGAAGGGTCACATTGCAATTTAGAGGCAATTAAAAGGTAATGAATGTGCTCAAATGAAACCTGTGTCTGGAGGGCATTCGCAGTGTATGGCAGAGATGATATATTTGTGTGTGTGTGTGTGTGTGTGTGTAGAGTGTGTGTGTGTAAAGACGCTGGACATGGCAGCTGATGGAGCTTTAGGCCGGAGTGAAAGACGACTCAGACAGCCGAGCGGCCAGGTGCCTTTGAACGTAGCACACTGTGATAGATCCAGCGCTGTGTAAACCTATTGCAGTCATTACAGTGTAACAGCAGTGTGCAGCACATGCTCGTCTTCTGTACCGTAATTATCAGCAGGATTCTTGACGGTCTGATGTATTTCTTCCTATCAGACATAGGTAAAATCGCCGTGAAATTGAGCGCCGCTGTGGCCCGACAGTTAGTGACCCTCTTTTTTCCCCCCTTATCTCGACAGTGCACAGAGGACTAAACACACTGTGACAAATTCATTTCCGACAAATTACCCTCTCGAGTGGAACGGTTTTTTAGACGAACGCCTCAACTATCAATTAGGGCTCGGCGGAAGCTCACTCCTCACCCAGTCGGATGATTTCGGAGCTGGTTCATTGTGAAATAAAACCTCTTTAACATACGCCCGTCTTTACTCGGGCGGTTAAACCGGGAGCCGGGAAGGTTACCTGCTTGAAAATATAACCAGTTAATGCAATCTAATGAAAGGCTCAAATCGACTAGCTTTGATTTCTTTCGTTGTTCTTTTGGGTTAAACGTGTGAAGAACATGCAGTTCCATCATAAACCGTTATTTCAAGATGCGGAAAATTATGAGAATTATGTGGGGGGAAAAAACTTTTCCCTTCAAATACACTGTTGCATATTCAGCAGTATCTGACTTTTTGGATTTAGTTTTTTTGGATTCACCATACACCTTCAGTATTTTCAACAACAGGATGAAAATGCCTGCAGTATCCCTAAAGAAGTGTAAATGTTTCTTCAATGTTTTTTTTAAAACTTAATCAGAAAACCTGCATGTTGTACAATGCTTCACTGTTTACTACAAATCCCTCAATATTTCAGGTTCGTAACAAGCCAGCACACATACACATTATGTAGAAAAAGCGTTTGTTATACATGTCATTCTGAAACAGGAACTTCTACTAGTATTACTCCTGGTGATGCAGGTACTACCTCCTCACAGCTCTCCCAGGTGCTTTTCATCAGTGAGGCCTCCTCGTTACGCCGGGCAGATGGCACAATCCTCCGTCTTTTACTGAAGGCGCACTAATTAGGATTCTCCGAGAAGCCTCGTCCAATCAGAATCCTTAATAAGGGAGAGAAGAAAGCCTGATGTCTCCACGACAGCGCTCACCTTGAAACTCCAAAATAGAAACCAGTCAATTTCTCAACACTGACCTTTGTCAATGCTTTTTGGGAGGCTCTTTGAGGATACATCTATAGCCAAATGTCATCATGATGATGAAAGAGGTGAGCTATTTTGGTCCGTTTTTCTTCAACAGACCGTCTTAGAGGATTGTACCTCTCTGCTTAATACTGTGACCAAACTGTTTGCAAATTGAGCTGCTGGGGGAAAAAACGACATATCAACGATTCACCAGACTCCACTGATAGAGCATGAGTCACTTTTAGAAAGAGAAGGAAAGCAAGGCGCAAGGAAATGTTTGCTGTCTTTTTCTGTGTGTGTGAATGGAAGCTGCTTGCACACGACGCCCCGCCACATGCCAGTCCTCACTGGGCCTTCCAGCACTTTGAAAGCAGGACTTTGAGGATGATTTGTAGAGGCTCTCATCCGAGTCCAGATACCCCCGTCTAAACAAGCACAGATGGCAAATTAAGGCAGATATGGCCTAAAATGAAACTAAATTAAATTTGGCTTCTTCCACTAAATAGGTTCTGACAGGGGGTTTTGACATTATAAAACATTATCCTACGCACTCATTCCCAATTCCCCATGAAATAATATTACCTGGTTGTAATTGCCATCATCATCATTCTTATATCAAAGCAATAATATCCTTTAAAGACACACTGCAACACGCCGCAGGCTGAATGTGCTGCGTCATTTCTCCCAAGGCAAAAACAATGAAACATAACAACATGATATGTTTACATAGTATCTATCTGTCTATCTGTCTATCTGTCTGTCTGTCTATCTGTCTATCTATCTATCTGTCTATCTGTCTGTCTGTCTGTCTGCTGATATTCAATATGTATAAATTTGACAATTTTCAAGTGAAAGATTTCCCAGTTTTCTTCTTCTTGTCAGTGTTGATAAACCTTTGAAACAGCATTTCTCCCACGGGACACTAAAACTCTTATATTATTATTATTAATAATAATAAATGCTATATTATTATATTACACATCAGTCTCTAAGTTGTAGCTGCTATATTTTGTTATCCATTACCCATAATCACCTCTTCCTTCCACTGATATGATGATATGTTTTAGTATCGACTCCAATCTGGAATGTCGGTTGCTTACCTTGACGAAGGACCATCTATATAAATCACTAGACTTTCCTACTGTGTCAGTCGATGGCGGTTCAATAGCTCCTCCTCTCTCCAGTGTAGCGTCACAACAACAAACCAGCCTGTCGGCGGGTTTCGTTCTTCAGGTGCGTGAACAACAAAGAGTGATACGTACACAAGGCGGATCCGTTCTCAGTTCGGTCAGGTTTCAGAGCTTTGTGTTCTACAAGACTTTTACTCAACATCAGTCACTTTCTAAAGGGCGAGACATGTGGACATCATAATTAGAAAGAATAATGTACCACTTAATTCAATTTACTTTTTAAGGTGGAATTAATAATGGGGAGGCTGAATGGAATTTTCTACCTGAATCATTTTCATAAATCTTGATAATGAAGTTCACTCCCCTGTTGGCTCTAAATGTCAAACCTTGAACTCGGAAACATGGCGCCTTTCTCTCAAACCAATTAATCTTTGGGATGAACTCCTTTCCTTTTCCAATAACAAGCTCCCCATTCTAGACCGTCGTCTTTTTGACAGAGAGTTTTCCTGCCTTGTCTGTGATATCATCTTAATCTTACAAGACTACATGAAGTATCTCCGCCTGTATCTGCCTTTCCTTCTCAATGAGATGAGGAAAGCATGTTGGATACTGGATGCAGCTATTTGTGCGGTTTTGCAAAGCATTTCTAGTTCAAGCGCTTATTAAAAATACATTGGATTTGTAATGAGAGTACACAATAATTACAAATAAATGCAAAAAAAAAAAAAATCATCACAAGTTGGAATGATTTTCGTAATGTCTTTGCAGTCTTCAAACCGATAGCCTCCACAAATTACAGCATGATTGCATCATGACTGCCAATCGTGTAACATTTGTAATCTTAAAGGGGCACTACCTGAAACCCTGACTGCCCCATATCAAACAATGCCCATCATATATCTAATATATCAGACTTCAAAACTCACTTTCCTGCCCATTATCAAAACAAAAACGTCCCACCCAGTTGAAGACACTTCCAATCCCTGAGCCAAATACAAGAATTACAGAGCAGTATTTACATGGTTATATATATTACCTCTTCAGTAGATCTCTTCTGCTCTGATTAGCTAGTTACTCGTACTGTTGTGAAAACTTTATTGTGTCTATTACAGGCCACCATAGCTCAAGGGGGCAGGAGGAGATAAGTTCTGTTATTGTTGTTGTAATTCATACTGGTCGCCAATAGAGGCTGCTAAACGTCTGCTTCATAATGCTGACGTCATGAAGTTTTCTGCCCATCGGTCTCCTCCCAGAGACATGCATCAAATATAGTCTCTGGATGTTTTGAATTTTAAAGGTTATCTATCACCATGGCAATGATTTCAGGAAACAGAAAAGGGAATTGCCCTGAAGAGGCCCCAGAGTTTTGTCATCTAGGCAATGCCTGCTCCTAGAAGCTGATCCTAAGTCAGCTTTCACTTATAGTAATCCTGATCCCATCTTCTCAGTGGCAGCCAGACTTGACGCAGGGTTCATCAACTTCAAGACTTTTTTTTTTTTTTTTAAACATTTTTAATGCCAGCTAGAATGAAATATAAGACCAATTTCATATTTTAAAAAGCATTTAAAAATGAAAACATTTTTTGAAGGATTGAATTGAATTTCAAACTTAAAATTCTACATTTAACTGTAATCACTTAAGCCCTTGAGGTTGGATAATGTCATTTAAGACATGTTAAGACTCCTTCAGGACCTGCAGACACTCTATGAAGGAAAAACCAGTCAGTGGTAGCCGTGATGTGAGCTGATACGAGAACACAGACAAATACATTGGCTGAAATAGCAAACATCAGATTGTATGTGTGGAAATAGACGAACCTGATGACGAGGCTTTCGGGCTTTCTGCGCCGCCATCCCACTGGGTGCAGAGACAATGTGTAATACTTGACTGGCCATGTGGGAGGCATGGCGGACGATCGTATCACACGGTTCGGTTTCCTGTGATCTTGTGCTCAGTGATGGAGCCACACAGAATTTGCCTTTACTTTCCTTTGGCATTAGACACATCTGGCATGTGGGGGTGTTGCTTTTTAAAGGTCGTAAAGGTCGTAAAGGGCTGTACCTTTTTAACGGTGTGTGAGTGTACAGAGTCAGGAACCCCAGTCACCAGCTTTGTTTCAAGACTTTTCAAGACCTACTTTACCTGCTTCGCTGTCTCCTGCAGGCCGTTACCAGCTCTTGGGTTTTCCTTGAACATTGTAAATCGACATGAGTCTTTTACAGTTCAGCAAAATGTATTGGAGTTTAAATAAACGTACTGTAACTGAATTATAGGAAAGTAGACATTGAGCACGTTTTTCACTTTCATCCGGAGAATGTTTAGTTGCGCTACAGCGCTAAAGCAGGCCGCCACTTCAGAAACCTACGTCAAATGATCATCACCTCCTTGACTGTCGATGTGACATTTCATTTCTTCCATTTCTTGCCCCACAAGCCAAAGACCCTTCCACTTTGCAGAAGAGCAGGTGACTTAATTACTTGAACCTTTGAATCTCGGAAGTAAAAAAGCAGAGGCGAACGGGGGGTATCCAACGTCTCTGTTTCCTTGAATTCAAATCCCAGTGGATAATGAGAACATTAAGGAGACGAGTGTGAGAGGGCCTCACCTTCAAGTACCTCTCGCATTTCCTCATGAGCCAATTTATTTGGAGGTAATTAAGTTACAGGTTGGAATAAGTTGGTGCCGGTAGCAGAGTCATGTGGTGGTGGTGGTGGTGGGGCGGGGGCTGCACCTAGAGCCCTTTCTGAACCATTCGGTGTGTTTTTGTCTCGAGAACAAATTAAATGCAATAACGAGGGGCCGGCCTCGCCTCGCCCTCGGTTCAGCCACGATAAATAAACGGCCCCAGCTCCCGCCGCATTCCTCATATTGATTTTCCTTTAATGCTATGCACAAGAAAGTAATTTCCTTGTCGCCGTGTTGTCAGCGGTGACTAATCAGATTTTACCCGAGACAAACTAATTCCATACCTCAAGGAAATGCTTGTGCTACAGATACTGGTCATCCGAGTGACACTGACATCACCCAACAGCTTGTACAGGTGCAATCTCTCTCTGCGAGCAGGGCTGGAATACTAAGTGTGTACTTCCTGCTCGGTGTCCTTGTGGCGGTTTGGGCCGCGCTGAGCGAGGTAGTAAAACACAGGAGGCCCGAGTACAAGCCATGTACATAAAGCTGCTCTCAGTTAAGGACGCCCATATAGAGGAGTTGATATTTCTGGTCTTATTCCACCAAGTTATCCAGATACACAACTCAGAAATACACATTTTTACTCAACAGGGAAAACTGACCGAACTCCACCGAGCAGCAGCAAGGCACTTTGTTGTTTTCTACCTCTGAGACCTGCAAAGGAAACTGACCTCAGTTCATTATCACACACGAGTCTATGAGGTTACGACGTGCTATTCCACGGCTAAATGTTTAACCTTGGCTAAGTGGAGTTTTTATATCCAATCAATCGTTCTTATATTAAAGCTGAACGCTAAACGCCATCGGCTCATTACTATTTCACAAGGCAGCTCCATTTGTGAAATGTCACTCAAAATAGTGGACCCACAAGCCAATCGATGCCAGCCATCTTTCCGTCTGAATGTTTCATTTGCTGTAAATACAGAAGCAGAGAGATATGGATTGGGGGCAGGCGGTTGGAGGCCCACATGTGGTTTCTGAGCGGGGTGGGGGCAACACTGAAAAGGCATTGATCAGCGGTGTGGTGTGGTATACAGTTTCCTGGAGGCCTAGTCTGAAGCGATGGCGAAGGCCTACAGGGGCCTCGGGCTTTGGAGTCAACTGATGACCTTTGAGGTTTGTCTCAGACCATGCTATTGATAGACGACCAGATATGGTTACCCCGCCGCTGGAAGTTGTCATTTGACAGACATCAGTTTATGGACAGTGTTAGTAACCGGGCAGAGTGAGAACAGAGAGAGAGGGTTCTAAAAAAGACGATGACGAAGATGATGACGTAAACTAGGGCTATACTGCAGAGGGGCTGACGTGTTGATATTGATGTATACTTGTGACAATATTTCAAATACACTTTGTTACGTTATATTATTATATTATTCTTTTTAGTATGTTATGACTGAAGTATTCTACTTTGTTACAGAATACAAATTGTGCGTGTTCTCCGTAAACACATACAGAAACTGGAAAAACGTAGAAAATACATCCATATAAACCAGTACAAGCATGTGGAAGTTACGTTAAGATAAGTAACTGTAACATTAAATGCTCCAATTTATCCATGACAGTAGCTTAGTCAACATGAACCCATCCAGCTACAGTATTATTGTTTTTTTTGCTAGCTAGTTGTGGCTAGTAGCAGAAGAAACAATAAACATTTTCGGTTTTTGTTCCATAACAGATGGAATAATGCACAACATCTATAATATCACATATATTAACTCTGTCCTGATGCCCTTTGCATGAAAAATATCATATATATATGTAACTCAGTAACTTGCACTTTGAATGAGCCACTTTTTACTTTGAGTAGACTTTTCCATCAGTTCATCAGATTCCAGGACAGTAGCAGCAGTTCAGGATCATTTGGTCTTTCCAACCCTGTTGTTGTCTTACATGGTGGCTGGGCTGCATCCATCTGGCATCGACTCCAGCAGATGTCACTAAAGCCAAAATCCTTGTAAATAAGGAGGCAGTGGTTTGTGTAGCGCATAGTAAAAAAAAAAAAGGGAGCAGACAGAAGGAGAAAGAGATGGGGATGGATGGATGAATAATGGAAACAAACGGTGACTTAAACCCCCCGGTACCGTCAGAGGATGTGAGAAAGAAAAATCACTTCAGTTACAATTTGACTCATTTTGTTCATTGTGGTTAATCTCATTTTGCCATGCAGCTTTTTATCAGAATAGAATATGACTGATCCGTGACCAGTTGATAGAAAAGAGAGAGAGAGAGAACGAGACAGTAAAACGATGATTACACTGACTCCATGCTCTTCTTGTTATCCTTGGTAGTCTTCCTCTCTTGCTGGGCTGAAAGAGCGAGGTCACAATAAATGCTAATAAAAATAAATAATGACAAAAGCAGGTGGACATATATATGTGGGAGTATCAGAGGTGTGTGTGTGTGTGTGTGTGTGTGTGCTATCGTCTCCTGCAAACCTGACAGACCGTCTTATAATTGCGGTCTAGTTTATGTGTTCTTGTGTTTTGGTTCTAGCTGTTATAGTGACGCTCAACCTCAACCTTCATGTTGTTTCTGTTTAAGCAGCATGGCTCTGGAGATGGACGGTGGATTTTACTCTACATCAGTCATCGTTTTGTAGTAGATTTTCCTTCTTCCAAATGAAACCGTATTAAACCGTCCATGTGAATGTGTACTACCTTTATTACCTGATAGCTAAATACCCCTGCTACTCGTCGGGCTACACTCACACCGTCAGTCTGCTACTGCAACAACTGTTCTTTGTTTCTCTTGATGTTTTTCCATGTCGACTCAAAACATATTTGCCTGCAAAAAATGAGATGAGGTGAAACTTCAATGATCCCTGTGGGGTTGTTGCAGCAATAAATAGGAATATAATACAGCAAGGAAAAGTAGAACATAAATAAGAGTATAGCGGATGAAGGTATAAGAACTTCAACACTAAGCAGGAATGCATGAAAGGAGTATGGATTACAGCAGTATGAGGTTGAACACACTGAGACAGATGAATCAATTGCCAATTGTTTTAGTCTCTTTTGACTAAAATGTTAGTTTAGCCCTTCCAGGTGAAATACCCACGCTGATCACCTGCAGTGCTATGACCTACCATACATGGGCGCCGATTTATGTTTTTGCCAGTGGGTGCTCAAATGAAGTGAATACCACCAAGGTGAAGATTGTCACAAAATCACTTTTATTGCGCTTGCTTTAGTAATTACCGTGGTGCAGGCTACTGTCATCTGTCAATGTAGACACACACCCAAACCAAATGCAACACTGCTCTGCTACAAATTCATCTGGTGGTGGATCCTCACTTTGACTGTCTTTACACTCGGTATCTCTCTCCGTTCGTACGTTTTACCTGATCATCACCGTGTTTCACACTTGCTGTGTTAGCGACACAGCAAGTGATGGAACATCGTTGGTTTAGCCGACTCTAATGTTACATTAGCAGTTGACCACGCCCCTTAACGTAGCCTACACATGCACAGAGCTGTAACAAGTTTAATTGGGTAATGCGATTTGTAGTTAAAACGTTCACCGATAATAAGAAGTAATAATAGAATGAATAAATGTGTTTTTTTTTTAAAAGATACAGTTTTTTAATACATTTATTTAACATAATCGGCCTTCCCCGTGATCGGCGCGTATGCTAACCATACCATAAACTGGCACCAGAGCATGTACATGTTTTTTGATATTGAGCACTAGCTGTAACTGTGCAGGATAACAGCCAGTAAGTGCCATGTCTGCACTAAAAAACTGCTGCACTTTGAGGAATGTGTGTATGAAGTGATGTTGGTGTAGACACGTGTTGCCTTACCATGTTTCATCCTCTCAACAAAATCATTGGACACTTGCTTCCTTGAGAGATGCTGAAACCCAATTTAAACCTAAATCTATTTCACAGCATTCAGTGTGTGATTACTCTTCGTCCCCATTTTTAAAGCAGCATACCAAAACTATCCATAAAGTGATTCTCCAAATGCCTCTTCGCTTTCAGCAATCTCGCGCAGTTTCACCTGGAATCCTTAAAGTTGAGCCTTGACTGTTATTGCTAGAAGTGTGGGATGAAAGCAGAACATTTCATGCTGAATGCCGACGATAGATATTTATATAAACCGACTGGTATAATCCGGAAATATTAATACTGAATGGGTGCACATGCCTCTGTACTAAAATGAGCTTCTGAAAGACAGAATTAGCCGTACAACACAAAACAATATGAATTTTACATGAGCCTAACTGATAAATGGATGCCAATATGAAACACTGTTTGGAGAGCTAATTTCTCGCTTTGTGTCCCATTCAAGAACACTCTCTGATGTTAATTCCTTTAATAGGAATAAATGGGTAGTAAACTACAAACGGTCTAATCTGCCGTTTCCCAAACCTGTCACACCTCTCAAATGAGACTGTTATGTTCCTTATGTGGGTGGAAAAAAGTAAACAAAATGAAAAAAAAACATCAGATATTTGCAGCTTTCAGTGTTTTATTTGACTTCAAAGACACAATGAAACTGCAAATCCCGGGTTTCCTCCCAGGATTAGAAATGAGTTTGACCGCAAAGACTTCTCCGAGTGATAGACGGTTTCTTTGAGAGACATCCTCTGAGGATTGAAAGACATGAAAAGCTGTTTGTGCGTCGCGTATTGACTCTAACTACACGATGCAATCACTTTCCATCCATATCCCAGTAGCGGAAGTAGCTACTAGAAACAAATACCACAACTCTTACAACTCTTATTGTTTCATATACTGTGTTTTTCTTGTGTCTAGTCTATCACGTTTTAGCCCCGGCTTGATCTCCCAACAGAGTAGACAATGGGAGGCGGTAGTGAACAGTATTTTTTCTTATTTATTTCTATATTTTTGTATTTGTAAAAGGCTTTGTCATACCTGTCTCTATCCTCGCCACCCACTTGTACACACCGGCTAGCACTCATCCCTTCCTCCTCTCTGTCTTTGTCGCCCGGGCTTTGGTGAATCTTCCTGAAATGCGCAGATTCACCACCGCCGACGGCATAAACAATTATCAATCGACTCTAATCCTGTGTTCCGCAAAAAGTAAGAGCTTCTGATGCCGTCTGCAGAGCGGCACTGACATGTTTATGACTAATACGTTTTCACTCCTGAGACGGGGCCCCCCGACGCGATGCATGACAAGGAACTCACACTGGAGTTTCAAATCCATTACATGGCCCCTTCTCTCTTACACAGACAGATCAGTGTCAGTTTCAGCAACCTGTGCAGCGGTGGTGGTCGTGGTCCATGATAGGATGTTCTATGGTGTTCTCTGACCATGCATTGAAATGCTAGGGCTCAACGGATGAGGGCTTTTGAAGGTCGATAGCGCAATTTTTACACTATCAACTTTAAATTTGACCATTTTCTTGACAACAAAATTACAAGTATTCATTTTTCCCCCAGAATTGTATTCTTGTCAGAGTGGAAAAGCCCCTGAAACAACATTTAAACCACCATGGGACACTAATATGCTTTTCACACTACACTTAACCCCGGGCTAACGTCTTTCTTAGCCCGGGGTTAAGGACGCATTTAACCCCGGGCTAAGCAGCGTTTCACACTTGCGTTTTTGAAAGAGGGTTAACACTTTTAACCCTGGGTTAACAAACCCTGCTACGAAGCAGGGTTAGCACCGCTTTTGTGGTGCTATCCCTGAAATGCGGTGCTAAGAACAATAGTGTGAAACGTTGTGGGGTTAGAATGTAACGTGTTAGAATGTAACAGAGGTTAGAATGCAACAGGGGCTGGAATGTAACGTGTTAGAATGTAACAGAGGTTAGAATGCAACAGGGGCTGGAATGTAACAGGGTTAGAATGTAACAGAGGTTAGAATGCAACAGGGGTTAGAATGTAACAGGGTTAGAATGTAACGGGTTAGAATGTAACAGGGGTTAGAATGTAACAGGAGTTAGAATGTAACGGGTTAGAATGTAACAGCGAGTTAAACATTAGCATTAAACGTTAACCCGGGGTCTACAAGCTTACAGTGTGAAATCCTGAACGCTGAATACTTGGGGTCAATTGTTAGCCCAGGGTTAAAGAAAACTAGTGTGAAACGTGAGATAAGTTAACCAGTGTCAGTGTCAGTTTCAGCAACCTGTGCAGCGGTGGTGGTCGTGGTCCATGATAGGATGTTCTATGGTGTTCTCTGACCATGCATTGAAATGCTAGGGCTCAACGGATGAGGGCTTTTGAAGGTCGATAGCGCAATTTTTACACTATCAACTTTAAATTTGACCATTTTCTTGACAACAAAATTACAAGTATTCATTTTTCCCCCAGAATTGTATTCTTGTCAGAGTGGAAAAGCCCCTGAAACAACATTTAAACCACCATGGGACACTAATATGCTTTTCACACTACACTTAACCCCGGGCTAACGTCTTTCTTAGCCCGGGGTTAAGGACGCATTTAACCCCGGGCTAAGCAGCGTTTCACACTTGCGTTTTTGAAAGAGGGTTAACACTTTTAACCCTGGGTTAACAAACCCTGCTACGAAGCAGGGTTAGCACCGCTTTTGTGGTGCTATCCCTGAAATGCGGTGCTAAGAACAATAGTGTGAAACGTTGTGGGGTTAGAATGTAACGTGTTAGAATGTAACAGAGGTTAGAATGCAACAGGGGCTGGAATGTAACAGGGTTAGAATGTAACAGAGGTTAGAATGCAACAGGGGTTAGAATGTAACAGGGTTAGAATGTAACGGGTTAGAATGTAACAGGGGTTAGAATGTAACAGGAGTTAGAATGTAACGGGTTAGAATGTAACAGCGAGTTAAACATTAGCATTAAACGTTAACCCGGGGTCTACAAGCTTACAGTGTGAAATCCTGAACGCTGAATACTCGGGGTCAATTGTTAGCCCAGGGTTAAAGAAAACTAGTGTGAAACGTGAGATAAGTTAACCCAGGGCTATACCCTGGGCTAACATATTCAAGTGTGAAAAGCCTATAAAACTCCCCATTGAAACCAGACTAATTGAGTCTTTCAGGGTTGGCAGACTATTCATACCTGGGTGATCTGATAATTGAAGGCCTAATATATCGGTCTAACCCTACAATGCATTCAAATTAAATGTCTTAATTGAAATCGTTACACCTACAATAAAATACTTGAGTGACTTTTGTGTTACTGTACCTGAAGAATGGTTCATCCTGACGCCGTGAGGACGTCTGTTAATGGCCGCCATGCTGTCGTACCGCTCAGAGCCAAGCAGCCAAAAGAGTAATGACATGTGAGAGATGGCTCCATCTGGTCCCGCCCGATTTATTAGTCGATTAACGCCCTCCATCATGTCGACCTAGCAGCGAGGTCGATTCACAAAAGAATGTAAAGTCGAGTTATGGCCGCATTTACCTGCTCGTCAAAAAAGAGATTATAATGCAATCAAAGCAATAATGCAACAATGTTAGGCAGCGCCGATGTAAACACAGACTTTATTTACGTTAATGGACACCAGTTAGGAGCATTTCTTGGGCTGCTGTCAAGCGTGCATGTGGAGGTTGAAGGGAAGCGTAGTCTCAACTCTGCAGCGTGGAGGAGTTGGATGGGTGGGTGTAACGTGTGGTGGAAGAGAATGGACATGGTGTGGTTTTTAGACGGGTCGGCGCCGTAACGTCGACGCTTTTAGTTTCCGAACAACTGAACGTGTTTGTGTGTCTGAAGGCTACTGAGATAAAAAGCTGAAACTCATTCACATTCCTTCACTTCGACCTCTTTGATGACATTTATGTTCTACAGCAATAAAACCTCAGATTCCCACAATGCTCTGTGAATAATCCAACATGTCACTCATGTAAACAGGATTATTATGGACTCTGTAAACGGCTTAATCAGACTATTGGAAATATAATTCAGACAAAAAATAATAATAAAATACTGATCTAACGGCAGTTTTGCTATTTCTGCAAATTTCTGTAAGTGCATAAAGAGGCTGATCCCAAATCAGCTTTAACAAAAGGAAAACCTCCCAATGTCAGCCATGTTCACTGTAACTACCAGGCTCATCAGTACTGAGGACAAACATCTTTGTAATGATGGGAAACCATGCAGACCCTAACCGAAGACTCTCCACGGTGTTTAAAACATAGTGATGCCCAAAAGGCCCCAGAACATGAATTCCTGACTCATTCATCCCACAGCCGGTGAAAATGAATGTAGTGTTTCAAGATAAAATAAGATGAAACTTTAATGATTCCTGTGGGGAAAGAAGGTCGTTGCATCAGCAAAAGTAATAGGACTCACAAATAGAATTCAAAGTAAGCAGTAAAAAATAAGCAGTAACAAGCAGCAGAAGAATCTAGAAAGAAGAAACCTTGTAGCCACTCCGGGGGTCTAGGCATTGAAGTCACACTGTATAAGCAATATATATAAAAACACCTTGAAATATCAGAGGTCACGTATTTGCACCATCCTGGTGTTGTGCATCTCATTCACATTAACAGGGCAGCAGAAGGCCGTATAGACAAGTGCCTCGCTTTGTAGAAACTAGAGACCGTATCAAATACTTTGCAATGTGAATATGTACAAAATACCGCAAAGGGGAATGGAGACACACACTCCTTCCACCGGTAGGAAACTGCTGTGTGAACATTGTTTAGCATGCATATTGTTTGGTTTGGTTTCACCATATGGGCTCATCAATGATGCAGAGCGACTTAACCAACAATTACAATGATGAAGACATCCACATGCAAACAGAGAAGCAGAGGGCTGCGAGCCCTCCTGTCTAATAAGAGTTCCTCCAAAGGGACCATACAGAACGGGCAGACTTTTAATTAGCAGGCTTTGTACCCGAGCCAGCAGCGGCAGATTGGCTGCTTGGCTTTCCTGTCATCATAGCCATAGAAGCTGTAAGGATGACCATTTGAATTATGGGTAATTTAGCGCAGTTAGCAAAGCTTGATGGGCAGAACACGTTCGACCAACTTTAAAAGGAGATGAATGAATCTGTGAAAGCTATGAACTGGGAAAAATAGATGTTTTTGTTGCATTTTGCGCTCAGCGGTCCGTCACTGATGTACCAGGACTTTGTTTTCCATGTAAACACGAAACACTCGCCAAGATACAAACAAATACTTCATCCTAATATTCCATAGGGTAGGCAGAACTTTAGATGCTCTGTGAGAAAGTTGAAGCAGGGCTACAAATTCCTGCAGTGAATGAGTGATCTTGAAGTTTCATTTCATCCATGATGAATGCTCAGCAGAACACCCTCCATCACTGTAACCGGTCTGATCCAGTTCCAGTGAAACAAGCTGCTCGATTTTTACCGACGGGATTTCATCTAATTAGTTTCTCCCATTTGCTTCTGGTTGTATTCTTATTAACCACCATATAAATTCACATCTGACATTTCATATCATATATCATATCGGTTTTCATCTATTGTTGAATTGTTAGTAAGAACTTTGTAAGTTTGTGAATTAAACCTTAAAAAAGAGAGACAATAGAAAAGCTCAAGAGAGAGAGAGGCTTTAAAAATAACAACCCATCAGATACAATTATTAATAATATTATATAGTATATTATATATTATTACTATATAGTAATATAGTAATAATCTATATCACCAATTGTTCATGAAAGCATTCACATGGGGGGGGGGGGGTCGGGGGGTCTTTCCTGTGAAAAATGACTGCGCTGCAGAAAAACCAAAGCAATACAAAATTAAATTAAATTAAATTAAATTAAAAAAAAAAAAAAAAAAAAAAAAATTAAATTAAATTAAAATCAAGGATGTAGGAGATGACCTCTTCACTAAAGGTCTCCATTAGGTGCCACCAGTACCTTGAGACCTGTTCTGTTGCTGACCTTTCAGACCTGCTCTGAGAGGATGGGTAGCTCACTGTGGGAGACGCTGTGCTGCTAAAGAAGCATTCCCGTAACTATAGAGCATTATATCGATTAGTTCCCCACATACCAAAATACCTCATCACCTCCAGTGCACGCCGTCTGCTGTGGGTTCATCTGCTGCTGCAGCCTGCGAAGCAAATCTCCAACTTTGCTTCAGTATGCATCTGAATGAAACCGAGCCGGCTTGGAAGGGAAATTAAATGGATGAAGGTGGGCGGTCCCCACCCACAAGCTTCTTCTTTAAAGGGGAATTCTACCCATAATTCAGTTGAGCTCTATATTGTCCCAGCCTTCAATGGATTTGAAGAAGGATTTAAACATTTTAGCATCTTAAGTTCATATGTGGTTGTGATGCTTTGTTTGGGGTTTTAGGAGAGCATGCCGATAATCATGGCCACTTTTCAGTGTTGAAGCCATAAAAGTTATTGTTTGATCATGTGCTGTTAAATTTAAAAAATATATATTTTGTTTCATTCCATTTATCTCACTGAGCTGTTGTGAAAGTAAATTAGCACAGAATGCTAGAATTTATCATTTGTGTCTGTAGTACTGATGCTGGGTTGCCACAGACATGTGATATGTGTGTCATGAACATGTGCCTGAGTGTTGCAGAGTAAGCTAGTGAGGCCTGGATTTGAGGCCCTAGAAGGAAGTAAAACTGAACTTGACCAGACCACTACTATGTGGAGAGAGCCTATAGGATGAACCATGTTAAACGTGTTATCTAAGCATGAGTGAACCAATCAGGAGAGACTTCTTTGTTCCTAAAGAAACCATAAAAATTGTAGAGCATGCAGAGGTTCTGACTTCCTGTACGGCCTGGTTCAAGGTATTTCTCTCCAATATATCTGTATACAATATATTTTTATACTTCAACCTGTCAATGGTTTGTGTATTATTTAAAGAGTTCTGAGTGCTTCCAGCCAATTTCCAGGACACTGTATTTAACAGTGACCCACTACCCTGATAAACGTCAATACAATGAGAGGATGTATAGAAATGATCATTCTCATTACTCTCTCCACTGTAAAATATGTAACAGCTCTCCGGATGACATCACTTATTACCAATCACTAACTTACAAACCAAATGAGTTGGTGCAAGATGTTTTCAGAGATGCAAAAGTTGGTGCTCCCTTAATTACATGATGCACACGCTGCCAGTTAGCTGCCATACACTGAACTGGTGTTGTGAACGGGTAAAGGTTCGCCAACACTACGTCCTCACCCCTCCAGTCACCTTGGTCACAGTCGGCGTGAGGCGTCTCGTCTGACCTTTCGGCGACCTCGCTCCGGTAAGGGATGTGCTTGTCGATACCGGTCTTCATGGACCACTTATCTCAGCTCTCCTCCTTGGCCCAGATGAAAGAGTCTTCTCCTATAGGTGCTGCAGGCCGTGACCCAACGCAGACCATGAGCACGGGGTCACCCATCACATCCAATCTTTACTAGCATCTATTGGCACTGTGAGCATTGTAAGGATAGAAATGGGTCATCTCTACCACCGGTGTGATTTGTGGATGGTACTATTTAAAATGTGACCTTCAGTACCTAGAAATCCTGAAATGTGTCATCAGTGAACTGCACACAGCACCGTCACTTCCTCAGAGAAGAATCCATACCCGACACCAGGATTTCATTTGGGTAAAAATCTAGGAGATGGGGGGGATGAGGTGCTCTTCTTCTCTGTTGCAGCCCCACACTGTGATTAAAGCCCCAGGCACACTGGAGGATTATCCGCCTGATTAGCATCACATTTGTCCATGCCGACGCTCCAGAGGGGAATCCCTAAATGGCGGCTCGGATTAGAAGAAAGATTCAGGATGAAGCGCATCAGCTGCCCCGATCACATCCACCATGTTAGATATGTACGACCCGACGTCTGCGAGGGTCTCGAGGTGTGTGGAGGAAGAGGCAATGCAAGAGTGGAGACGCCCAACAGCCAATGAGAGCCGAGTTTGCAGAGAGTTTAAAAAGTGATATTAATGGTAATCAATGAAAACACTGCAGCTACTAGACGAACTACCGTTAGCTTGGCTTTTTGAGAGCATATTTATGACTGAGAGCAAAAATAAGTCTGATATCTGTTGTTATGTGTGTGATCTGGATTGAACAAGTCGTCTAGCATGTGCCCGGCATGAGGCTGGTGTATTTGTACATAATCCACTAGTGTTGATTTAAGGAATTCCACATGAAAGGTCCGCCGTCTTCCTCCTCTGACCTTTTATCCCATTATCTTCCAGTAGCACGTCGTCACAACAAAACGTGGCATCCTGGAAGTGTGAGCGGATCATCTTCACGCCGCTCATTAGGTCACGCCGCCCCGTGGAATGTGCTGTCCGCTAATGATGACGGATCCTGACGTGCCTCGATGTGGGATCGCTGCCATGCTGCCATGCGGCCATGCGGTTCTCCAATACTTCCTGTAATCAACACAGCTCGGTGGAAGGTATTCTGAGGGCATCTGTCTCCCCTCGCCAGCGACACTCGCTGGCAGATGCTTTGCATATCAGGCCCGCTGGATCAATATGTTATTAGAGAACAACCTCTTGGAGGCATGTCAATTAATTCTGGGCTGTCAACCGCCCCCCCCCCCCAATCGTCCCCAGCCCGATGTCCACTGAGGCTGTGAGCGAGCCGTGGGTGTCTTTTTAAGTTTGCTGCCTGTGGAGGATTTGCGACCTTAGCTGCTTCAAGGTTTCATCTGTTGAGTGAACAAAGTGTTTGTAGCAGGTTAAAGCTGCACTAGGTAACTAAATTAAAACTAACAGTCTGAATCACATTCGGGCTGCAGCAGAGGAGAGCGTCTCATCCCCACTAAGTGAGCTTCACCCTGTTTGCCCTGGTGCCGGGTGGGACAGGAAGTGACGAGTTGAAACCGTCTGATTGGCTTCACTGTTCTTCCTGTTCTTCCTGCGTTCCTCCATTATTGTTGTTGATGTCACTTCCCTGCTCTGTGGCCGCTAGCCTCACCTTGACAGACTCAACCCAGCTCACCACTGGCCACGCCCACATGACACGCCCACAGTATGTGGTACACGCCCCTAAACGTCACTAACATGAAAAACCAATTTCAGGCAAACAGGAGAATTTAGACATGAACACAGACAGATACAGACTGATTATATATATAATAATAATAATAATAATAATAATAACAGTGATAATAATAATAATAATAATAATAACTGTAATGCTAATAATAGTAATAATAATAATAATAATAATAATATATCCTATTTATTTATTGTCATTTTATGTGAAAAAAGTTGCATATTGCAGCTTTATTATTAAAATGTCAAAAGATTAATTTAAGAATAAGAGGAGACGCCTCCCTCGTTCTCAGTGAAAACTAAGAGTTGAGATTCAAAACTAAACTTCTGAAGAAAATCACATTTCCATTGGTGAAAGGAGGTGATGAAAACTCTCTGCACGGCTCAGATGGGAAATCTGTTTTACAATCTCATCCAGGGCTGCAGCCACAAGATTGGTACCCCCCCCCCCATCTCTAACTTGTTACTGTTGGCCACAAGTTTGTTTTGTTTGGTTATTCTTTAATCATGCATGATTCGCCAGCAAATCCAGTATTGATTGTTTTGGAAAATAGAAAATAAATGCATTCAGTGTTACAGAAACATTTAAATGGATGTGGCTGCAGTAGTATCATACAGGCTTAGTATGTTACTGCTACCATACATGTTTGTAGTAGTACATGGTAGATAAGGAGGTTGTACTACGACCGCATCTTTCCACATATCTCAGTGGCAATTTACTCTAAATACACCATAACAGAGGACGCTGTGCTCGGTACGCCTTCGACTCCTCCGCCCAAGTGTTGGCCCAGGCAGAAAGACACCAGATAACCTCAATGACTCATGACGCCTTTTCCAGAAGGCTCTTTTCCACATAGAAGTCTTCACACTCTTTCGAATCAATCCCTTCTAGCGAGCCGTAGCCCTGTCGATATGTTGACGCTCTCTTTACGGCGGCTGTTGGAGCTACCTCAGTCATTAGAAATTTAACATCACACGTCAGGGGGGGGGGGGGGGGGGGGGCGAGGGGGCCAGCGGCTTGCTTGAAGTGGAGCCTGCAAGCCGGCCCGTCTAGCCAGATTGACACCCCCCCCCCCAAAAAAAACTCCCTGCAGATTTATCCCCAGACGTTTTGAAGTGAAGTCGTTTTGCTGGCGGTGGATGACAGAGAATTGTTTGAAAGTGTGAGGGATGGTTTCTGCTGCCGTCCCTGAGATGGAGTTGATAGATGAAGCGGTGCACTCCATCCCCTCGTTCTTCTTCAGGTGGGCTCTGTGTGTGTTGTTTGATTCACTTTTCTCCCGCTGAGGTGATATTTCACCCTCTTGCTACCCTTTTGCTGTGACACAGCGGCGCAGGGCTCTGGCTGTGGATGTCTTCATTAGGTTACAGGGTTTTGTAAATATTTATTTTTATTTTCCTGAGCCCTTTTGCTCTTCCTGGTTTCAAAGAAAGCTCCGGCGACAGCAGCAACTCTTATGACAAACTGATGTAGAGCCGGTGGCGTGGGGATACGCCGGCACACACTGGGGAGCGCTGCGGTGCACAACACCTCTTTCAGGGTGATTTATTTAGGAAAACCTGGGTGACCGTGAGGAGTGCAGCTGTGATGGGGGGTGTCCGGGCGGGGGGAAGCGCCGGGCTGGGGGAGCAGGGAGAGGTGGAGGCGGTCACGGCGGGGTCCGGCATCCTCGTTCAGTCATCCTCTGTGGCGCCTGGGGAAAAGAGTAGTCAGCGGCAGGACGGAGAACAGTAGCTCACCCAACTCAGGAGAGCAATATAGAGCAGTGTAGGGCAGTGTATGCACCGTCTACATACAGTCTTCGGTTCATGATTCTTTTCAAACCTTTTCATTGTTTTCAGCTTCTGCAGGGGAATTTACAACCCCATAGGCGCCGATTTATGCTCAAATGAAGTGAATACCACCAAGGTGAAGATTGTCACAAAATCACTTATTGCGCTTGCTTTAGTAATTACCGTGGTGCAGGCTACTGTCATCTGTCAACGTAGACACACACCCAAACCAAATGCAACACTGCTCTGCTACAAATTCATCTGGTGGTGGATCCTCACTCTGACTGTCTTTACACTCAGTATCTCTCTCCGTTTTTTAATGACAAATTCCTACGTTTTTACCTGATCATCACCGTGTTTCACACTTGCTGTGTCGCTAGCTAGCAGCTACGTGATGCAACAACGTTGGTTTAGCCAACTCTAACGTTACATTGGCAGTTGGCTACATGACCACGCCCCTTAACGTAGCCTACACACGCACAGAGCTGGAACAAGTTTAATTGGATAATGCGATTTGTAGTTAAAACGTTCACCGATAATAATAAGTAATAATAGAATAAATAGATGCGTTTTTTTTTTAAAAGATGCAATTTATTTTTTAATCGGCCTTCCCTGGTGGGTGCTCGAGCTCCGGAGCACCCACGTGATCGGCGCGTATCCTCTGGAGGTGATGCTGTTCCTGTTGACTGCTGACTGGCCTCCTGTCTCAGCATGGTGCTCCACAAGCCTACCTCACCACCAACATCACCCGTGAGCTGTATTGGTGCAGAGACCTGCATGTCTCGGGACACTTCAGATTCATCTGGTAAAAGCTCAGCCGCTTAATTGATTCCTTCTTGTTCCTGCCTTTCTTCCCCACCTCCTCCTCCTTCCCCCCCCCCCCCCCCCCCCCCCCCCCCCCCCCGTCCCCTCTTCACCCCCCTGTCAGCTGTTAAACTTATTTTAGCTGAAGTGCATCTTAATCACCAGCCTTCTGTGGCTACCCCCTCCACCCCCCCATCTTTTTTTCCCTTGCCTCATCCTTTCTCCTCGCATTCTCTTCGCGCCGCCTCCCTCCGTCAGCTCCTCTTTACACCTCTGTGTCCAGACTGCCAACCCTCTGGGGACGCTACTTCCTGTTGATATGCAGAGCACCTCTCCTTCCAATCAGTACCTCTGAAAGGTTGTTACTAATGGTCCCCAAGGAGGGGGACGGACCCTGAATACATACAAGGCCTCCGCCTGCATCTTGCAGGTTGCGTCGGAGCAGCGAGAGTGTCACATCTTGTTCTCCCCCTTGTCTCCGCCAAGGTTCAATTGGGATATAATGTCTGTGAAATGGAAATACAGCCAATTCATCTGGCCTTTATTGTCTCGCTGGAACTTTCTGAGAGGTTTGAACGCGCACCACAACTTTACTTACTAATACCCAAGGATGCTGTGAAGGCGCTTCAGTCAGGGAGGTGTCTGCTGCTGAACCATGAACATGTCCATCATCACGTCACAGTATTTTACATCATCAGTATTAGTAGTGCTAGTAGTACTAGTAGTATTAGTAGTATTAGTAGTATCAACAGTATTAGCAGGGGTGGTAAAAAGTAGAAAGTAGAAATCCTAACCACGTATTTGCTCCAACCTGGCTCTTACCAAGATGAAGAGTTGTGCTAATTAGAATCACCTGGTATATGGGATGGGTGGAGGAAAAACATGGTCAGTACTTTCTACTTCTACTTTTTACACCCCTGAGTATTAGTAGTATTAGTAGTGTCATCAGTATTAGTGGCAGTAGTCATTTTATCAACTGCAACCAACAATGGCTGCACAATTTGCTATGATGGACAGTCACAGTCTCGAGCTGTTGAGAATAGCTTGATCCTTCAACTGGGGAAGCTGGTCGGATGGGTGGTGGTGGTGGTGGGGGGGGGGGGGGTTTCCATATGTTACCCTTAACAACCAATGAAGCTGCGATCCCCAGACTTGGGGCAGAAAGAGCTGACAGCGCTCGTCCACACCCTCGGCTTCCCCCAGAACAGCCGAGGCAGGCAATAATCTCACTATAATTAAGGGGTATAAACCATGTCATGCAGCCATTAGGCCAAATAGCTGGCAACTAATCAACTATGACATTAATGGTAGAAACCAACCGGAGCTTTATAAATCAGTTCCTTTTGTAATAAGGCAAATCTATTTTAAGATCCGCACTCTTATTTTTTTGTTTTTCTCCGGTTTGAGACTCGGGTTGACGTCCCGCTACGTTCCCTCTGGAGTCGGGGTCTCGTTGCAAAAGGTGACAATCAATAACCTATTGTGTGTTTAATGGACACGTGCACACACACACACACACACACACACACACACACACAGCAAGTGGCCGTCATGTCCCCTGGCACTGAAATGAATTCTCTATTAGTTCTGATATTATTTTGGAGGCAGCTGCTTAACATCATGAGAACATTTTTTTCATCTTCATCTTCTTCAACACTTTCATTCTTTCATTCATTTGTCAAAGTGTTTTAATCCACTCTGCCTGCTGGTGACCCTCCTAGTAACAGATGACAAGCCGCTTGCAGATGAATGAACCTGCTAAAATTAAAACACAGAAGACCAAAATATGATTCTGAACTTATTGCCGCTAATCAATAGACCTCTAGGTTTTCATTCACGTCCATTGATCCCCCCCGTGAACCCTTCCCCAACCGGTGTTCTTGATAGATTGAGTATGGAGGGTCAGTGTCTCGGGGGCTGCTTCTCATCTTACCAGCAACAGAAAACAGAACATTTCATTTTCTCTGCTGGCGATTACACAGAAACGCTAAAATAAAGGAAACCCAATATGTGCCGAGTACATAAAGCAGGTGCTTCCACACACACATACACACACACACACACACTCCTTATCGATAAACAAGCAATTAACATCCCATCGTGTTTACGTCTCTAATGCAATACGTTACTCTGCATTTACTGTATTAAACCATCTGGCGAGAGGCTGCAGGTCCTGGCTGCTGAATAAAAACACTTTACTACTGAATGCTGGGGGAATTTATTGTTGTAAGTAAAATAGTATTTATATTTGTGTTTTCTCATCAACTAGTCAATAAAACACAGCGCTATATTATCAATATGATTAGGAATATAGACTATGAGCCAAAAACAGAGTAGCTTCCTGATATTTAGCTGATGTGTTTCCATCTCATCAACACTGATACAGAGCTGAGGTGCTGAGCGATATATTTAATACTACCCAAAGCTTTACATTGCATCTTTCATGCCAGCAAAAATAAACTTGCTTTACATTTCACCTGTTTTGAGGAATTGATTTGACACTGTTTGGCTCATTGTCTCCGTCCATAATGGGAGACTTGGAAGGATCACATGTTTACTCAGCAAATGATAAGAGCAGAAATTACTCTTAATGGAAACTATGGATGCTTCCCAACTTCATGGATCTCCTCCTATAGCACACAGTCACCGACACCGCTGCAGCTTTTAAACTGCAACACAGCCAGAATGAGGCTTTACATTAAAATGATGAGTTCTATGTGTTGATGCACGTCGAGTAGTTTGATATGTTACTGCTGCTTTTCTTCTACATTTTTCCGCTTCATTCAGGCGAAATAACTCATTGACGACAACAAAATCTGATCTGCCAGTGATACCCCCCATCCTCCATCCACAGCCAGAAGGTTGCAGGTTCAAATCCCGCTCCTTTCCTTGCGGAGTTGGCATGGGTTTCACTCCCACCGTCCCCAAAAAAAACCATGCTAGGTGGACCGGAGACTCAAAAAGCGCCCACAGGGATGAACATGTCTATTTGTGTCCGCCCTGTGACGGACTGGCAACCTGTCCAGGACGTTTCCCTGCCCTTCCACCCAATGCATGCTGGGATGCGCTCCAGCCCCAGTGACCCTGAAACCAAATAAACGATTAGGGAGATGACCTCTACGCCTTCCCCCTCTTGACAAATCAATCATTTTGTTTTAAGGTGAAGGATAATCCCGTGCTGTGGAACATTTAGTACAAACGGGATACAACCGGTAATCAGTACTCGTCCATGAGCTCTCACGCTGTCGTGCTGAGTCATGACAGGAACAGGAATCGACTATCTTCTTACGCGGTGTGTACACGCTCATTGGATAGCGCCAAGAAGAGCTGCAGTCGATGTTGTTTGAAGGAGAAAGAGAGAGCGAGGTGAACAAGCAGACCAAAGACAGACAGAGGGAGGAAGAGGAAGAAATGCAGGTTTTTTTGGCCGTGGCGCCGGCGGTCTCGTCAGCCAACATCCAAACAGCAGAGCGCCGGTGGGCATTTCTTCACCGGGTATCGACAGCATCCGATTACCGAGGGACTTCAGGTTAAACAAGCACTAATGAAGAATTCAGCGGGCAGATATTGAAAGACATATTTTGTTGGCCTTTATTGGGCTGAAAACACCTCGAGATGGAGGATCTCAATAATTCACAGTGATGCAGACCAACTAGCAGACCATCCTGTGTCAGTAGTTTCTAGCTCTCTGCTGGACCTTCTCAAGACCTTTAGCTGGTCCAGATGAATGATGAAGCCCTGATTGCTGTCAAGAGGAAAAAGTATTTTGTCCTTCTTTCTATTTTTATGTTTAAGAAATATGTGCAGTTTTTGGGAGTTTGGGGCAACCTCCTGAAATCTCACTGTACTCTTTCAATTTAAAAAAAAATTAAACTACTACAGTGATTTTATTTCAGTGTCTTGCCTCTTTAATGGTACCCAGCCCGTACAGGCATGTCAACAAAGGCATGCGTCTGTGGTGGACCTGCACATCGCCTCGTAGTCTGAGAGAGTGACAGTACACTAAAACATACCTCATAACGTTGCGGTGCTTCTGGTTTTTTTAGTAAAAAATAAATAAAAACAACATTACCGATGAAGAGACGGCCGATCCAAACATTAACGGATATTGTGCTGCGACATTTTACATGCCGAGTGTGAAGTTGGAAGTCCAGAAGATGGAAAAAGACGAGAAGCAGTAAACTGAAGGACGGGGGGGGGAGAAGTCTCAGTGGGTGAGACTCTCTTTCTCTCTCTCTCTCTCTCTCCCTTGTTGTCACCTGGAAGCTTTCCGTCAGCCTCCCCGTCTCGGGAAGCCAGAGATGAGATCCGTTCACAGGAATGGCCTCGGGCGCAGGCCTCGCCGAACGCTCCGCTCAGCAACCCCAGCTGCTTCAAGGGAGCCTCCCCATGCGCTTCAAAAAGCTCGCTACGAATGGGAACCAAGTCGTCTTCCCACCGCAGCCGCAGCATCCATAAAGACCTTTTTTGAGTTTCTTGGCTTAAAATCAATAGAAAAGGATAGAAGTGCATGCACACTTGGGATGAAGTGTAGAAAAAGGTAGGGATTTAAACTGGATTCCTGGATGCTGTAAAACTGATATTTGGAGGTGAGTGAAATTTGGGATAATATGAAACCTCAGGGGGGTAAAAAAAAAGCCCTATTGCCTCCAACCAAAGCCTGACAGATAGCTAACAGTTTGACAGAATGATACCAATTGTCCCTCTGCGGCACGGTGCGTTGAAATCATTGCAGTGTGTAGGATTTCCGAGTCAACGTAAACCCAGAGAAAACCTCACAGAAGGAACGACGTGGAAAATTAAGTGGGTTTAATATGAATTTGTTGTGTTTCTTTGCTTCCTGTCAGTTTTCACTTGTCACATATAAATGATCGGCCAATCAGAAACAGCCTGGAAACTGTCTGGAAATTAGATTCTGATGGATGGGGGTGCTTACATTTATGACAGGGTAATAACTACAAAACACACACACACACACACAGATTTATTTGCATCTGCTGAGTTAAATTGTGATTTACACCGGCTTGAAATATTACAGAGGTTCAACATGGGAATTAAAGATAATGAAGGATGCTAACATGCTAACAGTAGCCACCGCATACAGTAGCCCTGCTATGTATTACTGCAGAGACTGAGCAGAGAACACACACACACACACACACTTGAACGCACCTACACACTCCCAAGTAAGTATTCCTTTGAATGGTGATCTTTGTTTCCATGGAAATGGTGTGTTAACTGGCATTAGGACTTTTCCCTTTTCTTCAAAGTCAATTTCCTCTGAGTTCTGTACAGAGCGGTGCAGGTAGTGATTCCCTTCGCCCAGAACTTTTGTTGACTCTCACAAATTGATCCAGATGTTTCCTCTGAAATTAAATCTGAGCAGCCAAGGAGCATCTTGCTTGGTAACGGCATTAGGGGTGACATAGTGTTTTATTACAGTCCTGGGCAATCATCGGGATCATTCATCTGCACATTCAAACTCCACTTCCTCATTTGTCAGGCTGGCTTGAGGCTTGAGGCTTGAGGCTGGACTATCGCGACCGAGCACGCCGTCTGTGATGTATGGCGCTATGATGAGCATCCGAGGTACACCAAGTATGGATGTCTCCTCGAGGTGTCGCTTTAAAGGTCCGGTCTGTGATGGAAATGTAAACAAATAGGTACCCGGGCAGTGCAAGCCAATACGTGGAATCATTTTTTAAAATTGTTGATTTACCGCGGGACGATGAAGGCATGAAGGGTTCGTTCAGGTTTGGAACGCATTCTGAGTTGCAACGATTTCCTGAAAGTTGCAAAGTGCTGATCGTCCAATCAAAGTTAACAAGGAGAAAACGAGTTTCAGGCGGCAGCAACAGGAAGGTGCAGTCAAACTATCTGAACTCTTATAGACTTTTCACACTTGAATATGTTAGCCCAGGGTTTAACCCTGTTACATTCTAACCCCTGTTACATTCTAACTCCTGTTACATTCTAACCCGTTACATTCTAACCCCTGTTACATAGTGTTAACCCTCTTTCAAAAATGCAAGTGTGAAACGCTGCTTAGCCCGGGGTTAAATGTGTCCTTAACCCAGCGTTAAGAAAGACATTAGCCCGGGGTTAAGTGTGGTGTGAAAAGCATATTACAAACTCACTTTGTTCACTGAAAACTGATGTTTTCATGAAATGTCTCGTCTTGACTTTGTGCTTGGAAGGTCTCAAATAAAACAACTCGTATCCCTCCAGAGTATCTGCAAACTTTCTGATGGACCAGTTCTGCAATAAAGGAATCGTTATGGTTGTTTATGTCTGATGCACATTGGTGATCAGTGACATCCAAGTCAAAGTGTGGTGGTAGTAGACGTTGCTGCAGGACCGTATTCCTATCATAAAATTGATTTCAAATTACCATCACATATCATACTTCCATGACAAGGTCGTCTTTGTTATCCGGATACATTATGCTGATGCTAGCATTCACGCTCAATATTAACCTGCTGCATGGGCCAGTCTGAGGAAAACTCATATCTTCAGAGGATACAGAAGGTAGTTTGCTAAGCGCTGAAGGTCAGCGTGGTAATCCAATGGATCTTGTCACATTTTTCCCGCTGTGACCGAGGAACGTTTAGGATATTTATGATGGAAATATCATACGGCATCCACGAGTTTTCCAAGGCTGAAAGGATGATAAACACAATGAAAATGTCACAATGCGGCTGCCTTAAGAAGTCATAAAACCAGCTGCGACAAGCAAACACACACACACACACACCACATCTTAACTACTGAACGGTATAGTCTCACAGCACATTGTCTCACCGCCGGCTGAATAAGAATGAGAGTCACAAGAAGTCTGGTTTTCCTGAGAGCTGGAGGTTCAGGAGGGAGGGGTGGAGGGGTGGAGGGAAGGGCAGTTTGACCGTTGCCGTAAGGAGGCCATTATCCAGCAGAGAATGTGCTTCTCTGGTTCGCCCTCTCTCGATGCAACTTAGTTGAAATTCTCAGGATATGACCCAATCTACTCCTGCTGGCCATAAAATATTGATGGAAAGCCTTGAGGTCTGCATATGAGTCCACAGGTTTTTTTTTTTTTATTATTACTATTTCTACTCCTTCCTCTGCCCTCTGTCAGCATGCTGCGGGTCTCGATCCTGCCCGCAATCTTTCTGTGCTCGGTGCTTCCCGATGGAAACGCTCTCTAGCTGAACCAGCCCCGATCTCAAATCACATGGGTTGATCCAGTTAATGTGCCATATATATATTAACCGTATTTACTGAATATTCAACAAAAATCATGACAGCTTTATGGGATGATGAGCTGAAAGGCATCCAATATCCATCGATAGTTAACTATAAAGTATGACGCTAGGTTGACTGCACTTACTGCACGAGTCCATCGGGGATCTGATTTTGTGTGTCAGTCTGTAAAACCTGCAATGAAACCTGCTTCATTCTGCCTGAAGGAGCTCAAACTATTTCATTAGTCTGGCTTTCAACGAAGAGTTTTAGTCCCATGAGGGTCTCAATCTTTTTCCCCTGCAAAGAATAAAAATTCTGTGTGAAACATTGAAATCTTGTCATTTTATGGCATTAAATTAAAATGACATATACAGAATATCGGCAGCAAATATCAGCTATCTGCAGCTTCAGTCCAAAAATATTGGTATTGGTCTTTAAATACCCTCATGTTGTCAGATGCACACATTGAAGAACGTTGAGTGTCTCTTCTAACCCAACTCTGTTGCTTCCTAACACACTGACCACCGACGCTGCTGTTTATTATCAGCCTATTTCTAGATTCAGCCTGTGAGAGATCTTATATTGTCGGGGGAGGCACACACACACACCTCTCCAGCCTTAACAAAGCCTATCACAGACTCCGTTGCACCCATGTGCTCTATCGGAGGGCATTGAGTCTCAAACCACCCGTCGCCACGGTAGGTCTGACTGGCGCGTATGTACCCAGACAAACCCCCCGTGGCTTGACGGCGGGATATTCTCAGTGTTGATGGAGCTATTGATCACGCACACATTAAAATGATGTCGGCAGCAGTAAATGCCAATGGCTGAGAGGTCCATTAATCAGGAAATCAATGGCCCTGTCAATAGGCTGCCCCGGCCCTTACAATAGATGACAGTCTGGAGACGGAGCTTAGGGTTAGCCGAGCAGAAAGCGCTCCACCGCTGGAAGCCCCGTCCAAACCCCGTCCGGCCTCACATCACCTCCAGGCAAGACTTCTTCATTTACCAAATCCTTTTAGGGACTGCTCAGCCACATGGCGTGATCGTGAGCAGTTCATGAGTCATGGACTGGTGGGATATGAGTACGTTCGGTGTCAGTTCCCCTCCACCGCCGCCCTAGAGACAAGTCACCTCCATGACTGATGGGTAACAGCAACAGGCCGAGTGAATCATGACTAGCAGTTGTTGGAGTAAAACATCAGCTATCACGGGACATTTGTAGGGTATGATTTGTGTTCTGGTCCTGATGCTGAGCCGTTGTATGTAATGCTAGGTTTTAGAAGCGATACTGATTTACTCCGTGGCATTGCATCCCCTCTAAAGCCCTCTCTGGTTTCATGTGTGACTTTTAACGTGACTTTCCTTGTTTGCTTGTTCTCTGTCCTGTTTTTTTTCAGCTGCTAGCGGATGATTTAATGTGTTGCTAAAAAAGCAGATACTGCATTGGCTCTCTGGCCAGCACTAAATACAGTACTCCAATAATACTATAGTTTGCTGACCAAACTATCTTCCAATGAGGGGCATTAATCATCAGAGCTGTCAGATTAATCAAACATCTTACTAAGATGAACTATCTGACTTGACATTTTTCCCCAAGGCAGATTGCTCCAACATGATTGGGGTGAACAAGAAATGAATGAATAAATGGTTATACGTCCTGCTTGTTTTACAGATTATCCAGTAGGTACTCACCTTTAGGTATAGGTATGAATTCATTTTCTGTACTCGCTTGATGCCTTTTTTCTCAGGTGCGTGGAGGGCTGGAGTCTATCCCAGCATGCATTGGGTGGAGGGCAGATACACACCCTGGTTGTCAGTCCATCACTGGGCTTGCTGCCGCCCACTAACCAAGGTTTATTTGGCTGAATTTTATTTGAATCATCATCAAAAAAACTCAAACTAGTATAAAAACCTTCTTTTTTTTTGTTCAGTTATAAAAAAAAATCCTTGAATTAAATTATACCATATAATTTATACCATATTTCAGTTTTTGGTAATGTGTCATCTCTCATAGTTAAGGGTCATTATGAATGAGTTTCTTCCCTTTCATTCCCTTGGCTACCGTACTGTCTGTTCTGGATCCTCCTCTGGCTGTCAGCAGAATCCATCAGTTCTTGAATTCAGCTTCATTTTGGATTTGTGTGTTTTTTTAATTTTTAAATGTTGTCTGTTGGACTCATCTCATGTTGGATACTCAGCAGATTCCCTTGCATTTCTGTGATGAAATTCCAAATGTCCAATTGAACCAAAAGAACCCAAGACATGTTTTAATGACGGTTAAAATATAACATAACAGGCGTGTTCAGACCAAACCTGGTCCAGAAGACGAGAAGACAGCTGTACCTTTAATAGGACTCCAATATTATACATCCAGGCTGTGCAGATGTACTTGACATGTGTACGGCCAAAGTGCTGGAATAGCACTCAAGTTACAATGCCGTTCCACTGTGAGCCTGAAGGTTTCATGCAATTCCATAGCAGTTTTACACAGTGGTTGTCAGAGAATTGCTGAGAGGGACTTGACTTTTCTTATTTTTTCAAACCATTCCTTTCCTGTCAAGCATTACACAAATGGCAGTGAAAAAACTCTGCTCATGTCTAAACCAGAAATTGGCAGGCAATCTATCTCGAGTTTCCCTCTTTGTGAATCTGTCTTTTAGCAAAAGGGGCAACATGGAACATTTCTTTTTAACCGTTTTTTCCCCCCCCCTCCTCTTTCCAATAAGTGAATTGAATTGCAGAGACCTGGATATAATTTGACTTTAGACATAACCAATTTATCCTTCACCTCGGTGCAATCCGGGGGCCCTCTAATGAAAAGCCAGGCCGAGAGTCGGGATTGGTGGAGAGTGACACCTGCTTCAGTAGGCTCAAATTAGAAATGCCAAAAGAAAGGAGGAAACTGTCAAATAGAAATGTGTCAGACATTTTACAAGGCTAATACTCTTGTAGGCTGGGAGGTGGAGGTTTTAGTTTGAAAAGAGTGGTGTGACGTGCCCTCACACACCATGTCCTAATGATGTGCTCAGGAGAAGTCAGAACGTCAGAAATTCTCACTTTCTGACAAGACAACTGAAGGAACCAATCACTATTCATGTAATCAAGCTAACTAGCCAGTATGCTAACTTGCTAATGTCATTTATTGTTTGTTTAATTTAGTAACACAATTTTGCACAGTGTCAAGCTGAAGTGATCTCATGTTGCCAATGATTTATGTGCAAAAAAACATTAAATAAAGTTACAAAAAATATATATTTGACAAAAAAATACCTCACTAGATCAGTTCATGTTTATGTTTTTTGGTTAATTTAAGTGCCAATACTGAAACTTTTCCCCCTAATTGCGACAAATGTCTGGTGGAGTAAAATTGCAGAGCTAAAAATCCCTTCAAGTTTGTACTCCTTTTGTCTGTGATGTTCCGGGGAGCTGGAGAAGAGTCCAGATGGGAATGTTTGTTATTGCTATGTCTGAGTTTGTTGTTACCAGGGATGCGAGTCCTTCCCTTTTCCACCAGTTTGATATGAATCTTGATAAATAGCTAGCAATCCAATAGGGGAAACTCTGTTTAAGCAGGTCAGTAAATTGATCCGATTCCATTCATGTCTTATTTGATGTGATAGAGGTCTACAGCTTGACAACATCAATGAACTTCTCAATGTCCCTACATGTTGCATTCTTTCAGCAATGGGAAAATTTGACCCACTGCTGGAAATATGAAAACCTTCCATCCCATCCCACCAAAGAAGAAAAAACCAAAGGATGCAGCTTCTAATATGAAGTGTTGAAACAGGACCTCTGTGGCAGTGACAGTGTAATGCTGTGTTTGGTTTGCTGGAAAACAACTCCCAGTGTATCACGAGCAAAGTGCATGAGATTAATTATCACGAGCAAGTCTTCAGAAAACCTCAGTCGTGGTGTCTGGGCGGCTTCAGTGACCCCCACCGAATATTCCCACATCACGCCAACACATCGCCAACCACAGCTGCATTCAGAAAGGCATGGGGGGACGAGTCGTAGTAGAGCGACACGGAGGTGGAAGGGAAGATGCAAAAGATAGAAACACTCAGAGGGAAATCAATAATCTTGATTCTGACTGTCGAGTCGTGTTTCCCTGGTCGGGAGACAGACGATACTCACGGTTTCCTCCCGGTCTGTTCGAACCTCTCGTTGTTCCGTCATACTCTCACAGATTTACTCCTCAAAACAAGAAGTTTTCCTGATTGCGCCCAAAGTTGTTCTCTGGGCACCCCCCGGGGAGAGCAGCTGCCAGATTGTCGCGCGGATCCATGTTGTTTATGCTAATGTACACCCTTTTGAAAGGTTCTCCAAAAACACGGTGTCATTCAGACTGCCAATCACTGTTCATGTAATTACACCATTACACATTTTTGTGGAGTTTTGATGAATGACAGACCTTCATCCAAGACCACATGTCAGACTGAGAGGATGAAACTTTGTGATTGGGATGTATAGAACCCCAGATCAATAAACTATCTATCTTTCTATCTATCTCCATAAACAGCATGGTGCATTAAGTCACCATATGTATCTCTTATGTCATGTGTGAGAGGAAAAGGTCAAATGGAACAAAAGCTTCTGCTCTTTTAAAGCTACAGTAACATTATTTCAACATGGCTCGGGTGTTTCAGTGTTAAGCCAACAATGCTGATCAGTCCGAGGAGTTAACGAGGCAGGTTTCATCGCTTTATTGATGAGGAGGTGGGGGTCGGGGGGGTAGTCAACAGCTGATTGCGAGTTTAATTAAGAGCACTTGTCAAGGACGGCCCCGGCTCTGCTGAGCTGAGCGTATTATCCACTTCCTGAAAATCCCATCATAACCCTATAGCACCTTGATGGATAACTCCATGTCCGTGGGAGCCAGTGGGCCAAGGAACCAGGGAGCCAGGGATCCAGGGGGCCAGGGAGCGTCATCTGTGGGCCAGCTCGGGTTTCATTTACCCCCAACCCCCTGGCACCTTTCTGCTTTGTAACATCAGTTAAGAAAGAAGCTGGCAGTTCAAACAGGCCTCGCTATAGACTACCTTTGTCCACCGTCCATTTCAGAGCGGGACTTCTCCTTGAGCTAGACTTTAGTTTTCTGGTTAAAAAAGGTCTATTTCTGTAGCGATCCTTTCAGTAATGTTATCAAACACTTGTCAGACACACAAATAACAATCTGAGCCTGTCAGTGGCAAAATCAAGCACTTTTAGTGGACGTACTTTGACCGCGCCTCTATGCCCCTACAGATTACATTGCAACCATTGAGCCCGTTTCGCGACTACCGACTGAGATGATCTACCGGAGCAATTCCAAAACTTTTTGGACCTATTTTGCGGTATAACAGGCGATTTTGTGGATATAGAGGCCAGGTTGAAAAATCCCAGAATTCTCCTTTAAAGCGGTTCTATATGGGTTAAAATGTATATATTTTTTAAGAAGAATCACTGTCATTGAATCTCTAGATGACTCAGTGTCAGTGAATCTCTAGATGACTCAGTGTCAGTGAATCTCTAGATGAATCAGTGTCAGTGAATCTCTAGATGACTCAGTGAATCTCTAGATGACTCAGTGAATCTCCAGATGACTCAGTGAATCTCTACCCTCAAGCCTCATACACAGGACAATATTTTCTCTGACAGGCAACACTGTCCAAGGAGTTGCCTCAGCCCTGCTGTGCCCAGGTCCCATTTTGTTTCCCGTTGCTGGGGACATTGCCCATACAGGTTGCCCAACACCTTGGCCACAGCGCCACAGCTCTCCAGAGTTCCTCCTTCTATTGATGTACAAACTGCATATGAGCATAGATGTGTAACAAAGATAATGTCAAAAATTTTGTTGAATTTAAAGTTCTTGTATTTTCAAAAATCTTTTCTTCCAGGATGTTTTGGACTCACTCAAGTAAACGCATCACAACTGGACTGGGTCCCGGTTGGTCCTCATTTAACAGTTCCTAAAGATCCTCCCATTACTGGACGGGGTCTCGACCAGAGGCTGAGTCATGCTCGGGGCCCACCGTGTGCTAATGCTCTCCAGATTCATCATGTGTGTTTTGTCAGGCTTTTACGGCGGCTCCAAGGTTGCCGCAGCCATCCATTCTTTAAGACGCCGCTTGTCGCCGTGACGGATGGGGGTCGCCGGCCGCGTGGCTCTCTGAGTCTACATCCACCACGCCTCCATCCAGTCTGACGCGCTGGCCCTGCAGGCCCGCCGCTCGTCTGGTTTACCTCAGCGAGGTGTTGCTCCGCGTTCACTGGGTTCTGTGTTTGCTTGGCTTCCCAGTGGTCCTCCTTCAAGGCCGGATTATACGTGGAGATTTGGAGAGAAAAATAGATTTGAGGGTGGTTTCTATTATACAAACTCAGACACTTGTATGGTGATGAATTCAGTTTTATTTTGAAGTATTCAAGTACTTTGGAGAGTAAAATGTTATTATCAGAACATGTGAATTATGAGATCAAATGGTATTTATTTGAGATTTGAGTTTTATGCTGTCCAAGCTTTTCTTGTCAGTCAGCTGTGAATGATCAATAAGCCAATAACTGAATTCACGTGCCAAGATGACCAAATTAAAGAAACCAGGGCTTGAAGATGAGTAACCCTAAATAACCCTATTACAATAAAAGCCACTCGATTCAGACACGTCAGTAGTTAGTAACCTGTCAGTTTAGTTATTATTGTTTTTGTTCTGTGTCTATTATAACCCTCCCAATCAGGGCCGTGGGATCGTGCACTGTCAGGAGGGCCTGCCTGGGAGTGCATGGGATTAAGGGCCTTTATGGACTGCCACTAATGGAGTGGGAGATCAGGGAGATCAGTGGTCACTAAATGTGACTTATTACAATCAAGCTCAGGGCTTTCCAGGCAGGACTGCTGCATCCACCACAGCCATAAAGGCTGTTGTTTTATCTGCTCCCCCTCACCCAGTGACCCCCCTACACCACCTGGTGTCACTATTGGGCATGGAGATTTACAACGGAGGTCAGTGGGATGGATGGGTGTACAGTAGGAGTGTGTGTGTGTGTGTGTGTGTGTTGGGGTGGTGGTGGTGTTAGACTGGGGAAGAGAGCTGACTCTGACTTGTAGAGCACCACCAGTTGCTCGGAAGCGGAGCTATGAATTATTGACGGCTCCCAACAGTGGAATGGTAATCACATGTGGATCTTTTCCTCCACCGCTGGAAGGCAGGAGTAAAATAAAGCAGTCCACACACACACACACACACGCACACACACACACACACACGCACAGAGAAAGGGGAGGAGTCTTGTGTCATGCGTCCCCTCAGCTCCGACTACTGACTGCAATGTTTTGTACTGGGCCCGAGCAGCGTCTCCTCAGGGCGTGTCAGCATGTGAATGCATATGCTCTCTCTCTCTCTCTCCCTGAGTCACATGCACAATATGAAGAATGGAGCAGTCAAATAGTCAATAATTGATACAGGAATCTCAAACAATACTACTACTACTAATAATAATAATAATTTGTACTACTACTACTACTAATAATAATAATAATTTGTACTACTACTACTATTACTATTACTACTACTACTAATAATAATAATATTAATTTGTGCTACTACTAGTACTACTACTAATAATAATAATAATGTGTACTACTACTAATAATAATAATAAGAATAATTTGTACTACTACTACTACTACTACTAATAATAATAATAATTTGTACTACTACAACTAATAATAATAATAATTTGTACTACTACAACTACTACAAATAATAATAATAATAATTTGTACTACTACTACTAATAATAATAATATTAATTTGTGCTACTACTAGTACTACTACTACTAATAATAATAATGTGTACTACTACTACTACTAATAATAATAATTTGTACTACTACTACTACAACTAATAATAATAATAATTTGTACTACTACTACTACAACTACTACAAATAATAATAATAATAATTTGTACTACTACTACTACTAATAATAATCATAATACTGGAGTATTGTCTGTGCAGTGTGTACTATTTCTGAGTGTTTTCAAGCCGTCGTCCGGTGACGGCATGGCTCGCCGTGCTCCGGTTAATGTCAGTAAGCACAATGCTGCTGAGGATGATGTGCTTGTTGTGTTGTGTATTTCTAGCCAAGCAGAAAGATCGCCGGGCTCCGTACGTAAGAGCCTCTGAAGGACTCTTATTCTGGAGAAATCTATACAGGAGTCAGTCAGGTGAAGAGAACGGAGCGTGTCAAGAAAGGCTCGCTTGTTTTGATTAAACGGCGTTGAGTGGCTTTAATACGAACTGAGGAGAAATGACCCAGGCAACTCAACTCTGTCTTCACCGTTCCAATGGCATTTTCCTGCAGCTGCCTTTGAGTTTTCAATGCAAATATAACGTGTGTGGTTATGGATGCAGCTTTCACAGACGCATTCATAGTTATCTTCTGCCTCTAGATGTCGAGGTCGAGGCGTGGTCACAGAGCTGCATATGCACTAAACCTGAACTTGAAGAAGAGTCTCGCAGCAGCACCGGTGCTCTTCTTCAGGTGAGTTATGCATCTCCAACGTCTTCTTTGAGAGTTTCACTCCACCGCCGGTTTCCAACACCGGGGTCTCTCAAAGCCCCGGTACATATTTTAATACCATCGTGGGCCGGGCGCCACGGGTAAATCCGTTTGTATAAGTCTGATAAAGTATCCGCACCCAGCTGTCAACCTCTTTCCATGACAGTTGTGTAGTATCCAGCTCAGGCATTACGCCATTTCAATCAATCAAATCTGACATGCTTTCACTGGAGATGAAGTGAAGTCCTTGAATCGCTTTAATAATGTCACGAAAAACACGAACCACGTTGGGAACTCGCCGGTGTGTTTGGCTCCTGGGGAGAAAAATGCTGCTTTTTTTAGCGAGCAAGTGACTTCGTCTGCGGATTTCAAAAGTCGTGGGTTCATCTTCGGCACATAAAGACCAGACGAACGTTGAGTTGAGCTGCAAAAGCAACACCGCTGAACTCTCCCTCTCCTCCGGCTGAAGAGAATAAAACAGCGTGCGTCATTTCTCAGTCACATCTCCTATTCCTATCAAACAGTGTGAATAAATGCTTGTTTTCACAGCAAAGACCCAGAATGAACAATACTGGCGCTATCCTGGGCGGTGGTGGTTGAGGGTGAGGTGCCGCCACGTCCCGTTATGAGCCTGTTTAAAACACTGAGCGTTTACTGGCTGGAATCGTTCAGGTGTTTCTCCCGCCTGTTTCGTTTCCATCGGCGAGGCGCGGCGGCGTAGCGCCATCTGCCCCACGAGAGCTTAGAAAGAAATTCATCATCAAGTTATTGCGGCAGCTCTGTGTAAGTCAACAGATCAGCTCCCCCGCTAAACTAGGGGAGAGCGCCGGCGTTCCCATTGACCTCCCGAGACGGGGATTGATTGGCTGGCATTGTCACCGGGCCTAAACTCATCACAGATTAAACCTTGAGGTGCATGCAGGTAATTACCCAAGATCCTTAGTCATCAAGCTATGTAAATCTCTCGCCGGCTCATTAGAGTGGCTTATTTGAAGAGCCCCTTCTCGTCCCCCCTTCCTCCTCCTCCTCCCCCCTTCCTCCTCCTCCTCCCCAGCTTCTCTGCCAAATTTTGCGCCTCTGTGCGAAGTTTTGCTGAGGTTTTACTTTCCATGTATGTGAAACTGGACACCGAGAACAGCAGCGTGGAGAAAATGGCGGCTCTCTTCCTCCTATTTATCGTGTTTAGAAGTTTTATTTTTTGCTTAATTTGCAGGAGATGCTGCAGTTCCCCAGTAAAATAGATGCAAGAGAGCAAATGTAATGTAATAATAATGATGATAATATATTTGGAGTCTGGTGGAGAGACGGGGAAACCTGATTTGCTGCTGTCAAATCTTTAGAAATATCTCGTTTCACCGCGCTCGTGTGTCTGTATCATCCGCAGCACAACTGTCCCGTCAATATTATCAACCTGAGATAATTAGTCGCCATTCTCTGTAACAAAAGCTGCAGGCGTGGTGGAAATGACTTTATTGATGAGCCAAGCAACGCTATTGACTTTTCCAGTAAAGCCGGAATTCAAAAGCAGCGTTTCAGGCGTCGTTAGATCCAACCCCCGGATCAGTTTACCGTCGGTTGTAATATTTGACAGAGTGCAATTAAACTCCTAGTAAAACTTTAAATGAATATAGACAGCTATATATAAAGTCAGTATTTGCAGTTTACATGTTTCCCGAGATAGAAAACACACCTTTGTGACATATTCGTGGCCATTTTGCCGAGGTGAGAAATATACCCACGATGCCACAGGGGAAAGTCTGCTCAGATTAGAAAAGACACGCAAACCAAACAACAGAGTGAGCTTCCAAAAAGTGAGAGGTGCAAAAAAAATGGATGTGAAAATCACCAGGCTGGTAAAGATAGCGCCGGGGAAAAAAAACCCCAACAGCCTTTAACCAGCCTCAACACGCTCAACGTGAATAAACACACAATCCTTCACTTTCAGTTCATCGTCAATACAGTTTAGTTTTTAGATTGGAGAAAGAGTTTGAAAAGTCTCCATATAACATGTTTCCTCAGACCTCAGACATCATGACCGTTGAATGAAGTCGCCGTGCAGCGCCCGCCGCGGGGAAGCTAACGCCCAAGCCAGAGTCATGATGGAGACACGCTTCCTCTCCGCTGGCTGCATTCTTATGTATATTTATATTCTCTCTAGGCCTCCAGAGATGACCTCCGTGTATGTGTGTGTGTGTGTGTGTGTGTGTGTGTGTCACTATTTTATCATTCCCCTGGCGTGTTGTGGCTGCATGTGTGTGTGTTCAGGTCTACTCTGCGTGTGTGTTAATGCGGGCGATGTGATGCTGCATCTCTGAGTTTGTGAATGAAGGCATGATGGAATGTCACTTTAATACCGTTGTGTGTGCATTTGCAAGTGTGTGTGTGTGTGTGTGTGTGTGTGTGCATGCTTGTGTAGGTATGTGTGTGTGTGCATGCTTGTGTGTCTGGGTGCATGCTGTGAGTGTACATACTGCACAATATACTGTAGTGTGGTGCAGCTGAAGTGCATATGGCGCTTTGCACCGTGGCCCTGTGCTGCCCCGGTGTCGGCCCTGTCTGCTGACCCAACCACATTAGAAAGCCCTTTTCTCTCTCTCTCTCCCTCCCTCTCTCTCTCTCACCCCACACACATCCCTTTGAGTGATTTGCGAGGCATGGCTGTCCTTCCAGAATTGGTTGCATCTGCGACTGGAGGCGTTTATTCCCCAGGCCTGTCTAGCCGCCACTGGCCTCAGCCTACTGTAATTGTGCTGACCACAGGACATGTTTCTGGAAAAACACACACACACACACACACACACACACACACACACTAGCAGGGGGGGCGGGGGGAAAGAGAGCGCAGTTAAATACCTTTTTCTTCCTGAATGGTTTGGCTGCAGGACGTATACAGGAGCCACGATGCAGCGTGTTTTTAAGGGTGATGCTGAGAATAGAAATTTGAAGTCGGAGCTGAATTAGGTAAAAGTGCATTCTCGGATTCTGCTTCTCCATGTTTCGCCGCCCTATAGCACAAAATCAGATAAATTATTAGATGTAAGGCACCAAAATATCAGCGTAGAGGAAACACCTAAATGTTCCTGATGATATGATTTTTTAAATTAGGACTTCCCAAAATAGATTTCTTGATCTTTACTCTCCTTTACAACAATAAAACCAATAACATTAGATTTGGACCAATCAGTGCCACAGCTAACACTACCCAATGATAACGATTTTCCATCGGTGGCCCAGTTTACTTCTCATAGCATCGAAGTCAGAGAAGCATGGAGGCAATGTGCTTCATTCTTTTTTATTTAAGTTATTCTATTGTTATCTCTGTTTTCCTCTCCACTGTGTTGGTGGCGGGGGGGGAGTGGCCTGGGTGAAGCGCAGCAGGGAAGTAGAGTGATGCAGTAGAAGTAGATTATGTGTCGCTACGCCGCTGATAAATTTAGCCGTAGATCCCCCAACAGTCGCAGCCAAACCCCTCTCTTTACAGAAGAGAAGGAGACGAGACAGGAGACACACCCTGAACAACAGCCCAGATGTATTCTGGGAGTCACCGTGGAATCGAAACCATGCAACTAGAATAGTGGAATGAAGCTGTGTTTTACTTGCAAAGGAAAAACGTGTGCCGTAAAGCATAGGTGCCGATCACGTGGGTGCTCCGGTGCTCGAGCACCCACCGAAAAGGTTGAGCACCCACGGGGAAGGCCGATTAAAAAATAAATTAATAAATAAATGTATTAAAAAAACTGCATCTTTAAAAAAAAAAAAAACACAACTATTTATTCTATTATTACTTATTATTATCGGTGAATGTTTTAACTACAAATCGCATTATCCAATTAAACGTGTTACAGCTCTGTGCGTGTGTAGGCTACGTTAAGGGGCGTGGTCACGTAGCCAACTGCCAATGTAACGTTAGAGTCGGCTAAACCAACGTTGTTCCATCACGTAGCTGCTAGCTAGCGACACAGCAAGTGTGACACACGGTGATGATCGGATAAAAACGTACAAATTTGTCATTAAAAAACGGAGAGAGATACCGAGTGTAAAGACAGTCAAAGTGAGGATCCACCACCAGATGAATTTGTAGCAGAGCAGTGTTGCATTTGGTTTGGGTGTGTGTCTACGTTGACAGATGACAGTAGCCTGCACCACAGTAATTACTAAAGCAAGCGCAATAAAGTGATTTTGTGACAATCTTCACCTTGGTGGTATTCACTTCATTTGAGCACACACTGGCAAAAACATAAATTGGCGCCTATGCCGTAAAGCAATCCAGAAGACCTCCTGCCAAGTCCGACCCGGTGGCACACAATGTAACATGTGGTGTCGAGGCCGGTAGAGGCTTGTTTGTTTGTATGTGGTAATGATTTACTGCACGTAGCATCAGCTTTTGACTTTTTGACACAGCTAAAGGTTGCATCAAGACATTACATGACATTACAGTCATTTAGCAGACGCTTTTATTCAAAGCGACTTACAATAAGTGCATCAACATAGGTAGGCAAGAGAACTACTAGTCACCAGAAATAAGTGCATTTCCTTCCTAAACAAGCAACTAAGAGCAGAACTAGTGTTAAGGTAAAAGTGCAATAAGTTAGCAACCTACTTTTTCTTAAACAAATGAGACAAATAAGAAAATCAAATGAGCAAGAGCTAAGACAAATAAGTGTATCAAATAAACAAGAGCCAATAAACAAGAGCTCATACAAATAATTAAGACAACACAAGACAACTAACCACTAACCAGAAACATAAGAGGCCAGTAGAGGCTGCCAATATATTTTTGGCAATCTTATTTTTTTGTATGTGGTAATGATTTACGTGCGGTAAAAGTTGCATCAACTAACCAGAAATATAACTAGCAAATTCAATTTTTAAAAAAGGGCTTGTATAAAGAACATACTAACAACACATTGAGATGGAAGTGAGCGCTGCCCGGCCGACAGCGGGGGAGGATGTGCTAATGATCATTAAAGAGGGGTCACGGCGTGGGGCAGCCCCCTTTCTGCATACGTCTTTGTGGCTGTAATCCCGGCACAAATCAAATTCCGCCGCGATACAGAACCTGGGTAATTGAAGACAGAGGTCCGATAAGCCCTCGTAATGGAACTCTGTCAATCAATTCATGCCATATACCCTCTTCCTCCTGGGTGTTTGCTCAAATTGAATGAAGGAATCCAGAAGCCACTGACATTTAGGTCCACCGCCATTCTGAAATGTGGGAAGAATGTTCTGGTTTAATTTCATTAACTGAGAGAAAGTAAAAGCAAATTTGCCGTATGAAAAGCAATTATGGCACCGCTGACTGGCGCTTTTATGCTCGGGAAAGGTCCTTCCGCCATTGTCTTTCTGCTCAGAGTCGAGAAGACGTCCCAGGATTTACTCCGAGGGGTTTTCATCATGCAAGCAAAAACACAAGCCTGTCGCTGGGAAATGACTTGGCCTCCAGGTCACCGCGTCCATTTTTTTAATTTTTTTTTTCATATAGATTAAAATGTGCACAACCAAGTTTTTCGCCCGCTGTGCCCGTGTGACAGTTACGTCCCAACGGACGGAGGTATTCATTTGTGGGCCCCCGCGGCCGCCGCTTATCAGACGCGTTTGAAAAGCAGCGCTAAGCAGATACCTGGCTTCGTAAAGGTCAGACTCACGCTTGATTACAGCTTCAGCAACAGGGCGGCAATAAAAGAGGACATTCAATAAAACAAAAACAGATAGAGTTCAGTGCATTTACAAACAAGATTCCAGCTGTCATCCTGATATGTTTTATAAAGACGGTACACTGTAATTTTAAGAGATGGAAGAGAGGAAGTAATAGGGAAGTAATGGGAAATAAATATATTCTCAAGATGACTGTTGCAATATTACAGAGCCTGAAGTCCATTTTGTTTCTGCAGTTTACTTTTAGTTTTCATCCACAAATAAGAACATTTGTGATAAATCTTGAATCAGCCAATAATCCTGCAGTGGTCCATATGTGATTGTGATTGAAAAGGATTAAACTGCAGCAACGGATGAGTGCCAGGTCATAGTTCAATGAAGGGCACGCAGTACAGTAGTACGCTTTAAATTTAAGAACAAAGCTGTTTTAGTAAAAGGTGTTTTAGTTCACATTTTGAAATTATGGTAAAAAAAAAAGACATTAAATGTTTTCCTTCTCAATGTTATAAGAGTGAAATAGCTTTTATGGGAACATGTGATGCATCATTTGTAACCAACAATATACACTAAATCAACATCCAACTCCATAATCCATCAAATAAGTGAATAACTGACATGTGTATGTGCAGATGACGAATTCAGGAAAGCCGACAGAGAAGAGAGAACGAGTGAGACTAAGATCATGCCATAATGTGACAGATAACTCATAAGGTATTTCTTCACACGTTTTTTTTAAGACAACTGGAGATAAATTGAAAAAAAATGAAAAACACAAAACCTTGGAGCTTATATCGCATGTGACAACACAGCCCTCTCCCCATAGAGAGTATTCCACGGGGAAAAGCAGGAAGTTATTCCCAAAGAGAGTAACTGACAGTGTGTAGTCTGAACATGAAAAGCGTGTGAGGTATTAGTAACACAGCTGTTCCCCAGCGAAGCTCCGTTTCTCTTCTAATTTGAGATGTGCGTTGATAAGGTGGCGAACAGCGGCGTACAACTCGCCTCACAGGTCGGTGAGCAATGATAATCAGCGCAGAGTACTTGAGCTTAGAGTTGGGGTAGGTGGTTGGGGGTGGGGGGGGGTGACTACTTTCACACACAACGAATCCTCAGTTGAAGAATCATCATGGCTGATTGAAGAGAGAGACAAATCAGGTACTAACGGCAGCTAAACTCGACAACAGTGGGAATAAAAAGCTGCCGTGGCGTTCTGAGAAACATCCTCGCTAGCTGCGTACCATGCGTCAAATTGGAAAAGGTGAATGGAAACAGCAGTAAACATTTCCTCAATCCTGCAGGAACGTTTTTGTTGATGAGTGCAGTGGTTGAAGTCATGTTTCTAGGCGCTGTAAGGTCCCCGCCGTGGTTGTATGAGTTTTAGCTGACTATTCATTGGTGCATTAGAGTATTTCCTGATTGTCTGCCTTTCTTTGTTTCATGCAATAATCAATTCTTTAAAAAAAATCACTCCATTTTTCACAGATGTAATTTTTACATTCAGGAAGCCAACATATTAACTTCAACAAACTTTGCTTTGACAGTTGGATGGAAACTTAAACGCTGAGAGATGTCAGCAGCTTTTTTAAAAGACACCCAACATGGTGTCTCCTAGATTTGTCAGAGGGGATGAACGAAGCCTCCGAACTGAAGGACTGAGTCAGAAAGGCTTTACTACCCCTGGTGCATTCTGACTAATTGGGTGGCATTAAAGGTATCCTATCTGCCCCCCCGCCACCTCAAACAGCGCTGCATACACACCCTCACCCAGTCAACAGATCATTTAATGTAATTCAAACACAAAAACACTAACACCATCACAACAGCATACCGAGGACCACAGAAACTGAACCAAATCTAATCCAGTATTAATCATTTCTCAACGAATCGGTCGGGTAAACTTGGTGGTGGTTAGCATTACGGACAAACAGCAACATTACTAGCATCCTGCGCAGCATAGCAACAACTGGTTAGCTCTGTATATAATGGGAATACATGTCAAACCAACTGGACTGCATCAGTTTAAATTCCTTTAGTCCATCTGAAGTTCTTCCATCTTTCAATAGTAACATAAGTGCTTATTCTTGTGTTTGATCTTGCAAAATCAAAGGCAATTTAGGAGGCAACCCGGGGTTTTTTGATCTTACAAACAAACACCAGGGGCCTCATTTATAAAACTTTGCGTAGATTCCATCCTAAAACATTGCGTACAGACAAACCTCAGAATCTACTAACACAAGAAAATATTCAGATTTATAAAACCGTGCGGCGCACACCTGTACGCAGTCTTCTCTGTATAAATACACACCTGCGGTGGATTGTGCGCTCGTGTTCTCCTCCCAGTGTCCTCCCACTACTCCTCATAGTGTCGTCCCACAATCATCCATAAATGGGCAATGCTAAATAGCTCATGAATATGCCGACTTAGTTAAGGAGCCTTTGTTGGACTATCAATGAGGGAAAGACTGAGAGACGCCAGCTGCAAGAAAGCCGAAATTTGCGGAGTGCGAGATCAAGGTGCTCATTACTGAGGTTGAGCACAGTAAAGGTGTAGCTACTGTTTGGGGCTCAGTAGAGGATCTGGGCCACATTGTGGAGAACCGCTCAAGCTCTAATAATCCGGCACACCTTAATAATAACAGAAATAAACTTTTGTTATATAGCACTTTTCAAAACAAAGTTACAAAGTGCTTTAGAAGACAAAATAAAAATGGGAGACAAACTGATGATGAACAAAATGATAAAAACAATTTAAAAACAGTTTAAAAGTTATACAACATTGAGCATTAGGAGCTACATATGAAAGAGTGAAATATGCTTAGCCCCTTAGTTGTATTTTTGCCCCCTCAGTTTAAGCTTCATGTATCTATAGAAAAATATTTCCATTGGTGTATGCTGGGGCGTCCATAGTAGCTCACTGAAACAGAGGAGGAGATGATAGACAGACAGACACGTCACTTTGTTCGGTTTCTCAGCCTGCTTGCTTTTCGTGGTGGTAAATACAACTTACAGCCCTAATTCCATTTCCCCCGTTGTAGAGGGAGAGGGAGAGAGAGAGAGAGGAGAGAGAGAGAGAGAGAGAGAGAGAGAGAGAGAGAGGCAAGCCGCAAACTGCTGTTCCTACTCCTCCGCCTGCTGATTTTGACAGAATCGTTCTCGTTCATGAATCCTCTGCAGTGCTCCGTTCTTATGTGAGTCTCTGATTAATAAATGTATTCTTTGATTTTGAACAGTAGCATTATGTTGTTATTTAGCCTTTCTGAGGCTATTGCATGGTTAAATCAATTTTAACCATCAGTTAAATTTTAACCAACCATTAAATCAGTTTTATTTCACTTCATCCTGGTGCCGCCCGGTAAAATAAGTTAAGAGAATGCCTTTTATAAAAATAGGTTTTAAGTAGTGACTTAACAGATACAACAGATACAACAGACCACAAACCCTCTGAAAGCACACTTATAAAACTATGTTTTTAAGAGGACTGAGCTTTATTTTGTGATCTCCCCATCGGGCGTCGCTGATTCCCGTGTCTGAAAAACTTTGCGGTGAGTTGTACGCATGGGTGAAAGGATGCGTAGAAGTGCGCACCTTTTACCGCATAGAATTTTTCTATAAATCCCGACGTTTGCAGTAAAATATGCGTACACACATTTCACCCCCGTTAACGCCACTTTTTTGTGCGTAGCAACCTTTATAAATAAGGCCCCTGGACAGTTATGTCAGGGGTGGGCGGGGCTCCAGCTAAAGGGGTGGGCTTTTTCTTTTTATGGCCCAGAAAAAAAATACATTGAGCTGAATACAGGGGACAATAACAAACCAGGGAAGTAGGGAATGAACTAGATTACAAGTTCATCCAACCTCCTGAGATTATAGGCTAGATTAAAGTGTAATCTTAAATAGGTTGCCTTTAACAAGAAGAAATTGTTTTCCAGCGCTGCCATTTATGTCGTGGCCCCAGTTTAAAGGTTGCCGCTGTAGGATGTCATGTCTGCTGAACCCTGACTGACAGAGTTAATCACTTCACCACCACCAGCACCACCCGATTTAAAACGGAGGTCTTTAAATGTAAGTATGCCATTAGAATTCAATAGATGGGGGGGGGAAAAAAGCAATAAGCATCCAGAGGGAAGCGATGCATCTGTTGGGGGAAAGATGCTAAGCTGATTGAACTACGCAAAGACAGCTCACCTTCCCCGACTGCATAGCAGCATTTACTTGTCCAGGTTGTATCTGCAGCATCTTAATTCCAACTAAAGCACTTCTCAAACCAACCTGCGACACACACACACACACACACACACACACACACACACACTCTTTGCTTCCAGAAATCAGGGGAACATGCGAGTGCTCTTTAAACCGATTCGCACCAAAACTGTGAAGTGAGAAGAGAAGTGAAAAATTATAGAAAGAGTGGGGGAAAAACAAAATCGATGGTGGCCTTTATCTCCGCTGCTTCAGATCCAAAGTGTCCTGCTGCTTGAGTGCAACAGGCCGCTTTCTCTTTTCTTCCCATGGCCATGTCCCCCCCCCCGAGGTGGTAGAATAGTCTGACTGCATGGTAGAGGTCACCAGCTACCCACCTGTACTTCTATCTGAGTCACAACAACTCTCATAAGTCTTGCTGGTCCAAGAGGAGAACACTGTAGATTAAAACATGGAGCGCTCCCTTTATATCCCACACAGAGAGCTGCCGGTGGACGTGGAGGCAACAGTGGGGATTGGCAATGTCTGCATGGCTCCCCCTGGCTGCAAAAGTGGACAGGGAGACGGTGTGGTAATGCCAACAGGGTGCGAAAGGCTAAAAGTGTTCAACAGACTGAGAGGAATAAAGGGCAGACCTGTAGAGTCAACCTGTAACCAAAGAAACTGAACCTCCGTCATCGGTGACAGAGGAACACCAGCAAATACTGAGAAGGAAAAGGGTTGTTGCTGCCCGGGGTGGAGGAAGAATCTGTGACATTTTCATATAAATCAACATCCTACCGTCCTACGCTACTCCCTATCCCCGACTGATTCGACATACTTAAGAGACCACTCCAAATGTTTCTTAAATCAGCATCTCTACATGTATGGCTGCCATTCCATTCCAATGTCTGTTGAATTCCAACACAGGCACAACTCATGTCAGTAGTTTATAGAATAAAACAAAAATGTTCATTTTACTCAAACACATACCGATAAATAATAAAACCAGAGAATTAATTTGGAGTGGTCTCTTAATTTTTTCCAGAGCTGGATAACCAGTTGACATCCGGTATCTGGTGGGTCTTTGCTGGGAAAAATCCTCTGGTGCACAGGAAGTGATGCGTTTTACATTTGTGTGTGCATTTATTTGTTTGGAATAAATCGAAGAATTTGGAAACAAACAAACAAACAAAGAAAAGAGCGCCACCTACAGAAATCCAAACTTTTCACCAAAAGAAAATCCAGGGAAAAAAATTCATTGCAGTACCAGTTTGATTGACAAGCGATCTCCGGGAAAGTGCAGTGCAGAAACACCGCAGTGATGAGAGCTTACAAAATAAAAACAAAACAATAAAAAGAACAAGGAAGTCAAGTGTACCGGCGCTGAATCTCAGAAAGGTTGCCTCTGCACCAGACCGGCACATCCGGGTGCTTTGGGCGGACGTCACGCCGACAAATGGCAAGGGCTGTAGATCGTCAGTACGTTGCCCGATCAGTCTCAGTCTGCATTAAAACCTCACTGTATGGCATCAGGTCCTGCTGTGATTATTTCTGCAAGAGCTCAATCCATCGTTGAAGCGTTTCCCTTCAGTCTCCCGGCAGACAGGTGGTGCGCTGACCCCGCTGAGCAGCCAGACTTCCTGCCTACACATTTACTCCTAACCGAGCGACTTTCCAGGTATCAGGTACCACACTGACACGCCGTTACATCTGCTGTCAGTGAAATGCTTCATTTCATTTTGCAGGGTAGCTGGGTAGCTGTCCAGTTACCGCTGCTGCTAGCTAACGTTGGCGCTCTCGCAGCAGTTTGAGGCTGTCGGTATTCAGCGTCAGCCAGGTAAAGACAACTCAGGGCGGCGTTAGTATTACCAGGGGAGGTCAGTACTTTGATTTTACCCATGCATATACTGCAGGTATTCAGGTATCTGCATGGTAAAATAATTCCTGGCGGGGTTGTGGTACTCCGGCGACGCACCACACATCTTCACCCACAGAAAAACAGGTAAAACACCCTTTGAATATCGTTTACACAGCCACCAAAATGAAAAGTCTCTGGAATCGTACCAATTCTTCACCGTTTTGTTCATGCAACAAGCTCAAGGTTCAAGTTTATTTTTATTATCCCAGAGGGGCAATTTGTTTTGCAGCCAGCAGTATCCACATAACCATCAGACAAACAAAATAAATAAACAACACATACAATATAAAAATCACATTGAGTTATTTAAAAGGCCAATGGCAGCAGGAACAAATGAGTTCTTCAGTCTATTGGTCCTGCATCTTGGCAGATTATATCTGCGGCCAGACGGAAGCAACTTGAACTCCTTGGACAGGGGGTGGCTAGGATCAGCCAGGATTGACTGGGCCTTCTTCAAAGTCCTAACCTTGTGCAGATGAGAAAGGTCATTCAAGGTCGTGCCCGCAATTTTGCTGCACATTTTGGCTATACCCTGCAATCTATTTCTACTTTTGAGGGTAAGTGACCTGTAAAGCTGGTAAGTTGTGGCTAGCCGGGCTGTAGTCTGTGCAGTAAAAGAAAATATATTTGTCTTCAAACTGGGGCGTGGAAATGAGGAGCTTCTTCTGATGATGCAATACTAACTGACATCAATTTGCACACACACACACACACACACACACACACACCAATCCTTTTGAACACAACCACATGCTGCTGAAAAATCCCCGACTGGCTCAGCTGAAGCGTTTCATGGACGAACCAGCGACCCAAGCTCCTACACGCATCCTAGTTCAGCGGCTCTTCTTCGTCTGTTCTCTCCTCACAGCTGCTGCCGTCACTCCTCTGTTCAAATATATGCAAACTGCCAACTCAACGCGGCGCACCCACGAGCCGAGGGCAGCCGCTCCAGTAGGATGTGTCGGGATATTGAAATGCTCAACTATAAGAAGCTCCGAAAATAAAAAGGCTCGACTGTGGCTTCCTTCCTTGTGTCAATAGCAATACCTCAAACAGTGGAGGAAACAGTGGGTGGGCTTCCAGAGACGGCATTTGGATGGGTGAGTGGATTTCATCTGCAATATACTCAACCCAAAAAAAAGCAAAGGTATGGATGGTGACATTAAAAGAGCTCCAGTTTTGTTTCAACTCTTCTGTTAACACCAATCTCGCTCCAATCTCAATTTTCCTGAACCACAAGTGGCGGCAACCCGCTGCCAGCGCTGAGCAGACTTCCCGCTTCATCTAATAAAACAGCAGCAGAATATTTCACATGGGTAAAGAGGAACCCGGGCCCCGGCGAGAGGACCCCCCAACCCCCCCCCCCCCCGGGGCCAGACTCTGGCAGGATGCTGGTCTCAGCGCAGGCCTCCCCCTCACCAAGCCTGTCTCATTAATAACGCAGGGAATTGTCACAGGACGGGGCTAGAGAGGTCGACCCGGCTCTCCAGTGGAACCGGTTTGGGAACCTGCAGCTAGAATAATCCGGATCCGGTCTCACACTTTGTACTAGATATTTGTATTTATGTGCATGTACCTCGAATGTGTGTTTTCTTCTCTCTCTGTGTCTCAGCTGGTTTTACTCCCCGTGTGTGTGTGTGTGTGTGTGTGTGTGTGTGTTTGTACGCAATATTCTATCATGTAGCCTCAATTACCCGCTTCATTTTGCTGCGAGTTATCGGTTTGGGACTCATGCAAGAGAGACCGATACAAGGCGATGATGCTTCAGCGGGGTGGGTAGTGGGGGGGGGGTGGAGGGGAGGGGGGGGGGGGGGGGTGGAGGCGGGTGCAGATGAAAAAGTCCTTGAGAAAGATCTGAGTAATATTGCATCACTCTTACCTCTGTGTTCTAATTGTGCACCGCGAAACACAACGAGCGGAGATGAGAATTCAAAGTGGTCCGTAGCGAGTGATGAGAGAATGATGAAGCGCCGCCCCGCGCGTCCTGACAGAGGCGGGAATGAGATGCGCCGAGCCCGGGACGGAGACGGAAACCTCTGGGGAGACGCCGCCGCAAACTTTAATGAATTCCTGTTTCGCAAAGGCCGCCTATTACATCGCTCAAGTTTGCCAGACAGACAGGGGGCGCCGGTCACTGTGTTGAGGTACTCTCGTGTGTAGCAGCGTGGCGAACCTGTCGAGGCGCGAGGGGGAGGAAACACGGGCGCCGTCTGTTACACACACACACACACACACACACACGGTGCTACCTCTGACTCTATTTTAGGTCTTCACAGCAAACAAATCTTCATCAGCATTTTGTTTAGCACTGCTATTTTAACAGCAGTGGTGTGAGGTTAGTGTTTGTTTAGGTGTCAATAACATGGATATCTAGAGGCGCACATATGGAGAGCATGATGCACCGACTGCACGTGTGGCGGGGCGCTGCGTCCCGACGAATTCACTTCGTTTGGACGGAAGCGTCTCACCACGGGGGGTCTGAACGTGGATTAACGTCCCTCCACGTTCCCAAACAGCCGCTCTGTCGGTCCACAACACGACAAGCTTCGGGGCAGCTGTGGCTCAGGAGGTAGAGCGGGTCAGCCTCCAATCAGAAGATCGTAGGTTCAATCCCCGGCTCATCCAGTCCACATGTCAAAGTGTCCTCGGGCAAGACACTGAACCCCAAATTGCTCCCAATGGTCAGGCCAGCACCTTGCATGTTAGCTCACTGCCATCGGTGTGTGAATGGGTGAATGAGAGGCATGTACTGTAAGCGCTTGGGATAAAAAAAGAGCTATATAAATGCAGTCCAACAAGTACCAACAAACACAATGTCATTGAATGCACCATGTTGCATTCAGTGTGACTTTCTAGCTGCTCAACAGAGTGCAGCAGAAATTCCTCAATATGCAGAAGTACAGCTTTGGTATTATTTTCCCTTTGTGCAAAAAAAAACCCACAATACAGACCCTGGTATAGCAGTATTGTTTTTATCTGGGTTTTAATTGGGTTTTTCTAGAAAACACCCAAATACACCTATAATAACATGTTTGCGCTTGTACGCAACACAGCGGCGGAGCAGTGTTCACTGATTTCAAAGGATGCATTCCCTCCGTGGGTGACGGCTGCAGAAGAGCTTCTGGGTTACAAGTTCATGGTTACAAAACAAAGACAGCCAGGTTGAGCTCCTCGTTGCTACCGCCGGGTCTCTGAAGTGGAGCTTACATTACAGCAAGGACAGCTGGAGAGAGGGATTGGATGTCAACATTTCTAGCCAAGGACTACAAAATAACTAGGCTACTGGTGGTTGAATAGTAATGTAACTCTGTTTGTATAGATGAATGCAAAAGATGAAATATGGAGTGTTAAGTATGACATTCATTTTCTTTCTAGACGTGTCATATACAGATGAACACCTCTTCAATCCTGCAGTGTCCGACCTAGTTTGGCAGGTGGAGGCACATTTGGTCTGAATCTTCTTATGATTTAACACAAGAAGATGAACAAAATCCAAGGTGCTGGTGTTTCCCCACACCAAGAAGCACCTTCTGCTGAAGGGTTTGACTTTATACACCCACCCACTCATCCAGGGTGAGGTGTAGACCAGATATCTAGCACACAGATCACCCAGTATGAGTGCACGGTGCCCCAGGTGAGATCATTACATTACATCACAGCAGAGTTGAAGACGTTCTCCAGGGAGAATTTAAAAGTGCATCCAACCATTATCCTACTTGCGTTGAATTTACGATGCTGTATGGTGTCGGACCACCAGCTGCCAGACCAGCTTCGTGATGATAGCGGTGGGAAATGCTGATCCAGAATCTGCAATAATCAAAAAATGAGTTGAGATCTGGTGAGTTGGGTGACCATGCTATAATGTTTACATTGTTTTTAACCGTTCAGTGCCACTCCTGCCCTGCTGACAGAGACATTGCCGTCAGATCAGATTAGAAATGTTTCACCATGAATGTGAAAAAACATTAGGTACGTCAGGTAGCTAGCAAACAGTTTGACGAGATGTCATGCCACTTTGATGATAGCAAGTTGAGAGCTGTCTAAGCATGCCAAGTGTTTTGAGTTCGTCAGGTTGAACACCGATCTTGTGGGATTGTACGGCTCGCGGGCAGTAAGGGGCAAATCACCCACGCAGCTCCATGCCTTTTTGAATGAGCATGACCTGGAAGAAACAGCTGGTCCTGACAACACCAGCCCCTCGCCATTCTGTCAACTGAGAGCTGAGTAAACTGAAGGCCCGTACGAGTTTTACAACGCGGTCATTGATGTGTTCACCAGGAAAGATCGTATCTACAAGTAGGCTGGATCTACAGGTTGGTAAGTCAGTGTCCGCTGGGCTTCATATTGAATTGAATTGACTGAACCAAGACAGGAACATGATTGGCCGCTGTGCCGTGATTCAGGATAAAGATGGTTGCATTGTAATCCTATTACTGATGCTGAACACTACTGGTGCTTAGTTACATTTCAGAAGCAGTGGTTTTGTATGCTACTCCTGTATGTGTTTCCTGTGTGTTGAGTAAAACCCGTCTTCCATAAAGCTGTGCTACCCTGTGATTGACCTCACCGCACGCCACTGGAGGAGACAGTATGACCAACTCCCGCCTGTGCACCTTTTGAGATTCGTTTCCTTTTGCTTTCTGGCCTTTCTTTACAGCGGATATCCACACCGGCTTATCCGTCCGAGCATGACCTTTTGACCCCCGGAGATTCTCAGCACTAAGTAGCTGCGATGCTCCAGCGCCGGTTGGCCAAGATGACGCACAGCCCGCTGGGGGAAGCTTTCCGGAGCTTTCCTTCAGATCAGGTCTCTTGTGTCAACAGGGATTACTCACTTAAGACTTGTACACGCTACGGGCGCTGGTCACTGTGGTTATTACACCAGAAAGCGAAGCATGTGTGTGGGAACATCACTTATTTTGATATACCCTCATCCTATAAAGAGTAACAACACTTGTGCTTCACTTCATTCTAAGCCTATGATAATGTTGAAATGGGATGCCGAATTGCGCTGAAGGGCTTTGGATGGACACGTTCTCTTTGATGCCGCTCATTTTGATGCTGCTAGCGAGTTCCTGGAGAGACGCTGGTGCAGACGGGGCGGCGAGCCAGCGGCTTCAGAGGTCAAAGAGCGCAGTCGGACTAAAACGCCACGCAAATCCCATTCAGCAAATGGCCACGGCACACAATCACAGCCTTAGGACACACACACACACACACACACAAAATAATCTCTTAAAATTAATGCTATCATAACACCGTGCTTCAAAATCTTTAACTGGAAAACTGGACAGTGCCTCTCTGCAATCAAATGCCAGGCTGAATAGAGTGCTCTTTAGGTGAAATGGACCGGCGTCTTGTTGCAGTGGAAATGCCAATAAAGTTGTGAGTGACTGATTATTATAGAGATCACAAAGCCAGCATTCAGCTCTTTCTGATTGCTATCATTATATGTCCATTGCTCGTCGGCCGCGAGAGGGGCTGACGATAATAGATGTTTTCACAATGACTCATGGGACATTTGAACACCAGGCCGACTGAACTCAGAAGCAAACTGCAGGAATACGAAATTCTGAATTTATCCATCCAGATTAGGGTCGACCAACACGGCTCTGTGAGGGCCCATAACAATATTTTTGTACCGATATTTTGCACCGATTTTTACATTTGACCCCCATCATTTTAACACAGTGGACAACATGACTGACCGATTATCGATATGTAATAAAAGCTCGATATCAACCCGGTGTTTTGCCAACAATATACCAGCCGGACCCTAATACTGTCCGATGTATATATATCAAAGTTCGATAAATATTTCCTGTTTGGCCCCCCATAATACACATACATATATACTATATATATATACACACATATAGAAGAGCATAAGAAGAAAAAATGCGCGCACACATATTAATGGAAACTAAGGATTTTATATATACTGTATGAAAGGAGTGCCATGTTGTTGCCAAGTGAAGTCTGAGCAGTTACCTTCCCTCCGGTGGGACCTGGGAGCCTAACGGGACCATAATGAATAGTCTAATTAAAACACTTCCCAGTAGTTTTGATCAAACTCTCAACATTTCCTCAACGTAAATACAGATGACAATCCCAAAGGGGTTTTTTGGTCACGATAATGGAGGGTCAGCCGACTGAACAGTCCCGGAGGATCGGACTGTACAATCAGATTGGACATCTACAAAACAAATCTGATCATGATACTAATTATGTGGAATTTTATTGGATGTAAAATGAGTGTTAGTGTTGTTTCATGATAAGAACCATTTGGATTTGAAAGTGTTTGAGAGTGTTATAATAGGAAACCCACGGTGCAACCAGTGGTGGAAAAAAGATCTGGTTAAAAGTAGAAATACCGTGGTGGAATACTCTGATGAAAACCTAAATAATTATTAAGTGCAACGTAAAGATCAAAACTAAAACTGCGTGTTCAATATAGTGAATACCTACCTCTTCAACGCTGCAACCTCTGTGGATCAAGACGAGGTTGTTGGTCCATTCAAGCTCGCTCTTCAATAAATGAAATCATGAGGAAAACAAGAATAACAACATTTACACCAATGCATAGTGTCATTTTCAGGAACTGCCTTAATGTTTTATATATAAAACCTTTCCTCTCAATGTTTGTAGCAACCACAGATACACTGAGTGAGATGAAAACACCAAAGCAGCTGGCGAGGTCACTTGGAGCAGAAAATCCAACATGGGCCTTTTAAACATTTGTCACAAAGAAGAGTCACCTTGGTTTCAAAGACATGTGTGTTACTGTTCCCAACCAAAGAACATTTCATTATTGTCAGCAGCCAATGGGATTTATTCTTGATATGCTTTGAATTGCTTTGTAATGGAATAAAGGCATAAAGGTCCCTAAAATGGAAGTAAATGTATTCAGTACATCAGAAATGTACTTAAATCCCGAAAATACTTCATAGTACTACTGTATTTCCATTTTCCAGAATCAAACACGTTGCATTCATGGGAAATAGATGTTGAAATAACGTTGTCAGGACTGTTACGAGGTTACAGTTCTCCCACTTTCCACTTTTATCAGTACACTGTCTGATACAGGCATCAAAATAGGCTTAATCCTGCACCGTCGTAAAATGAACACAAATTGAAATGCTGATTATGATTGGACATGTTTGTCAAGGTTAGATAAAGGTTCAGTTTAGTAAAACGACCCAGGTTAAAGTAGGTTTAGGATTAGGATTAAGGTTAGAATAGGATTTAGGTTAGGTTAGGATTCAATTTCAGGTTATGTCTTGGAGAATGAGCGTAGTCAGTGGAAAGTCCTCATGAGATTAGAAGAATGAGAATAAGAACAAGCTCTCACATCTCACATGCAGTGTCATATTGATCAGACCTGTTGCTGTCAGGTTTGATTTTATTGCCAATCCTAAAATTATGAATCTGCCATTTTCTTCCAAGCGACATCATTTTTTAGGGAACCGTCTGTCAACGCTGCTGCGACTGCCAGACGGACTCATCGCCATTGTCTCGTGCGCAGGCCATGATTTATTGATGCTCCGCGGCTGCACTTTGCAGCGAATGCCCCGTGTGAGTTCTCTGGATACACAAAGGCCTCAGTCTTCACTTGACTGTTAAATATTGCATAGCGATGAACCGCCTCTCATCCGCCGTGGTCAAGGGACCGGCTACGATTGTGGTTAACTCATGAATTAATCTATTCCCCTGCTTGTGGGCATGAGCGGAGCCTCCCAGCAGCACGGGGGGAAAGTGGGCTTATGGGAAGTATCGGCTGTGTTGCTGCAGCGGTGGAAGACGTGAGATTCACATTTAGTTTCAACATGCAAGCCCAAGGTCCAGGAGCCCACCAATGGAACCAGATTACCAGCCTGATGTCCTCACTTACCATAATAAAAGACTTATTATTATTTGTACATGTCTGCATTTCAGCTGACAACTTGTTCTTGCTCTCATTGTAGTTTGTTGGGGAGTCCAGTATGGGGTCAGTATGGGGGCTTATTTGGTATCAACAAGCAATAGAGTGGTGCAGGGAATGATGTGTTTTTGTAGGCCAACCCGGAGGTTAGCATCGCCCCGGTTCCTTTGGTTTGGGATTATTGCAGAAAATAAACTCTGTGGCAAACAAAAGTTGATGATACTTACAGTGTTTTGTTCAGTTAATCTTCACAAATGAACACCACTTTTATGATTTTTGAAGCAGAAATGCAATCGGCAGAAGTAAAAAGCTAACACTAGGCTAACGAACTACACCACGGTCACATGACTTCAACGTCACCGCCACTAAAAATACTAGAAACTGATAAATCTACAAGTTGGAAAGTTTGAGTTAGAATAGTTTGGAAGAGTATAAACACAACTTGAGGCTGTAAAGGCGGACTAGTGAGTAGATGAGTTACCGTGTTCGGTGTGATGCGTTCAATGTCCTCGACAACCTCTGTAGTCTCATTTAGCCACTTGTTAGCAACCGCCTTTTTTTTTAAGACACGTAAAAGCTTCAAAATCCACCAGTGGGGTATTTACTGACGTATTTTAAGTCGTAGAACAAAACGTGAAAACCTCTTAAGTTTGTGTTAACCACAGACCTTATTTCAGGCATCTAACCAAAAACCCATTCAAAAAACCCATTGACTTCGAGACTTCCTGCAGCATTCTATTGGCCCTATAGGTTAGCAGTTGTTTTGTTGAGGAACATCAAACGTCGTTATTATTATTGTTGTTATTATTACACAAGTTGAAAGCCTAGATCCTTCAGTGATGAAGTGGGGTCTGGCTGAGGTTAGTTATCGTCACAATCTCTCCTGTCATCCAAAGTTAATCCTCTCCATACACGGGGATGAGAGGAGAGTCGGGACAGAAACATTTTAATATGGAGATGGTCACAACATTGTTTTAATGTCGCTGGAGCTTTGCAGGGAAATCTTCCGCTAAGCTCTAGCCACCCAACAAGGCTAGTCCCTTGATTTTGAGGAATTACAGTAAAAGCCTTATTACTGTATCTGACATTGAAGATGATTAAATTTCGTTACGCTGACCTGACAAGTCGCCCACTCACATTATTTAAGGAACCTGGCGCAACCCTGGAGGTCTATCAAGGCCACAATTCAATTATTCTCCCTATCTGTGGTTTTGGCATCAAAACCCTGCAGCCGCTATGCTGTTCTACTTTGATTAATGCTGTGTGTGTGTGTGTCATATGACCAGTCGGCTTCAACATAAAGGTACAAGCAGTCATGAGTGATCCATGCCTCATACTGCATTTGCCCACATTTTGAATGCAATAATTACACTATTTAACTATTTCCATGGCGGTTCTCTCCCTGCCTGACCTTCTATATCAAGTTCAAAGCGCTGACTGTGAAGCACAGGTTTGTTGAGGCCAACAGCCCCCCGAAAACCTCCAATATCCCCCCACCTTTGATCATGATTTCCTCCTGATCCGGTTGAAAGTGTTAGAAGAAGACGGCCGGGGGTAATATGCCTTCTCAAGTTAGGATCCCTGTTACCCCCTCGGGGAGAAACAGCTTTAATTACCTCCACAAGATAGTTGTTCACACACCGAAACTAACCCGAGTGACCAAAGTGAAAGTTTGGGTTCTAGTCTGCCCGCTGGAGAGATGACCAGTGGTTATTAGTGAGGTGGGAGGTGAGAGGCAGCGGAAGCTCGTTACTCCAGACTGAATTATGACCGATGAGAGTGACTTCATAACACCCCGGCGTCTGGTCAGACAACTGGATTAGCAGAAGGGAGGAGATTTGTTACTCCTCTGAGTTTTAGAGAGACTGTGCTTTTAATCCTCACACCATACATCCACACACACACACACACACACACACACACCCCATAACCACCATCACCTGCCATCACCCCCAACAGAGCCCTGACCTTTTGTTCTCCGCTGGATAAGCTGATAAATGAAAATGAAATGAAATGAAAATTCCCCGACAGTGACATTAGAAGTCATTTTCTAAAAGAGCTCCAACTTAGTAACACTTGCTTCATGAAATGAGCACGATGTTGGGGGGGGTCAAAAATTTAGTGGGTTAGGGATTTTTTTCACTGACAACTGACCGGAAAGTGAGTTTTGAAAGCCAGACATCTGAGTTACTGCCCTTCAGTCCAGTCAGGTGTGGTAATCCTAGTCTAAACCAGCGGTTCCCAACCTTTTTGTACTACGGACCGGCGCATATAATTAATACATTTTTGGCGGACCGGAGGAGTCAATTATTGAGAATTTTTAATGTATGATTGACAATATCAACATTTAGATTGACTAGCATATACAGCTATATGCGCCAGCAGGTGGCAACAGAAGGCTAATTTTAGAAAAATAAAAATTATTTGATGAGAAATATGTCAATCGGACATAGATCGCTTTTACTGTCTTCAGAAATCACCTGTTTCCCCTTTAACGTTACACACTCAACACCACATTAATATGCACATCAACGACACACGCAACGTGTTTCTTGTGTTTCTCGATTTAAACGTGTTTAAATCTTATCATTATTATTTATTTATTTATTTAAAGTAGTCAAGCCACGGACTGGGCACCCCTGGTCTAAACTAAGCCCAAATGACCTCTAAGCCCAAATCACCTCACTCTGAAGGTCTAAAACTCAAACTGGTTCACACACACACACACACACACACACTCTCCACACTGTTTCCTTTCTCTTCGTCGCTCCCTCCTCTTCCCTCGTTGCTCTGCGACTGGCATGTGGCTGTGATGACACTCAGGTATGTAAGGGAAAGGTCACAGGGGGAGTCGTCTCCTCACCCCTCTGTTTACCAGCCTGCTGTCATTAGGACGTCGCACATGAGAGCCGTGACAGGAGGAAAAAAGGAAAAAGCCTCTGAAATGGAAGATTGAGTTTGCCTTCCTCCCCCGTTACCCTTTCCGTTTGCCTTCCATCCCTCAAAAGTCAGTGTAATATCCATCTGGCTCTCCTCCACCTCTGCTGCACCTTCTTCTATCTCGGCTTAAAAGACAGAAGAAGAAATGATTATCTTTGCCCGGACGTAATCGGGTCCCGACTCCAGCGTAAACTCATTTGGAAAGCCGATGCTCGTACATCAAAATCTCACTCACCAGAATGCAAAACCGGTTAGCTCAACACCAACTCAACCATGAGGGGTGAGCTTAGTTTGAGGACTTCCACCTCGGTTGATGAACTGGCTTACTGTAGTATTTTCATCTTCACATACTGTACAATCTGTCCGTCGGTGAGTGCTGTACACTGGGGTTCATCCATCCTACAAAAATGTTGAGGTTTTTAATTCAACGCGTTTCCACTGACGTATTCACATAGTTCAGATTTCAGATTCAGGTGCTCCATGCACTTGGGACATCCTTTTTTTTTTAAAGCACTGTGTATTCAGAATAACCATACGTCAATAAGCATGTAAGTGCTTCAATGAAAGGTTTGGATGGAAACCCTAACAGACCAAACCATCTCCATGCTGAGGGTGGACGGATCAGCTCCGAGGTGTTAAGGGACGTCGCGGATGAGAGGGAGGTGTTCTTGCTTTTCTTGTCGGCAGCATTTGGAGAGATGCTCGCATTCACAAATCAAGTCACAGATCATCAGTCGTAACAGGCACAGTTTATTCTAGGGTGGACGTTCCTGTAGTTTGCATGTGTGAACATTCGCCCGGCCATGATAATCATATTCGTGTAGTTGCGGTCACTAACGTGGATGGGTGACGGGGCCAGCATGGCAAATTGACTTGTGGCTCAGCAGTGTGAAATGACCCTCTCATTTCCCGAACCTCTCCTGTGGCTCATAATGTCAAATACACCATGTGAAGTGGTGCTGTCACGATTATTTGTTTGGTTAATCTGATATTTACAAAAGCTGATGACTTTTTTTTTTTTGATCGGTAATGATAACATTAGCGAAATTGTAATAGCAATGTGTTTCTCTACCCACTTACTGGTTGCTTCACTGATCAAATGATTAAGCTAAATAAACAATAAGCGAGATAAAAACTGTTTCTGAGTCATTTCTCTTCGAGTGCAATCACCTCTGTGCGATGTGAGCTAAGGCTTGTGGCTGTGCAGTGACAGGCATCGCTAACAGGCATCCATCAGTAGTACATGATCATGATCAGGCTTGGGGACACAGTGTGCTGCTACACTGGACTTAGTCATAATGTTGGGACTTATTTCTAAATCATCACCCAGTGTCCATTCAGTCAATTAAATCATTCATTTTCAGTGTAGCACAAAATATGTTATGGCATTGCCAGAGTTAGACCCTGATTCATTTGGGAAGAAAATTCTCTGCACAAATATGAAATGGTTTGATATGAATTTGATTCCATTGTTGGTTGTGAGCATCCAAAGTTTTAGCATATATACTGTCACATGTTTGCTCTAAGTACCAACGTACATGTACAGCTAACCGCCATGCTGCATGAGAGATCAGGGCCGTAGTCGAGACCACCTTAGTCGAGTCCGGGTCTATTCAGTTTCTATTCATGTTCAGTTGTGTTTGAGTCAAGACCATGTCCAAAGGGGGTTGATACCAAGTCAAGACTGAGACCAGAGAATATCAAGTCCTAATCAAGACCAGGACTGAAAAAGGCAATAAACTGTGTATGTCTTTTCTTAAGGATCAACAGAGATGTAGATCTTTCTGCACATCCTCCTTTTAGACCCTTCAACATCAACTAATCAATGCATAGAAATGTGGGGACCGTTACATACACAGGTGAAATCTCTTAAATGATTTGTAGTGCAGAAAATAAAGCAAACTTCCATACAATTTATTATTTTTTATACTTTTAAATAGGCAGGAAAGTCGAAGATGTCTTGAGGCTAGACTCGAGTCTGAGACCTGACTCGAGTCCTACAGCCCTGTTAGAGATCAGCAAGTGCCAAATAACTATTTGAAGGTTACTGAAATTCATTAAATTCCAAAATATGACACTGTTTCATTAAATAAAATAAAACAAAACAACAAATAAAACAGGACAATTAAACAGCAAAATGAAGGAAACGCCAACGGACACCAACACAGTGAGGGGTTCTGGTCCTCCATGGTTTAAATCACATTAATTAGGTCTCTAAATGCACCATGGGACTACAGAGAACCTGCACTTGTTCTTTAGCATGCTAGGGAAATACTAATCACTATTATCATGATCTGTGTGACTTATCACTTTTTTCCCATGATACATTTCTCCACTAATTGCAGTGTCTTCCAGGATGACAACACATTCAGCAGGCTGAACAGCATGATAATGATGTAAGAAATACACCAATTTATTCTCTATAAGAGGATATCCTAACTAAGCACCGAGAGGAGATCTTTCCAGTGGGGTCAGAAACTGCATTTTCCACAATAATCATAAAACCCAATTTTCACTGACAACGTCTAACAGGCAAAAGTGACTATGTGTCCATGGTGTGGAGTAAACAGAGGCAGAAAATGGCTCAAGCGGTGAAACTTGTTACGTGCTACAATCCTCCAGGTGAGTTTCAACAGGGAACTCCAATCAGAAGTCAACATTCAGCCACAAAACGTTGATGACATCATGCCATAACTGACTGACAACTTTTTTTTTTCTGATGACTGTCCACCTGCGTTAGAAATGCCTCCATGCCTCTAATTTTTAGTGGGGAAAAGTGGACAGTCGTCAACAAACTTCTTTTGGTGCAAATTAGGTGCGAAGTTGGAGAGCCCAAGTGATCACTCTGATTGATACAGTATGTTAGTAAAAATTGGATTTGACCTTGTCCTCTAGGATAGCAGCCAAAACCAGCCAGAAAAAAAACAGAGGGAAGAATTTATGTTTGTTTTTCATTCATTTTGCCCATAAGACCAACTTGCATCATAAAGCTCCAGCAACAAATCATGACTGGCTGAGAGACATTCTAGCGCCATCAAAATTTCCATCAAAAAAAGTTAATAACTACAAAGTATACCACCTTAAATTTAATATTAATAAATTTTATATAATATCCACACCCTGGATGACGGAGATAATTTAGCAGCATCTCTTATTAATGAAGGCAGATTGACTAACATAAATGTCCTTCGGCCCATTTCGGTGTAAAGTTAATAAAACGTGCAGCATCTTTTAGGCATCGTTGTCAATTTCTCTTTCTCTTTTTTCCCCCTGGGATTGATAAAGTACCTACCTACCTAGCTACCTACCTACCTAGCTACCTACCTACTTAGCTACCTACCTACCTACCTATCTACCTACCTACCTACCTACCTACCTACCTACCTACCTACCTACCTTCTCCCCAGGCTTCACCATCTACTGAAAAGAGAGAAGTGAAGGAATGTAATGGCAATCAGGTTATTTATTTACAGCACAATAAGCGTACTGGAAACTCTTTTTTTCATAGTCACTCATTTTATTTTCAAGGTGGCGAGGGACTGGAGCCTATCCCAGCATGCATTGGGCAGAAAACACAGCAACAGCCTGGACAGGTCGCCAGTCCTTCAGAGAGCAGACAGACACTCACATTCATACCGATGGGCAATTTAGAGTCTCCAGTCCACCTGGAAACAACGTTGAGTATAATTACACATGTTGAGGGGTGTTTTGTGATTTCACGATGTTCACGCTGAGGCTGAAAATACTCCTAGAGGCAGCAGCAGTGGTCATTGCTTTTTAATATCGTGCTTTGTTACATTACCATTGCCGGATGGAAAAGCTTTCTGAGGCGAGATTCAGTGTGTGTAGTCAGTCATGGGTAGGGGCACAGGGGAGTGGCAGTCATGCATAGATGTGTGTGTGTGAATGTGTGTGTGTGTGTGTGTGTGTGTGTGCGTGCACGTGTGGTGATGGCGAGGAGGGTTAGCATTTGTGTGATCTTTGGCCCCTACAGTCCCTTGCTAGAGGATGAACCCGGAGGCATCGCACAGACAGTCCACTTTGTCCCAACTGACACAGACAGAGAGAAAGAAAGGGATGAAAAGGAGGAGGGAGGGAGGGCAAAATGCAAAGAAAAGACAACTGAATAATTGAAGGGATGGAGAGACAAGCAAAGCGTTAATGCATTCCTAATAAACTGAAATGAAAACCTTTCAGCGTGAGTGTTGTGAACTAGCTGGAAAAAATAATGAATATGAAAGGTTATACAATCACTGACAGATGGTTCGGCCATGATATGATGGCATTGGTATTAGGGGAGGTAATGTGCACACCAATCCCCTATGCTGGAGCCGCCGGGCGAGCCATTTAAGTGATAGGCACTTATCTAATCTGTATCCTATATTTTGCATGCATGGCTAACTGCCATTAAACAGAGCGGGGCTTACAGCTGTTTCCTCTGCTGACGGTTTAAATAAGCTCTGCACTTTCTGCTCCTATACTCGCACCACACCCAAGGTCATACCACACCTGAGGAGGGAAATCCACGCGGAGGTGAGTGCCACCGAGGATTTGTCTCGTCAGCCGCAGGAAAAAAATGATTTTCTTTTTTTTTTTTTGGGGGGGGATAGAGAGTTGCTATAAATAAGAGATGATAAATTCATGAAAGATGTATCCCTGTCTATACTGAGATTTTAGGTTCTGACTTTGTGTCACTTGCAATGTACCGCGGCACCGATGATGACTTCAGGTTGGTGACTTGACTTTTTTCCTTTTTGCCCCATAAGCAAATGTCGCGACGCGTCAATGGGCGAGCAGGACGAGCCGGCCGAGGTGAAGGTGTGTCTCTAAATCACAGCAGAGCCTCAAAGTGAGCCTCTTCCTTTGACGGGCCGAGGCTCAGATCCACGCTGACATCAGTGGCCACCTCTCCGATTTCAAATCTGTGAAAAATCAAATCTGAGCAGGAAGTTGATAAACCGGTGCCAACAGTATGGTGGTATGGTTTTCCTCAAATCAACTCCAGAGCGTGTCGGGGGACATTGTTGAGTTGAAGTAACATCGTACCAAGCATTGACTAAACTGATCATTAGCAAGCTTCCCAGCATGCATTGCATTTGAGGCAACGCTCAAGAAACCCTTCCTTGTTTGAAGTTACAGGATGGAGGCTTGTTGTGTTTGCTGAATCACAGGTTTATTTAAGAGAAACTTTTAAGAGAAAAAGTGTGATAAAATAATGATGGAGTCCCTACACCTGAACAACTGACGCTGGAAATAGTAAAGAGTAAATAACACTGGGAATGGGTCATCAATTAACACTGTCAACATTAGAACAAGTAAAACACTTGAACCATCCGCTGCTGTTTCAGTCAACGTGCAACTTCAGAGCAGCAAAGAAACTGCTTTGAAGCACCTTCGTATTTTTTTTACAGTGTATGTTTTCCATTCCATTTGCCTCCCAGTTGGAGAAAGTCCAATAAGCTGAAAGAGATTGATTTTTTTTTCCAGAGATCTGTTGACAGTATTGGGTTTGCTTCTGCTACATGGGTCGGTTATAATCCTAATATTTCACTTGAACAAACTGTTTCGTTATTTTTGAATCACAGAAATTCCCCACCCCAACTGCCTCGGCAATATAAAGGCCACTGGCTACATTATCTGCAATGAATTCATCTGATGAGTTTCCACCATCTGATAAATGTGGCACCTACTGACAAAACGACTGCTGAAAATAAAACTCATTCATTGAATATAAATGCTGCTATTTGCTTTCTTGAGACAAAAATGACAAAATTGGAACATTTCAGAGGATGCACAAACAAATATCAGGTGGCGTCTTTCAACACAGATAGACATCGATCTGGAGTGACGCCTTTCCTTTTCCCTGCAGCTTCTCCAATGTAAAGGATCCACACATGCAACATCACACCTCATGCAGCAGGCGACACCAGGTAGAGACATGCATGCTGCAGGAATGAGACATGTTGATGCTGCACAACTCACATTCCTCGGCCCGGTGTGTTTATTTTCTTTAATTATAATCATGCGGATATGAAGTGAATAGAATTGAATAAACAAAGCCTTGAGCCAAAGCGTGGATTCTATTTACAGTGGATAATTGGTATGGGCACGTCTAGACTCCAGCCTATTAGACACAGCTTAGCCGACCACGCTGCCACTGATACCGTCGCTCGTATTAATCTGAGCAAATAATGAAACGGGGAGTGAAAAATGCACTTGAGGCAAATCTGCGGCTTCTCTCAGAGAATAATAAGCGAAAAAACAAAGATGACAAGCAACGCCGCGGCGATGCATCAAGGAAGGAGCGCGGGTCAAGCTCCGATATTCATCTCATCTGTTAAAAGATAGATGCATCTCCCGCCATCGCGCTCCCTCTCTACGCCTTTTCTCTTTGTGTTTGCGAGCAAGAGATTCAGTGCATGTCACACATACAGGAGTGTGTGTGTGATTGTGTGTGTGTTAAGCCGTGTGATTGGGTGTCCCTCTCTTGTTCACGCCCACCTCTGCCAATAATCTTCCCATTGTATTTGTTTTTACGGTAACCCATGATGTTGATGGCCTGCACCGATGAAAATGCTCAGTTGAAGAACTCATCTATTCTGTTAAGAGTCATTACATTACATTACATTACATTACATTACAGGCATTTAGCAGACGCTTTTATCCAAAGCGACTTACAATAAGTGTATTCAACATAGGTAGGTAAGAAAACTACTAGTCACCAGAAATCATAAGTGCATTTCCTTCCTAAACAAGCAACTAAGAGCAGAACTAGTGTTAAGGTAAAAGTACAATAAGTTAGCTACCTACTTTTTTTAAACAAATGAGACAAATAAGAAAATCAAATGAGCAAGAGCCAATAAACAAGACAAACTCATACAAATAATTGACGACAAATTAATTGCATCCATTCAATGCCTATTCAAAGTCCATTAAAAAATGTGTTTATGCAACTGAATGGACTCTTACCAGTAAACACATTTCTCTATCAAAGCTGGTAACCAGAGAAACATTTAGAGGCTGAATAGATGTTGACACGCCGGCCTGAATATCACTTTAAAACGTCTCCAAACATGTTTTTACAAGGGATTGCCGCTTGACGTTTCACTTGGACGCCTCCTCCACCCTTGCTGGGAAAAGTTTCCCTGATCTGACTTGGGGTTTTTCTTAGGTTTTTTTTTTCCATATCACTTCAAAGCCTCTCCCAGTCTCCCCCTCTACAAGGTGAGAAGTGTGTGAAAGCTTGAAGGCTGTCATGGCCTCGGCGTGGACCTCCCAGAGGGCGAACCTCCCCATCGCCGGGCAGCGCCGCTTCTCCGCCATCAGCAGCGAGTGTGGCGAGTCCGCTCGCTGACCCCGAGTGTCTCGGCGGGGCTTTAACATGTTGGTTTTGAATGGTGGGGCTTAATGTCCAGCCTGCCAGCAGACTGGTTGAGTAAACAGGAAGCTCGTTCGTGTTCCTGCAGGGTCTCATTTGAAATGGATCAATTGTTAAAGAGCCGTAATTACCTCTTGATAGAGTGAGAGGGGAAAATGTTATTCCTACACTTATAATTGATATTCCTGGTGGAATTCCGGGACAAGTACACCGATATGTCAAAACACTAATATTTCAATGACCACTGTTAAATATGTAGGAATTATGGGTATGTTTGGCTAAGAAAGGTTTGAAATAAAATAGTAAAATTTACAGTCTAATAAAAGTGGGGCTTTAACAACCACTTTTCTGAACTAATTCAATGAAACAGAAATCAGAAGGTGAAACTGATTTCAGATACAAACCAGAGGGAAAACGTCTGAAATGACCCTCTTCTGCTCCCCCAGTGTATCCCATTGTTCTTGGTCCAGCAGAAGCCTTCAGACAACAGGATCAAACTGGTTTTTCATATGCTTGCCATCCAGAAAGGACCGCCCAACACCGCAGAGCCCTCACGGAGATCCGTCCTACCGTGGATGTACTGTATATTCTATTTTGGTAAGCGTAAGCAGCCACTTGGAGGGGATGATGCTGTTTTTAAAGATCCCCAGAGACAACTGGTATATTTACCATAATCCAAGCCTGGGGGAGTATCAACTTCTAATCACCTCCATCTTCTCTCCCTGCTGCAGATAGAGATCAGCGCCCATTACAAGCCTCATAAAGAGCTTTGAAACGATTGTCTATACGGCGCAGGATGGCTCATATGTCGGAAACACTGCATTGTAGTTCAGTGTGTTAGATCACTGTTAGATCTTTGTTTCCAGGGACTTTGTTGTCTAGAGGACCAGCAAGCTACGGTAGTCATCAACAGCTTCCTTTAAAGCTTGTGAAACCATGAAATACTTCCCATAACCAAATGACACCGTGGAGGAGACGCCTGGTAGCCAGTGGTATTGTTAGTGTCAGGGTTAGTGTGTCTCAAAATTAAGACCGCATTTCCCATAAACCCTGCTGCTTCCTGTCACATAGAGGATGCTGCTACTTGCTTGAAAAACTCTGAAATCTTCAGCTCCGCTAGCGCTGGAAGAACAACGTCCACTTCCTGGTTTGTGCCGTAAAGCAATCCAGCAGAATTCCCTCACAACGTAAAAATGCTACCAGTCTTCTAGTGATGATCCCATTTGTTTACGGTAATTCTACTAATGTTTCAAAAGTACTGTGGTCCTGATTTATTGATGTTAAAATTGATCTTTAATAAAACTATACTGGTTTGCAATAAAACTAAACATCAGCCAACGCCAACAGGTCCAGGGTCAGCTCAGCAGATGCCCAGGGGCCACCACTGGCCCTCGGCTTGGGAAACTGTGTTCATGGTGGTGGAGGGGTAATAATAATAACAACAATAATACATTTGTCTTTTTATCGTTATGGTTTTAAATGACTTGTCTCTCCAAACTGGATTTGTGTTATGGATCCATTTCTTTTCGGGATATGGAATCGCTGTCTTAATAAAAATGATCCCGCGTTTAGAAACCTTTGCATTCAGCCCGCCACCTTCCTCTCCTGGCGTTACTCATTCATCACCATGCTCAGCCCATCATAATGTCATTTCCATCTGCCGTACAGGAGTGAATGAACAGGCTACCTCCTGCCGGTTCAAAGTCTGGTCTGATGCCGCTGCACCTCCTCCTCCCTCCCACGCTCAATTAGTGTGACCTCCCTCTACATAATCACACGTCTAGTTAATCGCTGTATCACATGCACATCGTTTAGGTCGTCCACATAATTAATACGTGTCTTTTACTTCCTGTGCATATGCGAGTCATATCCACATATGTTTTGTAAACTATTACGTATGCTGGGAATGCGGGGCGTTTCAACAGGCGACAGATTGGACGGTGGTGGAATATCACCGGGTCGCGGCCGGCCATCCAAACACCACGAGGCCAAATGAAGTTTCTCCAGAGAATAGTAATTGGGTTATACTTTGGTTTGTACATGGAGGAGAACATATCACATCCTGAGGGAAAAATGTTGGTCCACCATATTGGCAGATCAAGCGAATTAATCCCTTCTTTATTCTTAATCCCTTTCCTTATCATAAGATTATGAAAATCCAGATCCCTCCTTCCTCTCAGATATTAAATTGCACCCATAATATAACTCCTGGCTTAAAGAGAAAAGAGGGGGAAAGAAAAAAAAGCCCAGCCCTTCGGCCCTCGCAGATCGTGGCTCGAGTGCACTTCGTTTTGAATTTCTTTTCAGTGAATTCTAATTCGTCCTCCCTGCGAGCCGCCACACATGCTGTCATGGGGCAGCCGGGCTCTGGTGTTCAGCAGCTGGCGATCTGTTTAAACAGGCAGAGTCGGGGAAATAGCTTTCAAGTGCATTTTCATTCAGAGGCGCATCAGAGGCGCATCAGAGGCGCATCAGAGGCGCATCAGAGGCGCATCAGAGGCAGGGTTACTCCTCAGACAAGACGTCAGCCTCACTCACAAGGCGCTACATGGCATGTGATCCATGTGAATTCCTGTGCCTAGTTATTCAAGGCCTGTAAGGATGTCGTTGTCATACTTGTGAGTTTCTTTAGACACAGTCAAATATTTAATGTCATGTTCTTGTGTTATATTTTACTCTTGTAAAGTAAAGATACAAGATCCATCTGATTCTGTAATGAACAGGATGGGAATTACAGCTGGAATGCATGTGAAGGTGTAATCTGGTAATCTGCGAGATTATCTCAGCCTCACTGTGGTGTTCTTCACTGTGGTGTTCTTCACTGTGGTGTTCCTCACTGCTCTTCCCAGAGATCACCTGTCAATCAAACAGTGTGTCCAGTACTGTGACGTCTTTCTCCTTGGATTTCCTGTTGATGGAGTTTGAGTTCCTGTAGGTGGCGCTCTTCTATTTGTCTGTTCAGCCACGGTGGCTATCGCTGCTCATGCTAACTACCCAGTTCTTCTTCTCTTTATTCCAAACAAAACACTGTTGTTGCTACCAGAAACGTAAAATACATCATTTCCTGTACACATTTCATTTCTTCTGGATTACATGGAAGCCGTTGCTGGTGCATGCAAAGTGCGAGCTTCAGCAAACTGAGCCCACACAATTGTTCATTCTAGGCGATAGAATAATCCAATTTGCTCCATATGCAATATCCATATATTGCTCAATGGGGTTGTGGAAAATCACAAGTTAATATAACAGTTTTCAATGTAAAAAGTCTTTCCCTGTCCCAGGTCGCTTCACTAACATCCCCAATACGTTCTGTCCCCTCTCATATGGAGAGAACGTCATGATAAATTGATTTTTGGTACCTTGTTAGCAAAGGTGCATACCCCTTAACATATGACTCTTTCTCTTTAGGAACCAACTTGCCATTGTCTTGTCATTGTCGATCTCTTCTCTGGATGCACAAACACACAAGTTTAAAGTCCTAGCTGCTAATTGGACATAATTGGCCGCCGCCGATGCCGGATGCAAGGAGAACCAGCCCACTAGCTAACATAGGGGGACCTGGTTATTGCTCTTCGCCACACAACGTCCAGATTGTGAGGCAAAAAGTTTCTGCATTCATTTTTAATTTCTCCCCACAACGGCGTGTCAGCATTTGTTAGCATTTCTCATTGGAACCAAAGGGCGCCATTAGCTGTGAGCTTGTGGCTCATTGTGCAACCTTACTTTCAGTCTGAAGGTTGGCGCTGGTGACGAGCCGTTTCAGGGACACCGAAGGACAAATGTAAGAGCATAATCCACATCCTTGCATATTATGATGTGTTCGCTAAAGTAAATTCCTCCCAGGTAAGTCTTCATTTTGGAATGGTAGCATAAGAAAGGTGCAGAGAAGTCCATGAGGGATTTGATTTTATACCAGGGGTGCAAGTGTTTCCAGAGGTGATCTTGTTGATTACTACTGTACGAAATAAAATCTCGAGCAAGCCTCCAAAAGCAGCTGCTAATGGAGCTGGATCTTGGTGAAACACTGATGTCACCACCCGTGACTTTTCCTGCAGACGGCCTTTTTGGGCCGAAGGAAAACAGGCTGTAAGTCAAATCACATGAACTCATCCTCCGTCACCTTTTGTCTCGGGTTAAATCGGACATTGATTAAGTGTTTGACTCCTTTCCAGAGGGCAAACAAGGGAAAGCTGCATTACCTGTAACACTGGTGGCAGGGGCAGCTTTCTGAAAATACTGCATCATTAGCACATTATTAGTGTTTCTAAATGTCATCCAGCCACGGAGGGTCTAATGAACCGCTGGGAACCGGCCTTCATCCACATGCCGGGCTCTTATTTGGCGTTAGACTCGGCTTTGACCTCTCAGAAAGTCACACCGGAGATCATTATTAACCTTCTGCAGCGGGTGTCAGGGAGTGTGTGTGTGTGTTTTTGCGTTTTTTTAATGTTTGCACTTTATTTGTGTGTATGCATGCAGAGAGAGAGAGAGAGAGAGAGAGAGAGAGAGACAGGAAATAAAAAGAAGTAGAGTGAGCTCATAAATCAAGCCCTGCCTAGCTGCCTCTGCTGCTGCTGTTGATTTTTTTTATTTTTTTCTATTCCGTGTTTCCCGACGTTCCAAGCTTCCATCTTCTCTTCTTTTAATCTCGTCAACCTCAACAAGTGGAGAGAGGAGGTGGCGGGGCTCGGCGGCGGGCTGTCCGCTGTGTCAGATGAGGTCTGTCGATATCTTTCATCAAACAGGAGCTGATCAAAGGCCCGCCTGTGCCCATGCAGTCAGAGGGATTAAGCCACATCATGCACAACCTCCTTGACAACAAAACCCTCTCTCTGTGAATAAAGAGATTAAGTCGAGAGTGAAATCTAATTCAAGGGGAATTGCAAAAAGGGGCCTCCACATCCCGCTTCGCACCTGACAAGATCTGTGTATGAGCGAGGTTCATCTGTAATCTTTGTTGCATGTTAATGATGATAGGTTGATGCTTTTCCAATGAATGAATTTACCAGAGAGGCAACCAGAACAGATTTAATGTGTTTTTAGCTATTGGCCCAACAGTGTGTACTGTCAGGAGGGTTACTGCTGCCTGTACTGCACAGGAAAACTCTGATATCAACACTTTTCAAGCGCTTCCAAGCTGATATATGGCAGTACTTATATTGTATGTATTGTATTTTATATTGGAAGTGTAAAAATGAAAATTCAAGAGGGAAATGGAGCCAAAAATGACTCAAAAAATACTAATAGTTACACCAATATGTCAATATATTAAGACAGATCAGTCAATGTCATCCACCTCTGATATGATGGTATGATCACATATTATTCTTATTTTTATTGGTTTCAAAGGAGGGTTTTAGTGTGTTTACGGTAAAAAAAAAAAATTGAGTATTGGCACCGAATGTCAAAAACCCATATTGATCGGACCCCAGTTAACATATCCTTTATTATTACCTTGTAATTATGACAGTGATGTAAGAAACAAAAATAAAAGTTAGCCTGCATCAACAAGGTGAAAAGAGACATCTTCCCTGGAGCCCATCCAATGGCGGGCAATCGTGGTTCTCTGGGGACCAATCAAAGAATTAGCATTACAGGGCCAATCAGCAGGCGGTACGAGTGAGGCTTTGATCAGGAGCTCGGGCTCGGCGGCGTCTGATCCACTCCGCAGCATTTACACGCTTTGAATTGCCAATCACGTTCCTGTACAGTGTCATCAGCCTCATCCTAATGCTTCATCGCAACACGTGAATGCTTCAGCGCCCAGTGCTTTCAGCGCCTTAATAAAGGGTCTCACTGTTGAGTTGCATTGTTGCTTATGGTGAGTTCAGTTGTCAAGGCTGCGTGGAAGCATTGGCCTTGCCCATTGTTCTGCACTGTTGACCCTTAGTGTTGCAGAGAGACACACTCTACAGCCAGGGATGTAGCGGAGTACACCCTTTTTTTATTTGCAGAGGAAGAAGAATCAACTCCGTTTTTTAGTCTGACATCTTCATGACATACATTCAGAGTAGAGATCATAGGTAAAGGTGTAGTTAAGTTAATGACAGGGGAAAGAAACCATAGATTGATGCTTTTTTTGTGAAACCATAACAGGTTTTTTTTTATCATATGAGTGGTTGTCCTTCACCAGCTACCGTACAACACGGTAGATTATTTGAGCAGATAAAATGAGAGACGACCCGAAGATGAAGCCGGAGAGATGACAGACGGGGTCGTCGGACCTGATGTGGCTTTGAAGCTGCCTCTCTTTGATGTGAATAAAAAAAATAATAAAACATGAAAATTTCAAAAGCCTGCAGATCACCGAGGAGCACATGACGTTAACAGACCTTTAATGAATGATCTACCTGGACGGAGCAGAGGTGGTGGAGGACGGGGACGTTAGAGCAAGTGGGTCATTTCTTCTCATGCATGTTTTAACATTGTTTGTGTTTGTGTTAGTGCTAGTGTTAATGGGTGGTATTGATTTGTCTGTCAACACCTTTACACACTTATTTGTGCTAGTTTGCAAACAACAGCAAAAAAAAAAACACATGCAATTGAAGTGAATGGTCTGGTTGTTTACAAAAAGAGAAGAAAGCGACCTTCGAGTTTCTTCTTGTGTTGGATGGAAATCGAGCCTCCTGCAACCTCGACTGGCCAGTTGGAAACAGAATCAGCCCATTTCCTTGTTCTACACTATAAGCAGTAATATAGCAGTTTCCTCTATCTAGAATAACACTATTTATTCAGGTAAATATAGGCTTTTTAGACTTAGTGCAATCACTTACTACTAGACACTTACGCTGCTATCAGCTGTTGGGGGAGGGTTAAGGGTTACACTTACCTCTTCTTATCCAGTATGTGCAGAAGAAATGTCGAGCTCCTTCGGATGAAAAAACACAAAATAGCGAGAGATGCCAAACTGCATCGAGAGACATCCATAAGGGCTCAACTGGAAACACAATCCTAAATCTAAGCATAGCTATATATTTCACTTGAGTGATTTTCACACCATTTACTGTGTCGTCACTCTATTTTTAAAGTGGCATACCAAACTATCAGTAGTGTTTCTCAAAATGCCTCTTTGCTTTCAGCAGCCTAGTGTAGTTTCACTTTGAATTCAAGGGCCAAGAGTTGAGCATCAACTTTTATTGGTAGAACAGTGCAACTATTCTGTATGAAATGACTGAGTGCTTTCTTATCTTGCATTGAAACATTTTTTCTTAGAAGGAAAATGGACATGGAAACTGTTTTGCTGAACAAAGAAATTACTTTGCTCGGGTCATATTTGATATAGGACAACAATGTCTTGTTAAAGTTGTTTGATTTCATATTGCGTTTCATTTTATATGTGTAATGTTTAGATTGGATTACATATTTATCCCAGACGTCAGAAATGCAAGAATATTGGATTTTCTCGCTTGAAAGGGTTTGTACATGCCACTGCACAAAACTCACCAGAAATGAGTTTGATGATGATGATGATGATGATGATGATGATGATGATGATGATGATGCTGATGACGACGACGTAGGATCAGTTACATCAGTGGTTCTGAGTCCAGCTGGACGATTAATTAGGGGTGAACTGTTCCAGCAGCGTAGTGCTGAATTCCAGTTTCTGGACTTCCACGGTCTTGTCAAAAACCAGCAGGTCTTTAAAGACTTTCATGCTAGCTTTCAACTTACTTGCTTACTTTCAGACTTTTGTTGACAGATTTCCTGCAGTTTGTTGCATTAATGATACGACAACATAGTCACACACATTTCAGAGACAGAGAAGAAACCAAAGATGTTCTCAAGTTATAACATACTACAATGCATAACTATTCACATGGATGTAGTTATTAATGCAGTCTAATAGCTAAAGGATTCCTCTACATGGCTTCACTGAAATAGTAACATCAGCAGTGAGCACTTCAGGCAACGTCACACTACGTAAACCAAATTCCACAAGTCCAAAAGTCCAGGAGTTTATGGGTCCAGGAGTCCCGAGTCTGGCCACTGAGATTCAGCCAAGCTGTGAGGACACCAGAAAGGTCAGACATTACCTCCTGTCCTCTCTCGTGAAGTCAACTGGTTCCTACTTCCGTCCTTCGAGACGCCGTGGCCGTACGCCAAAGTCACAGAGGACAATCAAACATCAGGCAGAGTACGTTTCATCTCGACTCTGTTAACAGGAAATGAAATCTCCAAACATGTAATGTAAATCTGGCCACAACCCAAGCACCGGTTAGAAAAACCTACACGCTTTCCCCCAAGACGCCGTTGCAGCCCGGGTCCCGGCTGCAATTTGTCAAACATTCAGTGCTGAGATGTATTCAGATTCTTGCCGGGTATCTTTTACAGCAGCACTTTACCATTTTTCTGATTTTATCTTTTTTTCGCTCGTCTTTCTATTTTAGCCTTGCCATGCAATTACAGCGCCCATTAACGTCTCCATTCTCTCCCCTGCCCTCGATAAAATGTCCCAGATCAGTGTCAAATGGGGGAGAGTACTGAAATAGTCTCCCTGTGACATGCGTGTAATATACCAGCCTTGAAGGATGATTCAATATTTATTCACAAATGTTGGAAAGCAGAGGAATTAAAGACTCTATTAATGTTTTGGATGTCTTCTTCGGTCGCACTGAGGTTTTTAAGAGAACACGATTATTATTACAGAGATCGGCTGCATTCAGTATCTGATATGTTGTAGGCACAAGTGGACATCCTTGTCTTTTTTACTCCACATTTACCAGAGGGAAAAAGAAACGCCGGAAAAACATCGACAGAATAATCGCTTTGAATTTGAAGGGGCCTTTACCTTCAACAATGTCTATAACCTTTGCTAGTGCAATATATTTTCTCGCACTCCTTTTTCTCTCGGCATCGTCTTGCTTCATCTTTGTGACCTTCGAAGCCATCTTGGCATAAAAAATGCGTATACTAAAAGATGTTTTACGTGCCGAGGCGTTTGCGTGACATTGCTGCGGCGGGGGAAACTGAGTGATCATCCTGTTGTGATGCGTGGGCGGGCGGGTTTCGCCAGCAGCTGCCAAAGGAACTGGAGTGTGCGGCTAGTGATGTACAGCACCGATACGAGACATGGGATCTAAAAAAAGACTTCTCACTCCTGGCAATATGTCAAACCTGCACTTAGAGATACAGTCTGGGGTTAAGATCCATTCAGACCGTAGTAAACACCTGCACGTCTTCAGCGAAGGGCAGATTCTGCGAATGCCGCCACGTAAAGCTGATATTGTTCCTCTCAGGTGCGTCGGCGGTGATACCTGGTTATGTTCCCATCTACAACCTTTGGATGAAGTGATGTGTGATGTGCCAGTGTCAGTTTTTAGATCATTTCATCAACACGCTTCTTGGGAGGTTAACTGCTTGAGCGATCCTTGGATGTTTTTGTCACATCCAATGTGAACAATTATACATCCTGTGGTATTTATCCACACAGACAAAGGCTGAAGCCCATACATACAAACTGTAGAGACGCGTTAATTGAAGAACATTGTTAAACGTGTGTATATTGTATAATAATGAACGTATATTATGTTTATACCAATATATCATGACTTTTTTTTCTTTAAATAAGGTCCTGAGATAAACCAATCACACACTAACTGATGATTCTGTATTGGTGGAAGGATCATCAGTGTCTATAGAAGCCTCCATGGATTACAACACTAGACCTGATCAACCTTGAGTCATCAAACTCTGCAGGGATTGGAAATATCAACCCACCGGCTGTAATCACCTCAGAACACATCAGAGATTAGGAAACATCAAGATCAGACACTTTTACACGGGGAAACCTGATCTACACACACTGACTGGAAGCTGCAGTGCTTGTTAGACTTGGTGCTGTATCGGCTGGCCATCAGAGGCCCTGAAGTACACTTCTTTATTAGTTTAATTCTGTTGTGTGAACAGCCTATGTGAGCATTACATGAACTAATATGACGTATGAAGTAATATCAAGATTTATTACAGGCCAGTTTGCAGCGAGCTAACACCTTGATGTCTTTCTATGTCAGTGGTGTAAGGCACATACCGAATAACTGTGACGTCCTGGGTTCGAATCCGGCCCAGGACCCTCCTCTCTCACCTGATCTTTCCTGTCTCTCTCTACTGACAAATAAAGGCAAAATGCCCCGAAAAAATCTTTAAAAAAAACCCATATCAATATGTCATTGTCGTCCACCTCTGTTGTTTTTGCCATCAACAGTGTCAAATTTAAAACTATCAGCAGTTTAAATCCCAAAATATTGGATTTTATCTTGCCATTTTCTCTTATTGTCCATGATATGATGAGTTAAATAAAGATTATTCAATGTTTTGTCATGACTTCATTTTAACATCAATATGAGGAAGCGTGGGTTTAATATTACCTGTGCATTTCATTGTATACGGATGTTATGAATACCATCATGAAATGAATCGTGATAATAACCACTACAGCCTTTTGTCCCTGAGACACAAATCCATTATTAGCTTTAATTATCCCCCTGCTTCCTGCGTGTGATGTCTAGCGGTCCACCAGAGGGGAATCGAACCCCAGTGAACTCCCAAATTGGACAAAATGAAAACACGAAGAAGATCGCTGGAGGTTTGGTTTGTAGTGGTGACAGTCACATTCTCTTTGGTCTCTTTTATTCCATTTTCTTCTTCTTTTTTTTTTTGCCAGTATTAGATGTATTTATCTAATCACAGCACAAGCTGACAAAAAAGTTTCCATCGTCACTGCAAACGAAAACTGAGGAGACATTTTCGGTTGTCAGTGTTGTTGCCCACTGCCATCCAGTCATGACAAAATATAGGTAAACAGATGGTTGCTTCAAAGACAGCTTCTTCTAAAGTATGCATTTACTCACTTATGTACTGCGCGCACACACACACACACACACACACACACACACACACACATAGATTTACTCATCAAAGTCGCTCCTCTTTCCACTTCTGTCAAGGAAACCCAGTGGGATCCTGGGAAAAGAATAATGGCGGCGGTGCTCTGCAGCGAAGGCCCATGCTGCTGGCTAGCTTTCACCATGAAAAGGAAAAGCGTGCACGGTGGCTGGGCCGGCGCCTCCCTCGCCGTCGCGCGGAAACGCCACTTCGTCTGCGGTTCTTTGTGTCGGATAAACAAAGACACAAGATGGAAATGAGAGTTTAAGACAAATGGTGGGTTGCAGTGCCTCGGGGGAATGTCTTCAAATGCGGGCCTCATTGAAGTCACAGTCCTTTATACTGCTTTTATTGTGGAAGCAACTGTTCCCTGATGAGCCCGCTGAAGCCCACGCTGTAAAGTCCAACTGCCCTGTTTCCCTGCGTGGCTCTCAGTTCCTCTCCGCCAAGACAGATGCTTATTGTCGTCAATACCTTTTGGTTTTATTGTCTCCTCCTTTTGAAGTTCGAATTCAAAAAGATGTGCTGTAAGGTGGGAACCCTTTTTTGTATTTCTGTAAGTCCAGAGGGGCGAAGGGGGAGAAGGGGGGGGAGACAGATTTTTCTTTTATCAATCTATTTGCTGATCTTTTGGTGCCCGGTCCGGTGAATCCAATCAGAACGCGCGCCTTAAGCCCTTTGATTCTGCCAACAAAAGTTGATGGTCTCCCGGCATGTAAGCTGCCTATCAGATAATAAGGGGGACTCGCCGGGCCGGTGGTGGTCCCGGTGTTTTTTTTTGTACCTGACGTCCGCCGTGCCTTGCCAGCCCTGTCTCCCCCCGTTCCCTCCGGGGAAATCTCCCAAGAACAGCTGTCCTTATCGCTGTGCCGCCTCCCCGCTCGCCGCCTGCCCGGGCCACATTCTCCATGACAGCAGCACCGAGGTGGCGGTAATCTGCCTAGACTTCAACAAAATTAAACCGCCGACCAGGCCATGGGAGGGTGGGGGGGAATGGGGGGAATGGGGAAAGATTTCCTGCTCACCGTGATATGGCATCAGAGGCCACAGACATTAATATGGCTTTGCATCTGCAAGGAAATAAGACCAACAATGCCTTTCCTCTCAACACAGAAGAGAAACGCCATTCAGGAAGCTCTGAATACGCCAGAGCATCCCGCCATGCTTTAGAGTAATAATCTATGATCGTATCAATAAATGTCTGTTTTGCTGCTGATCTAACACACACTGATCCAACCTCCACCATCATGAAGCTTCTCCATCTGCTGCTCTCAACACCCGGTGTCAGGTAGGTCTTTACCGGGAGAAACTCTCTGGAGGCAGGAAGTGATGCGTTTTACGTTTCAACAGAAGAAGAACTGGGTGGTTAGCATGAGCAGCGATAGCCACCGTGGATGAACACACAAAGAGAAGAGCGCCACCTACAGGAACTCAAACTCCATCAACAGGAAATCCAAGGAGAAAGACGTCACAGTACTGGACACACTGTTTGATTGACAGGTGATCTCTGGGAAGAGCAGTGAGGAACACCACAGTGAGGAACGCCACAGTGAAGAACACCACAGTGAAGAACACCACAGTGAAAAACACCACAGTAAAGAACACCACAGTGAGGAACACCACAGTCCGGCTGCACTCTAGTTCATCATTTCCATCCATTCTACTGGGTTAGTCATGTTGAGTTGGGCGGTACTTTGACCGAAGGGAAGCAGAGTGGGGTTTGTTCACCCAACAAATACACATGTGTGCGCCGTAGTCTACTCACAGGGAACTGAAGAGAGTGATTGCGGTGGAAGACACCATATGGGGTGCAAATTAGCTCCCCGCTCGCTTCTCCTCTTAATATCAGATTTGCTGCCGGGAATTGAATCACTTAGTCAAGCGGAGGTGCAAAGCACAATTAACACGGCAAATATTACAACGGGGTACTTCTGGGGGGTTCGGGGTGGGTGGGAAAAAAACGTAAAATGGGGAAGCGAGGGATGGGGAAGGGGGGGGCGGGTTCTATTATTAGCGGTGAACCGAATCTCTCTGAGCATCTGGAGGAAAAGTAGTGCGCTTCGGCTGGACAGGACTACAGACAGGCCTCAGCTGACAGACACACGAGACACACACAGTATTACTGCACCACGTCGAGGCAATATATGGTCGGTCGTCTGAAACTCTGCGCCATTATCCAGCTCTTTCTGAAGCCTTTTTGTTACGCTTGCAAAACCTCAACACTATGAGAGGTTCAGAGTGAAATATAGTAAGTTACTGCATATGAAACCATGTCGGTTCTCCCTGTTCGAGGTATCTTGGGAAAGCAATTGAGCTCATTGAGGGCTAAAACAAGGAGAGGGAGGAGGGGGGGATTAGATAAAGTCTGGCACATACTGAGACGATAATAAGCCGAGCACGAAAGTGAGGGAGAAAGAGAGAGGAAAACAGAGAGAGAGAGAGGAGGGGGGCGAACGACATAGAAAGAGACAGAGAGAGGGGGTGGTTATAAAATGATTAAGGGGCATGCTGTGTGGAATTTCATGATTTGAAAAACATCTGCTCTGCTCTGTTTAAACCCAGAACCTAAATATCTCTGATCCAGCGTCCTTTCAATGGTCACTTGGCCTTAGGAAGTTAGGTCGTGCTCGTACACACACACACACACACACACACACACACACACACGCACGCACACACACTTACTCGGGTAATTGATGAAAATGACCAGCAGCAACCTGGATGATGGCCGACGTATCTTGTCTCTAGTGTTAGGCCTCACATATGAACCCTGCATGAATTATGGGAAACGTTTTATTCTGAAGTGGCCAACAGGAAATATATATATATATAAACTGTTGCCTCAAAATTGGAAGAGCCCAATTGGCTAAAATGTCTTGGTATCCTGCAGCATTGAGATTACCCTTCACTGGAACTAAGGGGCCAAGCCCAAACCCTGAGGAACACCTGAACTCAATAACTAGTAGGGGGGTCCACTGACTTTTGGCCATATAATGTATGTTTTTATGCTTCAACCACAGTTACAGTGGGAGTCAGTGGGAGAGGCTCAATTCCTGCATCATCTTTACATCCAAAATGAGCTTAACTACATATCCTGGAAGCGTTCTGAAGCGTAAATGCAGCCAAATATTTTTTTTTACTATATTAACGCTCACGGCATTTCTTGATTCATTGGACAACCAAGACCTTCCCCCTTCACAGGGAAGTCATCGAACACGAGCTTTGATGAACTGAATTGAAGAGATGCAAGGGAAAGGTCGTGGTTGTATGTATGTGTATGACAATGTATGGCAACTGCGTGACGACGCCTTCCAGTAAAGGGTTACTAGTGGACATGCTGTATATGTATAAATACACTGCTGGTATTTCTGCTTCGTGGAGCCTCTGGCCCCTTCTCGTCCGGAGCCGATGTGTCTGGACACACTGACTCAGGGCCAAAGTGCTCCTGGCTTTCCAATGGCTGCATGGACACACACACACACACACACACACACACACACACACACACACACACACACACACACACAGAAAGAGTGACATTTCTTTTGCAAAACCCCTGGCATATAAAGTGCACTTTGTTTGATCACATATATACAACGGGAGAACCCGATATTACCAAGCTGTATCATTCAAAAACTATTGATTTTTTTAAGTTTTCATAAGAGGAAGGTGCATTATAGTAACATGATGCTCGCTGGATCGTTTCTGTGCTGTGATGAATGGGTGTGGATCATTCCTCAATCATCGGAGCATCTGCTTACTCTTAAACGTGCGCGGTTGCAAAGGAGGAAAGAAGATTTTAGTTAAAGCTGCTACGTATAGCATGTCAACATCATTAAAAAAATCATTACCACATTAATTTTGAGACGTTGGTATAATTACCGTAAACAAACGAGACCACTCGGCAAGGAGACCGGCAGCCGGGTCACAATTTACAGGAAATCTGCTGGATTACTTTACAGCACGAAACAGGAAGAGGGCGATGTTCTTCCAGTGCAAACAGAGATGAAACTTTCAGAGGCAGATGAAAAGTGATGTTTATCCTCCTCAGGAAAGACAAAGACACCACCTTTGACCAAAGTAGCAACATCCTGCTTGTGACAGGAAGCAGCAAGATTCACGGGAAATGTGGTGAGATAGAGGCTCCAAGTCGTCTCAACCATGGTCTCATTTGTTTCTGGTAATTACACTATATATATATTAATAGTTGACATTTTTAATTGCCAATGATATACTGATGTTTCAAATGAAGCAGACAGCACCTTTAATGAAAGAACATAACTCAGTGTCCATCCCATTACTATCTATTACTGTCTATTAGATACTGTAGGTCAATCCTGGCTGCAACACGTATCACCACACAGGGCCGGATCGAGGCACACGCCTCATGGACTGTCAGGATCTGTGATTCTTTGGCTCCGCCCACTGAGGTTTAACTCAACCAATGGGATTATTTCTGCCTCCATTGCCTTTCTTTCCCACGTTTTTTCTGCCGCTTTACACGACAAAGCAGAAACATAATAGCCCTATATTAAATCAAACAACCACAGGTGGGTAGTAAACATATGATAACATGAAGAAGATTTTAATTTTTAACACATTTTATCCAACAGGAAATGAAATTCTGAGCAGTACTGGACAAAAGGCAAATCATGGCATTGCTTACAGTCATACAGCAACGATATCAGACTCTCAAACTATGAATGTGCAAGGGAAAGGCCCTTACTCAGCACCATTAGTTTATAAGAAGTTACAATGGCTGAAATAAAAAGGGATGGGGAATGAAGTCATTGGTGAAATACCCCTGAATTGTCCCCAGCATATTACGGGGACTATTCAGATGCCATTTCACCTTCATAGTCCTACTGGATGATTACAATCGAGGCACAGTGGGAGGTGAAATAAAGCGGTATGGCTGGCTCTATGGCTAGCATCAGATGACTTAATCAGGCCATAAAAAAGTCCTCAGTTAGAGATGCTGTTTTGCCCCTGTGCTCCGCATTTCATCAGCCCCAGGGAAGGGTGAAATATGCTCCCTCTGAAGGTAATGTGCCCTATCTCTGTCCAAGCGGTGACAAATTTATCGCCCCCTCGACTATTTACAATCCATCTGAGCCATGATGATCTGGCTTGTGTTATTTAAGTCAGAGGGGTGCAGCCGTGTTGATAATATCGCTGTTATGCGGCGCCGAGAAGGAAAAAAAAGAAAAGAAAAGTAATAATGCGCTTGCTTCCTGTGTGAGGTTTTGTTGTCACCAGATGAACCGTTGTGTTGCTTTACCACGATATGATTAAAGTTAACCAACAGTGACCTGCATTAAATAGTTGAATCTAAATAAGTATTGAAGAAAAAACATCCAGATTTTTTACCACAGCGCAAAAGTCAAAATCAACCAAGGCCACAGGAAATGAGAAAGCCATCCTTGTAACCATGGTGTGGTAAAAAAACAAAACAAAACAAAAAAATACATTTTGTACAAATCAACTATTATTGAGCATTATATAATTAATAAAACAAAATACAATTAATTATTATGTAACTTTAACTTGAACTACAAATCTTCATACCTTAGCTGCAATCTCCCACAATCCTTCAGTGACATCACACGATGGGAGAACCTACTTCTGGGTTCTTCTGCCATATCATGATAAATGGTGACGTGTGCAGCTAAATCTTCACACTTATTTTATAATACATCACATTGCATAAGCTATGCTATGCTAACAGTTCTGGCTAATATTAGCCAGCTAGCCCAGTATGCTAACGTAGCTGTATTCTCCATAGAGATGAAGGCAGCAGATCCACAGGGGAGCCGGAGAGCTGAGATCACATTCACATGACGGGATAATCAGGATGAGTCGTGGGACTGGACGCAATCTGCACTTGTTAAAATGAATAAACATTAGATTGACTTGAATGACAATTCTCTAGTCAGTTGAAAATCAGGGTTTATCTCTGAGCTCATGGGGACGTTGAGTGAGAGTGAGTCTTCGTTCAGCTCTCATTAACACTGATGAATCCTTGTAAACAGAATAATGAAGAATTCCATCAAACTGCTGAACCGTCACAGATCTCAGAGGGTCGACATTAAACATGAAACCACCAGACCAGGTTTTCATCCCAATCAATCACCAAGTGATCTCACTGATTAGTCCCTCTTCTCAGGTGTGTTAACCCGTGATAGTCACATGGTGTTAATTACCTAAAATATATGGTCTGTGTGTTGAGTGATAGGAAACGCCTAGGTTACACTGCAGCAGGACAACAAGGTGCTCTGTTTATCCATATTCATCATTTGCCATGAATTACTGGGTTTAACACCATTATCTGCATTTTATGTTAATACTCACGTTGTTCTCACCAACCCAAGAGAAACATCAGGTATCTATCCTCACCACACCTAAATAAATATTCACTGAGAGGTAAACGTGTGACAGGCAACAAGCTGGTCAGAGACATAGATTTGATGAGAATACATAGTTTGATGCATTTCAAACTATTATTCACAATGTTGACTGAAAATTGACTTGCACTTATTAATCTGAATGCAGAAAACCATAATCAATAACATTGTTTGCTCAATGATACACAATCTGTGTCAGGCTGCAGCAAATAGCCACCAGGAACTACATCCCATGTGATGAGATTAGAAGACAAAATGCACTTTTATTGAAAACGCCATTTATGTCTAAAATAATATAGATGTGTCCAAGAAAATGCTATTGGGGCTTTGATCATAGTACAAGTATGCATTAATATGTTCTTATAATAATAATAATAATAATATTGTTATTACATATTATTAAATATTGTTATTACATTATTAATATTATTAGTAGTAGTAGTAGTTGTAGTAGTAGTAGTATTGTTGTTGTTGTTGTTGTTATTAAGTAGTAGTAGTAGTAGTAGTAGTAGTATTGACCTGGGTGGGTTTCAAGGAATAAAATTCTCGGAGAAAAACTGAAAAAAATCTTTAATTGGAAATAAATTGGTTCGAATTTAAAGATATTGAATATCAGCACAAAATATTGTCTATCGACGGCTTCAATCCAAACGTATCACTTCAAAACCTCTGAACCCTAACACACACACACACACACACACACACACACACACACACACCATCAAACATATGACTCCCCTCAGCTGGTTTGCAGCCTCATCACTAACCCTGCTCGTTTACACTGAGCGGTTTGCATGTGAGCGTGACCCGAGCTGCCGGGCGGTCCAGGGGAGCCCGGGCATCGAGGAGCGCTGGACGGCTGCTTGAGCAATTCTACTGTACAATGAGCATGAACACAGTGGTGTGAGACGGCCTCAGCACACACACACACACACACACTCACACACACACACACACACACACAGAGCTCTGTTACTAGCTCAATATTCTTAAAGTGGTCCTCAGTTTTTTTTAATTTTGTCTCCATCTTCGTCTCTCAGCCTCACTGTGGTGTTCCTCACTGTGATGTTCTTCACTGTGGTGTTCCTCACTGTGGTGTTCCTTCACTGTGGTGTTCCTCACTGTGGTGTTCCTCACTGCTCTCCCCAGAGATCACCTGTCAATCAAACAGTGTGTCCAGCACTGTGACGTCTTTCTCCTTGGATTTCCTGTTGATGGAGTTTGAGTTCCTGTAGGTGGCGCTCTTCTCTTTGTCTGTTCAGCCACGGTGGCTATCGCTGCTCATGCTAACTACCCAGTTCTTCTATTTATTAAAAAAAACAAACCCGCTGTTGCTGCTACTAGAAATGTAAAACGCATCACTTCCTGTCTCCAGAGGGTTTCTCCCAGTAAAGACCAACCTGACGCCGGGTGTTGAGAACAGAAAATGTAAAAGCTTTCATGAGCTGGTAGAGGTTGGATCACTGTTGTGTTACATCAATCCATAGAGAGCAGAAAAAGGAACATTTATTATATGAAAATGTTGCTGATTTTTGAAGGAGAGCTTAGAAATAACTTGATTAGCCTACGTACAGGAACAAATATGAGCTTTGTGGAGAATAATGAAATAACCAGCAGGTTGGTGGTTCCTGGTTAGTGTGAGTGGAAAACGCTGGTCCCAGTAGCGAGGCTCTCTCAGTCCTGTCACTACGGCACACCACGTGGCCAAAATACCTCTTTGGATTGGATTATAGTGAAGTGAGATCTGTGAGGCTGGGAGATTCATGGTCATGTAGCGCCACGGCATCAGGAACTTGGCAGAGGCAGACCAGCATATGGTGCGTTTTCATGCCTCTCCTCCCAGTTGACCTGCATCACATCCCAGAGCATCTCAGGACATTTTTCTCGGGTGTGTATTGGCGTGTGTGTCTGTGTTGGATTCAGTGTAGATGTAGTTTGGCCAATATATTGATGGCTGATTGATTTTTTATATTTTAATAGTGGATGCACCAGCCTACACAACTCTTTTCCATCCATGTGAAAAAAGATGATTTCAATTTAAAGTCATTTTAAAGAATGTAGTGTAACATAACTCCAACACTACACACACCATACATGAACAATTACAAACTTTGGTCCCGTAACTACTCTAGTTTTCCTCCATTAATATATAATGACATCAGCAAAAAAAAAAAACGGTTTACAAAAATACACGTTAAATATATGTAAGCCCAAATAGGAACATATAGATAATTGACATATCTGATTTGAAACACAGAAAACTGGTACACATCCACATATATCCAAATGTAGAGGTAAATCAAACCATTTCATTCAGCTTCCCATCTCTCCCACACCTCAGTGGTCCTGAATGCATCATTTCAAAATTGCCATTGTCATTTTCCCCCATCATCTGAGCAGCATAGCTTTTGTTTTTGAATTTTTTTAAAAAGTGATTCATAAAGTGGAATTTATTTTCTCTATCATATCATGTCATATCATACTATTATTGTCCTGTAATAAACGTGCTAACAAGCCACAGCAGGGACGACCCAACTGAACTTTTTTGTCTGACGTGAATCTTTGGTCAAACATTTATCAGCAGCTCAGGATCCTACAGAGACGACAGACTGCAGTTTGAGTCTGGCAGTTTCAACTGTACTTCCATATCTTCAAAGCTGCCTCGCCTCATAGCTGGAAATCTGCAACAGAGTTTGAAGGTGAGAACATTGCAGTGTTAGCACCACTAGAGGCAATAATATTCCACTTCTAACGTTGAAGAACTCACATATGTTATATGGTCCAGTCAGTAGGAATAAGCATGGATATTTCTCTATCAAAGCTGGTTCAATGGGATGTTTTTTACCACGCCATTACATCATATTTAGAAAATGTTCTTGTTTGCGTTGACGTTGAACCTGCACATCATGCAAACCTAAGGTGCCGGACCTGGCCAACTCCTCCATGTCGCCATTCTTGCTGCAAACGTTCACCCACTAAGATTGTGATCACCTTTTTTTCTCCTGCTCAAACACAAAGCACAGCTGTGAGTGTCACTAGTAACACAGACAGCTAGACGGAGCGTTACATCACTCTGGTCGCTATCCGGCGATGTGATCCATCTGTGATCCATCTGTGATCCATCTAACCTGGAGTAACATAACGATGAGCGCATGTCCTCAGCTTCAGCCTCCGACTACGTCTACACAGTTCAGCTCAGACCTGTAGGCTTCTGGATGTATCTTGTCATGTGTAAGGATGTTGTGTGCATGTGTGTGTACTTGTGTTGGGTTTGGAGTGTCTCTGCACATAATTGCCCTCGCTTCTCTTTTAAAATGGCCTCCACGGGGTTGAGGGCCAATCGCATTTCCAGCCATCCGCTACAAACCAAGGGGCCCAAAAGAATAGGGACAAGGGTAGCCGGCATGTTCCGCTGTGCACACACCCATCAAGCTGCCACCAAAAAAAATCAATGTCTGGCCGTCGGGAGAATGCACCGGTGTTTTAACATCCCCTGTTGGTTCGTCAGCCTCTCTCAACACGCCGGTCCGCCTCGTCCCTCGCCTCATCCCTGTGTCAATACGATTCCCTTCCACTTCTCCAGCTCGCCAACTTCCATCTCGACGGCGGCTTAGAAATTCTGATGTGCTCTTGTACTGTGGCTTTCCCCAGCCCGCTACCTCCCACTCACCTACACACACTCAACTTCCTCTATCGTAGCCTCACCCCCCTCCTCACCCACCATCCCCCCCCCCGCTCATCTCTCTGTTTCCTCTTGCTCTTCCTCTCCATCCTCCACTCACTCCAGTGCCTTTGTGATGGGAGTGACAGCCTTTACAATATGTCGCTGTGGATCTGCCTCACCTTTAATATTTCAATAAAATGCCAATGCAGGGTGGTGTAGGACCCAGGGGGATGGCTCTCTCTCTCTCTCTCTCGCTCTCGCTCTTATCTGCCCTTTTCAGTCTAAACAAAAGGTGCACGTCAACAAAACAAGCTAAACAACCAACCGGTAACTATCACGGAGCAGGACCGATCCGTGCTCCAATCATAGCCGAGGACAAAAAAGTCACTATGGCTCGCACACCCGGCTTGTTGGTGAGAACGTGATCAGAAGTGATTAGAAAATACACCCCTTTAAAAAGTGCACCGCTGAAAGCACCTTTAAGTGGCTTTTTTATGGGTTTATTGTGATTGGAATAGCGTAGAGAGGCCTATAGGATGTCGGGAGATGATGGATGGGATGTACGAGTCACATTACAAACAGGACAAAGCACCGATTAGCACTACTTAGCAGAGTAAATGAAGTAAATACGTTTACAGTGCATGCAGCAAAATGAACTAATGGCCTAATAGAGCAGTAACTCTGTATTCCCATTGAAATTTTTTTCAGGAAAGCAGCATAAATGTTGTACAGCAATCAACGTACAACGACGTACATGAGCTGCAAAGTCCACGTGTTACCTAAGCCCTGGAAAAACCTTTTAAAAAACAGCTTTCAATGGTGCTGCAAACAAACACACACGCCACAGATCCTTGAATTAATGCCAATTAGTCAAAATAGAGCGAAATGAATATTTATCAAGGGTTTAGCCGAGGCATCGCGGAGATAAATGCGGTTAAATCTCCTCGGGTGAAACTCATGATAACAGATGATATCCACTCCAGATAACTGAGCACCGTGACTAAAGAGCCTATTTACTTTTTCCATCATTATCTTCCATCAGCATGTCTTATTATTGGGTTACTGTAAAATCTCTATTTATTTGCCTGACACGTTATCTTATTTTTTTCTTTATCAAAGATATCAATTCATGATTTCGGAAGTTAGTCCTTGCAGCGGATGTGCCTACCGTGATTCGTCTCTAGCACAATCCCCACAGTGAAAGGCCTCCTGTAAGGATTCAGGATCAGTCCAGTGACATCATGATACAATATCCTCAGAGAGAGAGAGTCTCCGGTATTAGAACATGGCCTGGGGATAAGGGTTAGCATTGGGGCCTTTGAATTCTTAATCCTGAAGACAAGGAGCGTTGGATTAATCACTGAGGGAATCTATCTTAGTGACGGGTCAAGTAACGGTTGATTAGTAAGGGGTGGAGCGTTAGAGAAGGTTAAAGAAACTAGAGCCCGACCGATGCCAGACTTTTGGGTCCGATGCCGATCCCGATTTAGGAGAGTCCTAGCCCACCGAGTACCGATGTTTTGACCGATATTTTGTCAAAAAGTGCAAAATTTTCAATTTGAAAAACGTATATTTTATAACATTTTCTATATTTGAGAACATTGAACTTATAAGCAAACAAATAAATAAAAATAAACACAGAAAGAACTTTTTGATAGATAAAAAATGTAAAAGAAGTACTGTATTACACTTGTAGCTCCCTCTACTGGATAATTCTAGTAAATAGCAATTACAACATTCAAACAGACAAGTACAGGATAAATCATCAATGTTTTTTTGTGTATTATACTTATATAAAAATCGGGACACATCGGCTGTATAACTACCCCGATGTCGTCAAAAAAGTCAAAAATTTGCCAAACCGATATATCGGTCAGGCTCTAAAAGAAACCACAAATGAAATCATTTCAGCCGTCCATTAGCCATTTCTTGATAACTTTTGGGTGACGAAGACCATTTTTGATTTATTGTACAGTTTACAGTGGATGGGGGAGACAAGCAGGGGGGTGTCGTGGGACAGGGGGACACCAACGAGGCGTTCAGGGTCTCACTGGACTCAGTACACTAGTAGTCTAGACATCTTGCAGTAGCTTGGTTGTAGTTCAACTGGATTTCATTTGGATAGTGTAGTTAGTAGTTATTTGAGGAGGCAACTGCAACTTCCATCAATTGTTGGCTGAAAACGTAAAGAAGGGAACTGCAGTTTTACAAGTTCGGAGTTAAAAAGAGACACTGATTTATACATTTTAGGGTTACACTCAACAGGAAGTCAAAAGTCCTTCCATGTCTCTGTGAAGCCAGGTTGGTTTGGACTCGGTTTTCGGTGTGGCCACGAGAAAAACATTTCCAACAACTTCATCCATATCGGCGGTATTTTCCTGCATTTTCTGACACTGCAGCAACTTTATTTAACAGAACAATACTTTCTCTTGAGGGTGAAGCTTTGCTGTCGCTTGACTCCTTCTTCCGCTGTGAAGTAGCTTGTAAAGCCAGACTGTCAAGGCAGAGTCTCTGGACGGTGCCGGGGTAGAAAGGCGATACCCCTGCCGCCTCGCCTTCAGTTCATTCAGACGTGGGTTTGATCAATGCAGTGGCTCTGTATGGACTGGGCCTGCTGTTCCAAGGCGTCACTGCACTCGTTTGTGTAACCTACCCCCCCAGCCTCCCATCAATCTTCTGGGACCCCTGGAGGGAGAGGAAGAGGAAGACTGCTTCTTGATAATGATGTGCTAAGTCTTCCTCTTTACTCCCATCCTTCCACATTCTACTTATTCTGCGATATTCCGCTGTCGGGCGTGACCTCCATGACAAGATAAGCAGCCGCTAGATCACCAGCCACCGCCGAGTCAATTGTTCAGTGATCAAGCATCGAGATGACATCATTATGTGCTGAAATATTAGCCGAGCGCGGCGCTATCTGCCCCCGGCCCACGTCCCTGTCACTTCGCCCTTTTTTTGTTGCATATTCATCGACGGTGTAATCTCCTTGACGTGCACCCAAGGGACTACGGGGGATAACCTGGAGAGTTCATCCCCTGCGCCTCGCGGTGTTTATCTGGGCCGCAGCGCGGGGGGTGGGCGTTGGGGTGCAGGGCGGGTGAGCCGGGGCTCAACCTGGGTGTGTGCATACATGATTTATGTAGCTTAGCAGCAGAAGGGGGGGGGGGGGGGGGGGGGGGATAGAGACGTCCTTCCTCCTCACCCCCCGCCTGCTGGCATGTACAGTATATGGTTACAGAGCAGAGATGGTTGACTTGATCCCAAGTTTTATATCTGGACTTGAAAACGGTGCTGCTTTATGACGTGAATGCCACATATTTAGCGAGCGTCGACTGAATCACGACTAAAACATCACCCGGGCCATACGCAGCTAATGGTGTTTAATGGGGGAAGAATTTTGGGCTGCAGGAACAAAAAGGAGTAAGCTGCCGACGGGGCTACGCCTCAAGCAGCAACTTGCAATGCTTTTTGGGTTTTTTTTGCAAAATGAAAATGTTGGGAGTTGCTCCCGTTGCCCTTCGGTTTACTGGGAGAATTCAATCCAAAATCAATCGCGTGCTCGATCGCAATCAGTTTTTAACCCCTGTCAAAACAAGGGGATGTGTAATACATAATGTTGTGGTTGAAACCTTGTACACGAGTTCAAAGTGTCACGGACCTCGCATTGATTTGTGTTTTCGGTCTCACCTGACAGACAGACAGACAGGCAGACAGACAGACAGACAGGCAGACAGACAGGCAGGCAGACAGACAGACAGACAGACAGACAGACAGGCAGGCAGACAGACAGACAGGCAGGCAGGCAGGCAGGCAGGCAGACAGACAGACAGACAGGCCGCTACATAGACTGTGAAGCTGTCGCCCTATCAAGCATTAGTTTGCTAAGATAATTGCTATGAAGAGCATGTAAAGCTGCACTGGATATACTGTGTGTGTGTGTGTGTGTGTGTGAGACTCCTCATTTTTAGTGCCTCTTTATTTAATTCCTTTTATTGCATACAAATGGTCTGTTAATTCACTTTGCTGCTGTTCCTCGACTTATAATAGCTTCTCAGTTCCTGTCGCGCAGCGGCGTGAGACTTAATTACATCAAACCAAGAGAGGATTTGAGACGATTGAGGACGGCAGATTAAAGACCTCCTCCCTGCTCACTGTGGATTTTTAGGAGGAACAAAGAAACACTTTACCTGTCCTTATTCACACTGAAGCAGTCGGCCCGTTGAATCATGGGATACGCTGCATCTGCCACCGCCGTCAAACGTAGGCCGTGTTTCCTGGGATGAGATTGCTTTGCGGAGGTGGTAGGTGACACGTTTATCCTCGCTTTATGTGTGCATGTGTTTCAGAGTGCATGTGTGTGTGTGTTGTTGTTGTACGTCTATCCTTGTGAGAACTACTTTGAGCGTTGTACCTTCAGAGTGAGGTCGTTCAGCTGCTCATCACTCCTGCCAGGGACTCGTTCAGGATTCAGGACTCGCAATTAGAATTGGAGTGCACGTGTTGTGAGCGCTCACTCCTCAGCCTTCCGCCGCCGAATCCCGACCCCATCTATAAGCCGAGGAGTCCTAATAGGGGACTCTAATGTGATGCCGAGTCATGTTCCCTTCTCATCCTTATTTACACACAGCACCTGCACCATGTCCGCACCACATCAATCTAATGCAGCCTGCTAGTGTTCAGCAGCACATCAGCATCCGCCTGCAGGAAGCATGTGCATGGTTTATAGTCAAATGCACACACAGGCTGGGTCAGTCGGGCTGGCGGTTGAGACCATCGTGCAGCCACAAGGGTCCCGGGTTTGACCTGCGGGGATGTATATATACCTTTATTTAACCAGGAAGTCCCTTGAGATTGAAATGTCTTTTCCGAGGGAGACCTGGCCAAGACAGTTTGCCAGTTACAGTTTAAAATGAAAATAAATAAAAACACAGACAGGGAATACAAACAACAAAATACAAACACAACAGACAGGGAATACACACATCAAGCACACAAGGAAGAGACTAAATCCAGCTCAATTAAAGCAGGTGCAATTCTCAGTTACATGGACCTTTAACATGGCTTCACATTTTTCCAATGAGACTAAATTAGTCAGATGTGGTAAACTCTGCAGATTATTCCAAGTCCAGGATGATGTTGTTGATGACGTCACCTGCTCATTCGTTGTAAGGCGCCTTGGATGAATGTGTAAAACGTACGAGGTGGGATTTTTCATGCGGCACCTCAGTAGAGCTCCAGTTTCTCCAAAAACCGTGTATGCATCATGATTGATATTGCAATAAATATCTATGAATGTATTTACACTATGGAGCAAAAAAACAAAATGTCAATCAACAGTACACACATGCGGAAAAATGAAACCATGCTTATACATCGGTGGCTCTGAACGAGAGGAAGCCCGGGGTTTCTTTATTGAACTTTTTGTTTTTGTTTTTGTTTTTGCCCGCTAGCTTAATTCCTAGTGGATTAGCTGAGAAAACAACAGAAAGCACGTCTGGAGACTCACAGCGGTGTCTGGTGACAAAGAGCAGAAGCAAGACACATTTTTACGGAGGTTCGCTTTCTCGCATCCATATCTCATAATTTACATTTGACAATATAACAAACACTAATTACGGTGGCTGAAGAGACGCAGGCTCATCTTCAGCCAAACATTTCACACAGTTTTGTCTCATATGTATATGTGGCAATATGTGATTTTGCATCCGACCGATTCATTTTGAAGCCGAATACCAGAAGCTGAAATAATTGGCTTCTCCCTGTTTGTAAGCATTCCCCCTTGGATTCACGGCAGTCATTATCTGTCTGCAGTGCTGGTGGTGGGTGGTGGGATGTGTTTTTGACGGCCAACACCAATATAAATATTCCTGGATTGGAGCCACCGATAGATGATATTCTCTATATTTATATAAAGGTTTAAAAAGTGTTTCCCCCAAGAAGGGTATTCTTGTCAGGGTGGAAAAGCCTCTGAAACTCTCCACTGAAAGCCACGATAATGAAATAGTTTAAGGGTTAGCAGCTCCTTAATGCAGGGTGAGTTAAACCATATCCTCCATCAACACCGACGGGCTGATACCCAATTTTTATTGAAAGGCCAATAGAGCGCAACAGTGACCGCCCACTTTTTTAACAGCTCTGGTTCCAGAAGTAAATTTCCCATTCACAACCAGCTAGACGATGAATCGTGACAATAAAACATTTGATTCTGAGCAAAAAAAAGATCGGAAAACACGAAGAAAAGGCAAAAGTACAAGACTGTGTACATCATTATTTTATGAAGTGAAGGAACTACTCATCCCATAAACCATTGCGAATGATACTTTTCCAACAACTTCCAAACTAACGATAGTTTAGCGCGCTTCTTCTTGAATTTAACATTTGTCAATAGTATAGTGTTGATATTGTTGTTGTTTTGTGAGCATATATATAGTGTTTCATATAGTATAGTGTAAAGTGTTGTCATCGACATGGTACAGTGATTCGTTCCAGCTGCATAGGATAAGCAGCTAGCTAGGTTACGTTAGTAGCTAACGTTAGCGTTAGCTGACAAGACGTTCGGGGTGCGGTAAACATTTCTATGGTAACAGCTCCACAGCTCTTCTATGGCTCCACCAATAAGAGACGTCGCTGTTACACTTTAGGATTGTGGGTAGTGTAGTACTTCTCCATGACATGGCGAATAAAACATGTTTTTCTCAAAACAAGGTTGATATCATACGGACTTGTGGCTTCTACAGGAGCATACACTATCGTTTCACAACCTACTAGCTTGTGGTGAGGCTACATTGGATGGTTACGACATTATGGCTAATAATCAAAATCCCTATGCAGAATATGAATGGGATTTTCACTTCCGAAACCACACTGTTGAGCTCTATATCGGCCCCATAGATATCGGCTAGCTGATATATCCGTCTAACCCTATACTACAGTAAGAATCGTCTCTAAATGGACCCAGCGCCATAATAGTTGATTTCTCTCCGGGCCTGTCAACACAAGCTATCTCCTTCCAGCCGAGTGAATAGGAACAGGAGCATGAGAACTACTGAAAGGCTGTGGGTCTATGTGAGGGGAGGGAGGATTATCCATATAGAAGCACTTTTCTGGCCATATTAAATCACCTGGTGTCCTTAGCCGGTGGCTGAAGCTGCTCACAGGGCCACAGGCAACTCATAACGGCAGTAAGCTCTCTACCCCGAAACCTCCAACCTGACAGCGCTTTAATAAGCTCCAGGCTGACACTCAGACTGAGGCGGAGGAACTACCAGCTCTCTCTCTCTCTCTCTTTGGGAAAGAGACCTTGCTCTCCCTGCCAAGCGGGTGTAGCAGCAGTGTAGTCGTGTAAAAGGGCGGCAGGAAAAACATCCCGGCTGAGGTGGAATCATAAGAGTCTAAATGAGATGTCAAGACGTGGCGACAGCCGAGTCGCAGTAATAGACCCTCTACTAGAATACTAATACTGAATGAATGTTGAGTCTTGAATGATAGTGTGTGTTTAGGCTTTGCGACACATCTTGAAGTAGTTGATTTTAGTGAAGCGGCATCTCCACCATCGTATATCGGTATTAATACAGTGATCAAGCTAAATGAAGGGAGGGAGGGGGATAAATAAAGTTGGATTAACATTCAAGTATTAGAAAGCCCATTATTACTTGAGTTGGGGCAATAAAACTGCAGGTGAGATATTAAAGGTGCCTAACATAAATAAAAAAAACAAGCCCAGGCTCCTTAATTGCTTACCCAGATACCCGCCTGTCCGATTTGGAGCAGGGACCGCAAAGCCTGCAGGGAAATTACCTGGATGGATGCACCTCGTGACTGGGACATTTTTAATATCCTCCGCCAAAGAGAGAGAGAGAGAGCGTCTGAATGATGTGAGGTTTATCAACAACTTCCTTTATTCAAACCAAGACCTTTCGGTAGAGCTTATTTCCATTCTGGTTTGTGGCGCCTGAAGCTCAACGCTAAAGGCCAACACTTCAAAGTGTTGGAGTGAATCTAATGTACATCGGTGACAAATGCAAGCCCCGCTGCATCAACTCTCTCAATCTGTTGGTAAGCACTCTGTGATATATTGGGTCTCCGGGGCGAGTCGTGTCCTCAGACTTCCTGTCCAGACATGCCCAGTGACCTGACGGTGTGAAAGGCTGCAGCTGGAGCTCAGATACTGTTTCCAGTTCGCCTTCCTTCACCTTTGTTTCTAAAACGTTGCCTCCATGCAACCCTCTAAAATTGATTCACTGCCCCCAGCCACCGCCTCTTTATCCCCATCCAGATGAACAATTGTTGCAGTTGTGGCCAGCGGTGCTAGGAAATAAATGCCTCCTGTTTAAAGATTATTCCTATCAGCCATCCACGCATTAACTGAGCTCCCTCTCCCCATGTAAAAGGATGCCACTGCCTGTCCCCGATTAGAGCCCTATCGCACTGTGTTTCCATTGCAGGGCAATAAAATGTAATATACCTAGCTGTCACTCACGGGTTATATCCTGCTAAGAGAATACGGGACTGGCTGGTTAAAAAGCAGAAAGATAAGCAAGCTCTAATATTGCAGGTGCGTCCCCTTCAGTGGCAGGTACTGAAAAATGTGTGGCAAAACTGTCCGCTGTGAATGAAAAATGTTCCCAGTGTTGAATGTCATCCAACTGGACTGTGTGCTCACAACCGCTGATTAAATAAAGCACATCAGGGCTTTGAATCTATTGCTAAGGAACACACCAAGTTGCTGGGAAGTTGGCCTGTTGGTCAACTTACCCGCAAAATGATGAGAATGATGATGAACGTCATCCATGGCTCCAGTGCTACATCAACACTTTAGCATAGACTTGTGTTGAGTGATAGTAGGCTACTAGCATTAGGCTGAATGAAAACTCAATACAACTAATGTTTCAGGTCAGCAACCGTGTATTTATTTGCTGTGCAGTGAATTTCCCACCACTCTCAATTCCTATGGAAACAGGGAAAGTTCAGTTTCAACATTTCACCAATCTCCTACAAAAAACTACAGACTTGGCCACATATCGTTTCAGATGACTTACCATGTAGCTTCCGAGATGCTACATGTTCCCATTTTCTTACGTTTCAGATAATGCTAGTGGCCTACTATTACTCAACATTGGGTATGCTCAAGTGTTAGCATGGAGCCTGCTATCACTCAACATTGGGTATGCTAAAGTTTTAGCATGGAGCCTGCTATCACTCAGCATCAGGTATGCTAAAGTGTTAGCATGGAGCCTGCTATCACTCAACATTAGGTATGCTGCCCCATCATCCTGTTGAATTACGAAGCAAGACACCAACGAAATGCTGGTTCCTTGTGACTTTAAAGGCTTTTATACAACTTTACCAACGCACGTGCACTGTGAAACATTTCCTTCTCTTCAGTACATGAGGTAAAAGCAATAAAGATTACTACAAGAGTGCAATAAAGCAATCAATAAAGCACAGCTAGCCGTGCATTATAGGAAATATCAGCACGAGTGGAACACGTCTTTGACCAATCAGATTGATTGCATGAAACTGCCCCATGTATATGCCCCTTCAGCTGTACTGAGAAAGAATACTGTAATGCAGTTTAATGGGGGCAGATATGAGGGAAGATACATCACACTGTATTTGCTTTTGAGGTGCTTTCATAATATTTTAAACCAAAACATAAGATTGTCCCCCTGCTTGATTTTAGATCATGTTTTATTTCCTAACAGACAAGAACGGCTTTCACAAAAATTAAATAGCATGCCAAGTAATTTGCCAAGTCAGGCAAGCTGTTTGTGGATAAATATAATGAATTACAAATTGGCTGATAAATAAGTGAAATGATTCAAACCATTTCGCAGCATCTCATACAAAGTGCATTTTTACCTCCCCTATGTTTGCACAAATCATGCAGGAAACATCTGGTCCAAATAATACTGTCAAAGCAAACAGCCAGTTAGTGACTACATAGCAGCTAATCACCAAATATAATTTCTTATGACAAAGAAGTTCCATTTGAGACAAAAACACATGTGTACAGAGAATGTGCTGACTGCTGTGTGATCAAGAAGTATATGGTTAACACACTGACATTGATTAACACCACACCACTCACTACAGGTATAGCAGAGGCATTAGCCACATTCATTAACAAGTTAACTGGGTGGCCAACAGTGTGATGTCATTAAGTGACTTCTTTATCGTTAATTGTTAATGATCAAAAAACAATCAATAGTTAAGCATGATTAATATACCACTTATTAACAAGGCTTGAAATGTGTTCAACTACTGACCATCATGATGGCTTGGAAAGTGTGAGAGGAAACATCACGACTGCATCCCAAAACACAAGGTAAACCTGTCATGTAGTCTGTTGTAATGTAACTGCAAATACATTTGTCTAGTCAGCCATAATCATGTTGTTCGATTGTACCGATGAGAGCGTTTGGTGTGAGAACATGAAAAATAAGATGAAAACAAAGAAAATGATGCGTTGTATTAATACGCTCTTGTCTCTTTATTGTTTTATATAAAATCTGATTCTTTACATGAAATAGCTAAAAACAAACTGGAAACTGGTAAACTGACAGATTTCTATGAAAATCATTTATTAATTATTTTAGCTGGTGAAAAATATTCTTGGCAGCTTGGCAATCTTTTTTTTTTTACCAGGCAAATGGCAAAAAGTTCATTTGTGACACCAGAACACATCGGTAAGCATTGGTATTGCATCATCCCCAAGTTTTGTCCAAATCCAATCAGCGGCGTCTGAGATATTGCATGTGACGGATTGACTTCTGAATCAAGGAACAAAGAGGTCGAGCGATCCATAAGCCCCGAAAGCTTTCTAGAGTCTCTCAACTCGCCCGGCGTCTTTGTGATCACTGAAACAACTGAAACAGGGTCAGTGGAAACAGACGCAATCTCAAAGGAGATGTCTACATAGTTAGCTATAGTCCATCAGCCTCTCTGCTTCATCTCCCACAGCAACTTACTCTTAAATATTTTACCGACAATGCACTTACACACAGACTGATGCCAGACGTTAGCAATCCACAGCATGACCAAAACAGACGTAGCATTACAGCTACCTGGCTGATGAGACACTGTACAGTAGATAACCTCAGCTAGATGTCAGGTATACTGGCATGGGATTCATATGCACTTGGCTGCAGTTCAGCACTTCCAATGAAAGCTGCAGTTGCTTTTCAAATGTGGAGATAAAAAAATAAATCTTTGGCTTGTTAAAGAGTCATTCACCCCTGGGAGGGAACTGTGCATGGTCCGTAGAAACCCCCTGAACACCGAGGTGACTGGAACAAAGAACTGTAACTCGACATTTTCCTTTGGGTCACAGCAAAAAGGTGAAGAGAATATTAAACTGGTGGGTGATCATGTGTTCAGCCAGGGCTCAATAATAATGATTTTTTTAAGTAAAGTTTTGAACATGCTGCAACACGTTTGATGCCCCAGGTTGGACGGATAGTTCAGGCCCACGAGAGAATCTGGGACGTACTGTACCTCACTCTTTCTGGTGCTTGGACCTTCCCAGATTTCCTCAACTAGGTCCAGGATGCTCCTCGGTTTCCCACCCAACAGCAGTTCGAAGACAGAAGATGCAGCGGAGCCCTGAGGGGAACCTCCTGCACTACAAATAACAGGAGCGTCCAGGCGTTTATCTCACGAAAGCCCCTGGCGTTTCACTCAACAGTGGGGATATGCAAATATGTTAGCAGAGCACAGGCAACATCCGGTTCTCATGTTGAAACTGTTGAATTTTATTACACCTATTTGGTACCACTGGAGAAAGGCCTTAAGAGGGAAGGGGTGGAGTCATTGGAGTCTGTCGTGGAAAATTGCCTATGAAGCACTCAGACCTCTTTAGAAATAGAAATAACACACAACACATTGACAGTTTGAAGTATAAAAATATATTGTATACAGATATATTTGCGGAGAGAGGAAGACACAGGTCACACAGAAAGTCAGTATCTCTCTATGCCCTCTTTCTCTGAAAGTCAGATCACTACCGTCTTTATAGTTTCTTTTTTTCAAGTCAAGTCAAGAAGTCAAGAACTTTATTTGTCACATACACATACATGTAGTGAAATGAAAAAGTGGCAATGCTCACGGGAATGTGCAAGAGGGCAGTATACATAGTATTTACAGAAAAAAACAACAACACAATATTTACAGTATGAAAACAATTAAATTACAATAATTACAGTTAGAGCTCTTATATAAAACAACCCAATATATAAAAGAGAGTCTCGCATGATTGGTTCTCCATGCTAAGACCACATGGTTCATCCTATAGACTATTTCCATGCACTAGTGGACTAGTCAAGGTCACATTTCTAACTTCCTTAAAAGGCCTGACTAGCTGGTTATGCTAAACTTAGGAACATGTTCACAGCACACTTGTCACATGTCTGTCACAGGGGACAGCATGGTATCAATACACCAGTCACAAAATAACTAATAGATGATAAATGATCAATTCTATCACTCGTCGCAAAAATGTAAAAAGTTAGAAAAGTTAGAAATGGGGAAATACCCTCCATGCCAGTTCACCAGGTTGTTGAAATGTGTTGAAGACGCTTCAGGAACCCACCAACAAGAGGATTTTACAGTTCTCTCAACGTACTGTGGAGTGAACCCGACCCGACCGTTCCCTTCGTACTGCCGCTCGGCCACACGGGGATCTCTTTACAGCTCACTTCACATTTCATCTGGGAACATAAACCAGGTCCCTACACTTGCTCCGTTTGCTCCGCTCGCTGAGGCGAAGGGACAGGAAATCATTGGCATCAAAACAACTCTGGCAAAGGTCAGTCAAATCAGGGAAATTAAATTAGTCACCTTGAAGAGAAGCAGAGGAAGCCACAACAGATGCAGCGGAGATGCAGCAGGAGGCGGAGACACTCGGCGCACTCCACATGATGGAATGGATTTGTGTGTGTGTGTGTGTGTGTGTGTTGACTTCTTTTTAAACGTGCTAATTGAGGTGTGTAATTTGGTCCGTCCCACTTAGTTAACATGACGATGGAAAAAGGATTAGAATGATGAAATACACCCAACGTTTGGAAGTAGACAATACGAGGGTGGCGTGTTTAAAAGAGAAAAATCAATCTGTTTTTCTTTTTTTGCTGCATTACAAACATCACTATTGTGCGTTGCAGGGATTTCTGTGGAGAAAGGGCAAAGCCTTGTATCTCCGAAGAGAACCGGCTGCAAATAAAAGTTGGGAATTGGAAGATTTTTAATGTTTTTGAGCACGGGGGGGCATATCTTTTAATAGCATTTGCATTTAACCTAACAGACAATAGAGTGCAATCTCATCATCCAAAAAGGTCTCGCTCATAATATCACAGGCGAATGGCGACGAAGGGTTGAAAAGGTCACGACGGGCAAATTTGTTCCTATTGTAGGAGACGCAGAGGAGCTGCTGGCTCTTTCAACCGGGGGGATTCATTAGACGAGCAATTCATTCGGTTGTTAGCAAGGTCTCATTATGTCAGATACACAATGGGCCCTGGCTGTATTTATAGAGTAAAGCGAGGATGTTGGGAGTCACACACCTCAGGAGGTATGAACAAAACACCGCATAGTGAAGCGTCAAGCACGTCGCGCAAAATAGCCATTATGTTCAACTCCCAGCAGCGTTGAGCCTCCTGACGGCGCCTGGTCTGGGAAGGCTTGCTGCTTCATTTTGTTTTTCAGTCACTCTTCATAATGAAAAGTATATAGCAATGATAAAGAACCATAGCCTAGAATAACTACTAGGCCTTAGCTCATAGTAATCCCACAAATAATTCAATAAAGGACATTTGTTTTTATTTGGAAAAGCAGGTTGAGGGTTTAACACCGACTCCACAGGACATGAAAACTGTATTCCCCTATTCTGGAGAGAAGGAAGGTCCTTGTCAGGATTTCGGCAGATTTAGTGTTTTCCTATGTGTCACATGTGTCTGTTGGTCAGTCGGTCAAAAAAACCCACTGTGCATGTAGAGGATGCACAGTGGGTACAGTGAATGTGGAGCTGCTTCATAGAGGAAGAATAAGAAGAGATTATTAAAGATAACTGTGAGATCATCCAGAGGGATTTTCTGGATGAAGATGCATTTTTTTGTTTCAAAGTTGGTAGACACGCAAACCATTATTCTGCAGGTCCACAACAATCCAACTCCCATTCGTCATCTACGGAGCAGCTCCAGATTTTGGGGAACCCTCCAAACTCTGGGTAACACACTCTTAAAGAGAGTGGCGGGATGAAGAGGACAAAATCAGGTGTGTGACTGATTCAATTTAATTCAATTAGCCAAAAGTGGTTGTATAACATAAAGAAGAGTGAAAATAGAAATGTACAATATTGTTTCCATAGAATGTCAAACATTAAGACATAATAATAAAGTCCATCACTTTTACCGTCAGTTGTTGACAGGGCTCCCGACATCTCAGCAGCGCAGGTATCATAGAAAATCCATATTTACCACTCATAGTTACAACACTTCTGACAACACTTGAAGGCAGCACAAGTATAAATTGAAGGCCAGCAAACAAAACAAAACCGAAAAAGTGCATGCACATAGGGGTCCGTGTGGATTTATTGTAAAAATCAAGGTTCAATGAGAGTGCGCTTGTGTTCTGTTGTCTATAAACTACACCCAGAACAAGGGATGCTCCAGCAGGGACCCATTCCCCCTGCTGCTGAAAAAACCTTGATCCAGCTTAATGTTTCCTTATTATACCAGAGGAAACCCAGAGAAAAGGAGGTGAGTGGAGCCCAGACAATTATTTACAGCTTATTAGCCCGGTGCAGTGGGGTATTACTTAGCGCCACGCTGTGCAGCCTGCCATCTTGTCTGCATCCCGGGACCTCACAGCAGAATCCTGTCATCTGCAGCACATTCTCTGTCTGCACACTTTTCTTCCAGACAACGTGGCAGACTCTTTACCAACCCTCCCCCGGGGAAGGAGAATGACCAACTTTAACTAAGTGTCCTGTGCAGTGGCCCAAAGCAGCCATTTAGGAATGCAGTGTAACGTCCCCTCTGGCACATACTGCCTCGCCAATTAGAGGTCGGGATGAAGGCGGCGCTCCGGTTTAGATAGATGATGTCATTGTTTTTGGGATGCACACAATGCTGAACAGAGAGAGAGAGAGATGCCTCGTCGGACTCCCGGGCTCAAAGCTCAAAGTTAAAGGGCAATTCCGGGATTTTTCAACCTGGCCTCTATATCCACAAAATCGCCTATCATACCGCAAAGTAGATCCCAAAAGTTGCGGAGTTGGTCCGGTAGATCGGCTCAGCCGGCAGTCATGAAACGCGCTCGATGACTGCAATGTAATCTGTAGGGGCATAGAGGCGCGGTCAAAGTACGTCCACTAAAAGTGCTTGATTTTGCCACTGACAGACTCAGATTGTTATTCGTGTGTCTGACAACATTACTGAAAGGATCGCTATAGAAATAGACCTTTTTAAACCAGAAAACTAAAGTCTAGCTCAAGGAGAAGTCCCGCTCTGAAATGGACGGTGGACAAAGGTAGTCTATAGCGAGAGGGTTCACTTGTTGCAGGAAGAGGACGGTAGATTTATGTTTACACCATCCTCTTCTTGCAGCAAGTCAACCCTCTTGCTTTCATAGACCACCTTTGTCAGAGTTCAGAGTTCAGAGTTGTTGGAAATCTGACAAAGGTGGTCTATGAAAGCAACTTTTGGGATCTACTTTGCGGTATGATAGGCGATTTTGTGGCTATAGAGGCCAGGTTGAAAAATCCCAGAATTGCCCTTTAAGGCAGCAGCTTCACAACAATTCACTTTCAGCAAAAAGCCACGCGTCCAAAATGCTGGTGTTAATTGCATTAGCCAGTTAGAGAGGCACAACTGTGGGCGAGGAAATCAGGCAGTCCAGGGTGAGACGCCTCATATTCAATTTACTCTTTTGCTTTTAAACCAGACAGGATGCTGTTGTGAGGTTTCTTTTCCGGATGGGTGGTAGCAGTCGTTCTGTTTGCTCTGCCCGAGGACATTGGCTCCACTTGCCTCGGGGCTAATGCCCACACGGTCCCCGTGATGGGGTCAAACTGGGTCATCCTGGCCGCCCGAGGCAAAACCCTGCTCAGAGCACGCTATGTATGTACACAGTGTTGCAGGACAAACACAGCTCCAACACCTAATGAAACACAATAAAACCTCATGATTTTGAATCTGAACACACATTGAATCTGTACAGTTCAGATAAATACAAAAGGTTTTATCATCTTCTTTCATTCATTTGGTTTGTCAGTGATAATACTAACACGTTGTTCAGTCCGTAGTTAGTTGTAGTTTCTAAAAGTAAGGGAATGAAATGTCATCTGAAATTGTACAAATCGAGAGAGTGAAACAGGAAGTAGTCTGACATACAAGGTCAGTGGTGAGTAAGTAGGTGATGTGTGGTTGTGTTCACTGACCCCGGTTTGAGTCCCGACCTCCCCAAATTTTACAATGTGAGTTAGGTTTTCAGTGAAGGTTTTTCTTATTTAGCCACGACCAAAACCCGAACCCAAAGTGTTGCCTAACCCCAACAACAACCCTAATCTGAACCTTAACCAAAGTTGTAGTTGCTTAACCCTTGCCCGTGCTCTTCCGGTGATTGAAGCCACTGGGAACCCTGAACCCTGAAACCTAACTTTACACCTAACCTTGAAGTTGTTGTTAACCTTAACCTTAACCTCAACCAAAGTCGTTTGATTGTGGCCCAGTCATGGTTATGCAGCTGGCCATGTGTAGGTAAAGCATGAATCAATGCGTAGGTAGGGTAGCGTGCGGAATCGGAATCGGTGTGCAAGGGATGTTTGCGTGTTTACGTGGCCATCTTGTATTATTAAACAGGAGGAAGAAAGTGGTCCAGGTGGGTGAGTTAATATTTCAGAGGACGGAGGCTCCTTTAACACGCCCTGCACACCCAAACCATCAGACCGTCACAACTGCCGGGTCTTCAATCAGTTCTAGGCATTCATATAATTCAGAACAGGATTACCCAGGAGCGCCCACCTATATCGCATCTGGCCTGATCAGACGTGTAGACCTCCAGAATCATATGAAACACCTCTATAAGACAAGGGATGTGCACCCACAGCAATGTGAGGCGGAGGTCAGGAAGATGAAGAAGACTTTGGAAGATACTGTAAATACTGTGAAAAGCTTGAAAATGTAAGAGTGATAATCCATTTGTCATAAAAATAAATGTTTGTTTTGCTATTCTCTATTACCGATGGATATAACACAACATTGATCCAACCTCTACCGTCATGAAGGTCTCAACACCCGGTGTCAGGTAGGTCTTTACCGGGAAAAATCCTCTGGAGGCAGGAAGTGATGCGTTTTACATTTCCAGCAGCAGCAGTGGCTTGTCTGGAATGAACAGAAGAAGAACTGGGTAGTTAGCGCGAGCAGACAAAAGAAAGGAGCGCCACCTACAGAAATTCCAAGGGCTGGATGTAGGCCTTCGTATTTTTGGCATATCATATTTTCCTTTTTCTAACAGGATGACAGACCAGGAGGATTCAAATGACAATTGCACGAGGCAGATAGTACAGTAATGACAAGATAATGTTTTATATGATGTGTCTCTACGCTGCAGAGATCTGATACTGTGTCTGAACAGAATTCACAATAGGCATAGAAGAAAAATCAAGTGCTGGACTGACAATTCCTAGACGTCATTTCTGAGTCACACGGCTCAAATGTGACATCAAATCCTCCGTCTGTCCACTTACAGTCTTTAATTTCACAATTCTATTTCAACTGGAGGAGGTTGTGGACAAATCAATGGGTGCAATTAGACACACAGAACCTAGCAATTAGCAGTGGTGCTAATGTGCTGGAATGGATTTTTCCGAGTTGGTTGGGGGAAAGCAATACTGTACAGCTAAATCTCTAGCCACCTGTCCTCACTCAGCTCCTCCCTGACAGTACACTCCACAGGCTGGCATCCCCTTCACCGAGATGTGATTATTCCTGCAGCAGCAGCAGCAGTGGATGCTTTAAGACGGGTCTGGTTCCTTCACTGGGGGAAACTGTCACGTATTTTGTTCAAAAAAGGATTTCAATTGGAAAAATGGTTTGGGCAGTGAGGGCTTGAACAACATCTGTCAAACACCGACGAAGAGCTTATTAAGAAGACTGACCCGCGAGTGTTCAGTCACAACCTCTGCTGCTCTGTTTGAAAGTAGGAATTCACCCTGAAACAGCGATTTGTGATGTAACAGTGGTGTATTTTGTTAAATAGCCAAATGTAGACAACATGATGTCATGCTGACATATTTCCAGCAGCTACAATGGAGTTCAACGGGAGAAAAAATGTCAGCGATCTAAAACATCAACGGTAACCATCAGGTTTTGGTGTCAGCCAATCAGAATCAAAGAGCAAGGGCTTCTTTCTAGACCGACGACCAACAATCATACATGAGAAATCCATCAGAGGAGAGGAGAGAGACCAATTTCTCCCCAGACAGTAGCCAAGATAGACCAGAATGCAATGCAGTAGCTGAGATAGACCAGAATGCAATGCAGTAGCCAAGATAGACCAGAATGCAATGTAGCTACAAGACATGCTGTGTTTTGGGTGAGGGGTGTCTCACTTTTTTCAGCTGGAAAAACTCTTTTGCTCTAACTATCACGATCACTCTCTCCACCTACACTTGCTGAAAGAAAAAAGTTCACGCCCGTTCTCTGGGTGTTGTTGAAAGGCATTCTGGGAAATATAGGAAATCACTAACTGAAGTAGAAGTAGACAGGGCAGGTTGAGGGTACACCAAAAAAAACAAAAGTAAATTGCAACACTTCATCACAAAATAACTCCAGGAATGCATTGAATTGCATCACAAATTGATGATATATAACAGTGGGTGGATTTCATTAAGGTTACATAATATTTATGAATGTAGCAGCTGCTCGCCTCAACAAACAACTCAAGGCGTATTGCACCTACAACAACAGAAATATAACCCTCATTATCCTCTTCAGTACTTTATTTGTTGAAGAAATGGGGAAAAATGTGTTTCTTTTCCGACTTCACTTCTTTAATAGTTATTAGAGTCAGACATACTGAGGATACTGAGCAAGGAACGCTGGTGGGACAACCATCACAACAACCACACAAAGTCTCTTTTGTATTATTAAAGGGGAATTCCGGTATTTTTAAACCTGGGCTCTATGTGTACAAATTCGTCATTTATACTGCAAAATAGGTAGAAAAAGTTTTGGAATTGCTCCGGTAGATCGCCTCAGTCGGCAGATGCAAAATGGGATGCAATGGCTGCAACGTAATCTGTAGGGGCAAGTGCGCCGATCAAAGTATGTCCACTAGTATGTGCTTGTTTTTGCCACTGACAGGCTCAGATTGTTATTGCAAGTGTCTCATAACATTACAGAAAGGATCACTACAGAGATAGGCCTTTATTTAACCAGAAACCATTGTTGAACCTCTTCATGCAACAGCTCACCTCATCTTTCAGAGTTCAGAGCGAGACTTCTCCTTGAGCCAGACTTCTGTTTCTGGTTAAACAAAGGTCTATCTCTGTATGGATCCTTTCCGTAATGTTGTCAGACACTTCCAATAATAATCTGATCCTGTCAGTGGCAAAAACAAGCACTTTTAGTGGACGTACTTTGATCATCCCACTTGCCCCTACAGATTACGTTGCAGCCATAGCAGCCCGTTTCGCAACTACCGACTGAGGCAATCTACCGGAGCAATTCCAAAACTTCCAACTACCTATTTTGCAGTATAAATGACGAATTTGTACAAATAGAGCCCAGGTTTTAAAATACCGGAATTCCCCTTTAACCTTTCATGTTGTTAAGTGTTTAAAAAGCTCCACCAACTTCAACTGCATACACTGTCACCCCCAATGGCAGTGAGAGACAATCGTTTCAGCGTCAACACCCAGAAATCCTGCAAGGTGACATCAGTAAACTGCACACGGTGCTCTCGTGTTCACCAGCCCTGCCGGTGGCGATGCTTCACGACCAAAAAGGGACCAGAGAGACAATCCAGCTTTCTCTGGGCGGAGCGCTCACTCGCTGCTCGTTCAGGAGACAGTTTTGTATTTTGCTCGTTATGTTTCCATTTATCACAGATTTCCCACCAGTGTCCCGACCTGACGCCGCAATTTCATCTGGGCAAATAGGGTGAATCTACTGTGGCTCCAGTGGTGGGGATGGGATGCTGATCAGACAGCTGGAGTTTTACACTAAAAACAAAATCCTACTGCAGCTTAATATCTACTTACATCTTATACCTTAAAACCAGGTTCAAAGTATGGTGGTCAGTACTTTTCCCACCGTCAAATTATTGTCAAATTAACTGTTTTTTTTACATGTACATACATATACAACTTATTACAGTTTGACCGATATGGGTTTTTGAAGGCAGATATTTTAGGACTGAAGCTGCTGATATCTGATATTGAGTATCTGTAAATTTGACCATTTTAATCCCAGTAATCTCCCAGTATTAAGTTTCTCCAAGAGTTGTATTCTTGTCAGGGTGGAAACAGCATTTAGACACTAAAACACCACGGGACACTAAAACTCTCCACACTGATGAAGTAGTTCTAGCTGGCTGAGCAGCTCCGTTTCATTGCAGGTTTTACAGACTGATGCCTCTGAGGATGTGGAGTAAAAAACACTCAACCTCCATCGTATCAGAGGCCGACAGCGTTGACTGGTCGATAGCCAAAGCTTAAATAAAAAGGCCACTATTGCCCTGGAATATCGGTCAGACCCTAATCCTTCTCCATGTCAGTGTCGGTCTGGATAAACCCGCCGCCGACATGCCCTAACGAACACCACAGGTTTCCCCTTCGTGTGTCTGGCCGGCACTGCAAAGACGCACAGACAGACTTTACAGAAAGGGAATACTGGCTCATGTCCTTCTGAAAGAGCATCGATTTTTACTTTGCAGCACCCCAAGGTCAGCGCTAAGAACAAACCGGGAGGATCTTATCACCTCAGAAGTACAGGCTTTTCTTTTCAGCCTATTTATTGAGGTGGAGGAAGGGGGAGGATGGGGGAGGATGGGGGGCACAAATCAAGTTGAGACCACACCTGTCCGACTTATCGTGACCTTGCATGAGGGGAAACAAATACGCAGCTAAAACGTTTCAACCGCAAACCGTTGAATTAAAAACATTACATGTCTCTGCATTTCATTGGACGTGGGTGCTGTCGACTCGCCCCCGTGCCTGTTTGTTCATCCACTCCTTACCCAGTGTTGAGTTACCTCGCGACCTCGGGCGTCGTATTTCCTAATGTCTTGCAGTCTCCGGGGCGAACGCCTGTACCTCCCAAACGATATCGCGCTCAGGCTAGAGGATGTCAATGAACGCCTCGGAGGCAGCGGAGGAGTAATGGGCCTAATCACAGCGGGTGACAGCGCCTCCAAATTAATTCTTTCCCCACGCCGAACGGCTCCAACTCGGCCCGAGGAACACCAAACAGAATGAGGACTGACGGGGGGACACGAGAGGCAGCGCCGCACGAAAGAGGGGATGACGTGGACGCAGATTCTCCCGACCGAAACATCGCTCGCTACATGATCGTTCTGTTGCTGTTCCCGGCTGATTGTATTGAAACGCCGTTTGCAGCACGTTCATAAGGCGTGCAACGGTGCAGTTCAGGAATCATTACATTCTAACAAACTCCATCCGTTATCCTGCAACCCTGCAAGTTAGTACAGGGTTGGAATGGGATTATAGTAATCTGATAAAAAAAGATAAAAGATACTGTAAAACCACTAGTCAGACTGTAAATGGTGTAATTTTGGAAAGAAAGATACTTGTTGGATTACTCAAAAAATGTGTTTAAATGGCATTTAGATTGTGATGTTATTGAATTTTACACATTTTGAAATAACGACTGATGCTGTTTGAACAAATATGATGAAAGATTGATTTACAGTCTGTACATCAGAATCACTAGTTGGTTTGTAGTAATCAGATTATGTTCTGTTCTGTTTATTCTGTAGATTAACAGACACATCTGGCAAATTCAGTGTTTCCAATCAGAATGCTTTCACCTCCCTCTCATCAGGATGATGGAAAGGGAGGACAGCACCAAGTATCACCATTCAGAAATACATCCCTACAGAGGTGTGAATACTACTACTACTACTACTAATATAACTACAACTACTACTAGTTATAGTCCAAGAGTAACCACGTTGTCCACCACAAACGATGCAGCCCCCCAATCAGTAACAAATATGCTGTGTTGTTTTGACCTGGAACAGAGTGGTGAGATGCATCATCCGTTCAGAGGAAGAAGAGCAAAAAGAGCAAACGTTACCAGTGCAAGCTCATAAAAATTAGTTTTCAATGATGTCTTAAGAGAAGACACTGAGTTTGGTAATCACGTTCCCTCAGGCTGGTTGTTCCAAACTTCAGGGGCCCTGGTAGCAAAAGCTCCATCCATAATCCATAATCCAGACGGCGGAGCAGGAAAGAGGCTTCATCTGTACAGGAAGACGACGCTTCTGTAGGGACTCAAGAGGTTTCACGACGGTAAATAAACCCAGGTGGTGGTGAGTTCACTCTGGCCTTAAGTCAATGTTTTCTTCTACATGCACATATCATTACATCAGGACAGGAACCTGCATGATCAATCATTTAATTAAAGCCTGGTTGGAATCGGCGTATCGCCTCAGCTGATCTATAGATCTGACTGTAGGCTCGCTGCCACGTCGGTCTGCAGCTTCAATCAAGTCAGCAAACTGACTGGTTGGTTATGGTGTTTAATGTTGTTGGGCTCCATACATTACCTTGGGGTTTGACACACTGTACAATGTTGTTTTAGTTTTACTTGCTTGATTAGGATTTTTATTTTTGGCATCATTTGTACAAATAACCAATATTGGGCCACGAACGAGCCTCATCCTCTACCAGCGCTGTCAGCTTGGAACCAGGAAATGCATCTTCATCATCCAGGAAATCCACTGGATGATCTCACAGTTGTTTTTTTTAACTATTTTTCTTTCTCTATGGAGCAGATCCATTTTCACTGGACTGTCCTGGAAGAAGAATAACAAATGCAGGCACCCCGTGGGCCAATCAGGAGCAAGAGGCATCATCCATTCACGTTTCATCAAGATCGGTCCGGCGGCGTAGCGGTTACGGCCCTTCCAAGACGCCCATCAGGTCGGTCTGTAAATGTCTCATACGGTACGATAACACATCATCCCTCAGGCCATTTTTTTTTAGCAACCACGATGCGTCCAGGATGAATTTGCTGAACTGGTTAAACAGGTGATGTGTAATAGACGAGCTGGCTGCTGACTAGCGACTGCGTGGGCGTGGACGGGCCTCGGAAGCTGCCTGGACCAGCATGCAACCTCCCTTATGTACAGTACAGTATCAAATTACCCCCCCATTAACAATCACACAATATTTCCATTTCACAAATTGGACAGTGGGTTTGTCACCGAGTCAGCATAATACCCCCCCGACGCTGCCATAACAGCTGTCACACGCAGGTCGTACTTAGTAATTTAATCTAATTGCAGTGTAAAGTAACTGATACTGGGGTGGCGGGGGGGAGGGGGGGTGTGTCTGCAGGGAAACGGGTGTAATTACTGAATTGATTACCAGGGCTCTGGATTGACAGGGCAAGATCCTGTAAAGTGATTGGATGGTGCAATAGAGGGGAGGGGGGGTTCTGGGCCGCAGAGAGATGAGGATGGAAAACGCCCATGGCAGAACTTTGTCCCGCTGATAACTAGCGGCGTGTGTCTCGTCCATGCAGGGAGATCTCCAAGCATGAAAGTGGATAACGTTGAGGAGGCAGCCGGGTGGATCCACGTGTGAAACCGTCTGCTGGCCAGATGGGTTGAGTCGGCCGAGGGGGGGAAAAAAGGCTGAATAAGAAGAAGACGGAAACGATGTCGAACGCCACATGTAGGTTCTTTCTACCGGGAGTGAGATATCAGAGTAGCCCGGTATTGATCGATGGAGGCGATCGATAGTCAGCCGTCGCACCTTAGTGTTTGCTGCCCAGCGGTCTGCTTTCCTCTGGAGCGGGTGATCACGACCCAAACTGATTGCTGTGTGCGGTTGTGTGTGTGTATACAACATGTGTGTGTTTGTATGATCGCATGTGTGCATGTGTGTGTGCGTGCGTGCTGCAGCAGGTGACAGGTCCAGCCGTGCTGACAGGAGGCAGACAGTTCCCATGAAGCCTTGCAGAGTGACAGCAGCTGGCCAAGAAGAAGAAGAGGAAGAAGAAGAAGAAGAAGAGTGCTTTACAACAAGCCGACGCGGCACTTTATCGCCCATTCATTACCTCTCCAGTACAGCTACATGTATGATGGTCTTTATACATGGTTTTCACATTTCACACTAGGGGTGGGCGATATGACTAAAAATCAACATCGCAATTATTTCAAACTTTTACCTCGATTATGATTAATGACCGATTATTTTATTTTATTTTATTTTTATTTTGAAATGTGTTTTATTTTGAAATTGACCGGATGCTCTATGCCGTTCCTGTGTCTGACTTCCTGCCCGGCTTGACACATTCGCTCGCGGCTCGCAAAAAAAACGAACGGTCCAAACCTGTCTGAACACGGCGTTACTGGACGTGACTGAATACCACGTAGTATTTTTTAAGGGGACAGTTCATGAACGCAGTATTTGGGAAAGTATTTGGCCCATTCATTCACGGGAAAGTGATGTTACGTCTGATGCGCACGCACACACACACACACACACTCACACTGGTTGCTTTGCTAACTGGCGCTTCTAGACGTTCCTCGTTCTTGTCGCCTAAATAACAATCGAAATGAACGATTTTGAAAATTTGCCACGATTACATAATTAAATCGCGATTACAATTATAAACACGATAATCGCCCACCCCTATTTCACACACACACACCAAGGATTTTTCTATCTCTCTAGGTATGATTCAGTCTTTCACAAACAACTTTTGGAGCGTGGGGGAGGAGAGGAGAGGAGAGAGGCAACTTCGAGCCGGTTATCGATTTTTTCCGCGACACCCCTCATCGTCCTCGGTGATTTGGCTTCCTCCCACCGCGCCACACATGACCAACTCTCGCCTCTGCCGCTGCTCTCCGCCATCTCCTCGCCTCAACATTATCTCTGGATTTACACAGGCACGGTGCACTCACACACATACAGTACAGATATACACACACACACACACACACACTTCTGCCCTCCCTAACCCAATCAGCTGTAGGCGAGACGACGCTTTAGATGTGCAAACAGTGATTGGCCAGGTTTAATTAAAGGGGATGAGCTGAGCACATCTGTGCAAACGTGGCCTTTTTAATCCTCCAATCATTTTAGAGGGAAACTTCATTAAAAGAAGTTTTATAGGCCGGATCTGGACTGGATGGCGGTGTAAGGTAAATAAAGCGTGTGTGTGTGTGTGTGTGTGTGTGTGTGTAAGAACCGGTTTGAATTAGGACAATTTTATGAAGTAAGGAAATTTGTGGCTAGCCCTGACTCCAGGCCAGTTTGGGTTAGGTTAAGTTAGACTGAGGGTTAAAGGGCAATTCTGGGATTTTTCAACCTGGCCTCTATATCCACAAAATCGCCTATCATACCGCAAAGTAGATCCCAAAAGTTGCGGAGTTGCTCCGGTAGATCGGCTCAGTCGGCAGTCGTGAAACAGGCTCAATGGCTGCAATGTAATCTGTAGGGGCATAGAGGCGGTCAAAGTACGTCCACTAAAAGTGCTTGATTTTGCCACTGACAGGCTCAGATTGTTATTCGTGTGTCTGACATTACTGAAAGGATCGCTACAGAAATAGACCTTTTTTAACCAGAAAACTAAAGTCTAGCTCAAGGAGAAGTCCCGCTCTGAAATGGACGGTGGACAAAGGTAGTCTATAGTGAGAGGGTTCACTTGTTGCAGGAAGAGGACGGTAGAAAGATTTATGTTTACACCATCCTCTTCTTGCAACAAGTCAACCCTCTTGCTTTCATAGACCACCTTTGTCACATTTCCAACAACTCTCAACTCTGACAAAGGTGGTCTATGAAAGCAATGTATGATAGGCGATTTTGTGGATGTAGAAGCCAGGTTGAAAAATCCCGGAATTGCCCTTTAGGGTAAAGGTCACATGAACCTCTGATACCCTGTGATTGAGTCTCCCTGTTGCCATGTAGAAACCAGTTAACAGACTGACTGATCGGTAGGTTACTTCTACCATATGGGAGAGAAATCCTCAGCAGTAATCTGTTCGATCCTGAGAAATAAAGCTGTTGTACCCATGATGCTCCTGTGATGCTGTGGTAGTGAGATGTAACCAGTTTCACATGGGAGTCAGCCAGGCATCTTATTGGCTGCTCGTACGAGGTTATCCCAACCCGGCTGTGACGTTTACTCCTGCTGCTCCAAAACCAGGTAACGTGGTTTATTGTGTTGGAGAGGGGGACTCCCCCGTGCGCCGCCTCAACGCAGCTACTGATGCGTTGTCATTTTGCGACCCGCGGCCAGCCGTCCCAGCAGCCAGCTGGGCGTCTGGCTGTCGGCGGGCCTGGCAGCAGCTCTACCTGCAGCTTCAGGGGAGGAGAGGGGAACATGGCCAGCAGCTGCTTGTCTGTTCTGTCTACCGGCGACGACTTCCTGCAAGCCCTCTTCCCTGTACAAATCACAACACTGGATTTGACACCGCCCACTAGTCTTTTCCTATTGTATGTTTCCGTCTCTCCTTTGCTTTTTCCCCCTGCAGACCAATCTGTCCTGCAGCCAACCGCGACAGGTGGCTCACCTTTGGATTACGTTGCATCTTCAGGTTATGCTTGCGGTTGCTGCGTGCGAGGTTCAATATGTGAATATATACAAAAGGGAAAACTGAAGCTTTAAATGTCAAATCAATGTTTACGAGAGACGCGTGGCTCGCCGTTTCCCTCAACGATTCCTCCTTTCATTACACTGAGCTAAAAAAACAAAACCTTATCAGGTTCATGCAGAATGATGTACCTGCTTCATTCTCCGTCTAGCTTTTAAAGACTTTGAATGATTAAATGCACATGTTGTCCCATGGGTGCCACTGTTTTAAAGGTAGCATTCAATGCAAACTTGCACACACACACACACACACACACCTTTTCTTCTCAGTTGCAACACTCCCAATCATTCCTTCTTCGCCGCATCACACTGTGCTGTTTTTCTGTCATCTTGAAAACGATGGTAAGAGCAGCTACCTAGCGCTGCTTCCCCCCCTCACAAAACCACTGCTTCTCTCTTCCCGACTTTTTTCATCTTTGTGAAATGGGATACAGCTCCCGGCTCATTTGTCCAGTAGCTTTTGCCAAAGATCTCTGAAAGGCAGTGAGGGGAAGTCCCACAGGACGGGCTTAGAGGGGAGGAGAGCCGCAGCGGAAACACCTGCGTTCTGCCTGCCACAACCTGGAGCTCAGAACTGTTAATGGCCTCGCAGGGTTGCAGTGCTTGTCATGAGATGGACACAGTGAATGCAACTGCACCCTGTATTACGTGTAGATAGTGAAATACGTGTAGGTATAGCTGTAGCGTGAAATGTGGAAACAAAAACGGTAAAGAGAATGTGACGAGAACATGCCGACAGTCTGATGATGCTTTCTTTCCAGACCTCATTTTTTTGCCTACATAACGATAAAATATCTACGGCATTGAGTTAATTTTAACGTTAAAGCTAGACTTGGAATTTTGCATGCTGCAATTTTGCATGTTGGTGGCCCCAAATGGCAGCGAGTCCAGTGAGTCCAGCTTTCTCTGGACAGACACCATAATAATAATTATGGGAGATGCAACACTCCTCTCTGATGTCACTTCATGATTTACTGTAGGCTGATCAGATGGATGTATTTATATAACAATCTTGCCTAGTGCAGCTTTAACTTGTCCAAATACTTGTGGCATACTTCACTGCCTGAAAAGGGCTGTAGCTCTTTAATTGTTAATCTGATCTGCCTGAGAATGACATGGAATTAAAGCAAATGTCTTTAACCTCATTGTGTCATTTTACATCCAATGAAAGAGTACAGAGCTAAAGTATTAAAATGTTTGCCACTGTCCAAACACTTATTGAGCTCTTTATTTGTGCATGTTGGGTGTGAGAGCAAGCCATGTTTTAGGGTGGAGGGGCTGGAGCAATGAATCCTCCACCCATGTCAAATTATTTTTTATCATTATCATTATTATCATCATCATCATCATCATCATTATTATTATTATTAGTAGTAGTAGTAGTATGAGTATTATTAGTATTGTTGTTATTATATTCAGGAAGTCAGAAAATGTGTTCCGAGTAGTATTTGCCAGCTGGAAGCTAAGGTGAACGAAATCGCCAAGGAGGAAGCTTCTATTTACCATATTTCCCACTACTTGAATGCAGCAATCCGACCATTGCGTCACTGCTGTGTACTTACGGGAAATGTAGTTTATCACGATTTGGACGTATTGTATCTTACCCCGCCGAAAACTACAACTACCAGGATTCCCAATGCGGAAGTGGCTAAACAAAACATCCAGGTAACGTCCGACTTGTTCGTGTCGCGCAGCCTACAGACGAGGAAAATGTCTCATGTGGTAAAGAAACGAAAATTAGACAAGAGTAGACAGGACAGCCTGTACTTTGACAGCTACTCCGATGTGACTATCCACGAAGAAATGATAGCGGACCACGTACGAACCAACACGTACCGGACCGGGATACTGAGGAACAGTGAGTTCATACGGGGTAAAGTTGTCCTGGACGTCGGGGCAGGAACCGGCGTTTTAAGCATTTTCTGTGTACAAGCCGGCGCCAAGAAAGTCTACGCCGTTGAAGCCTGTTCGATCGCCGAGCAGGCTGTGAAAATCGTTAAGCAGAACAAGATGGAGGACAGAATCGAAGTCATTAGAGGCACCGTGGAGACAGTGGACCTACCGGAGATGGTGGAGGTGATCGTGAGTGAGTGGATGGGTTATGCCCTCCTGCACGAGTCCATGCTCAACTCGGTCCTCTACGCCCGGGACAAGTGGCTGAAAAAGCCGGGCGGCCTCATCCTGCCCTCCAGAGCGGAACTCTTCATCTCGCCCATCAGTGACCCGGTGGTCGAGGACCGCTTGAATTTCTGGTGCACCGTCAAGGACGAGTACGGCGTCGACATGTCCTGCATGTCCGACTTCGCCCGCAGGTGCATCATGAACTCGGACATCGCGGTGAACTCGGTGACGGTCGAGGACGTCCTCTCGCACCCGTCCCGGTTCGCCGAGCTGGACCTGCACACCGTCACCGCGGAGGAGCTCCGGTCGGTGAAAGGGCGGTTCAGGTGCGAGTGCTTCGGCTCGGCCACCGTGAACGCCCTGTGCGTGTGGTTCACGGTGACGTTCCCCTGCCAGGACAAGCCGGGCCTGGTGCTCTCCACGTCCCCGTTCAAGCCGGAGACTCACTGGAAGCAGGCGGTGCTGTACCTGGACGCGCCGGTGGACGTGGTGCAGGACACCGAGGTGGCCGGGGAGGTCAGCATGTATCCCTCCGAGCAGAGCGCCAGGCACATATGCATCCGCGCGGACTACACGATAGGAGAGCAGAAACGACAGACCAAGACCTTCTCCATCCCCGACTGGAGCTCGGAGGCTCAACAGGCTCAATAGTTGTAGTTTTGACGGACCCAGACCCTCAAGCTGTGGCAAACCTCCCGCATCTACTGTCAACAAAACTTCTACATGCACTAATAGAAATAAAATGAACATTTCTGCGGACAAAGTGGATTCGTGACTGACGAGATATTCTTATTTGGTCAATGTGATAAATTATTAGACGCAGGTCACCAAACGAGATTTTTTTGCTTGGTCTGTGATTCCATGACTTGCCATACCTAATTGACACAGACGCGCACACACACACACACACACACACACACACACACACACTGGTTACTACAATGTCTAATATGCCCTTACTGGCTTTGGAATGACTTTCATTTGGATCTGTTATATGCTGTTGTAGATATTAGTGATTATGTACTATTGTATAGTACATGTTTGCAAACCAAATGACTTTCTGACCTGAACTGTAACAGAAACTCATAATATGCAGTTTTTACTAACCTCACTCACCCCCATGGTTTCTTTGGGGATAATAAATAACAACGGTCAAGATGACTCCTACTCATTATGGTTAGACTGGGATGGGAACTTTTTATTGCATGTATTGAATATCTTTAAATTTGACCATTGCCTTGTTAAAAAAACTACAAGATTTCCCCAGAACTATATTCTTGTCAGGGCATTTAAGGGTCCACTGAAAGCTGTACTAATACAGTTATTTTAATTGGGTTAGCAGTGCCTTAAAGGACAAAATCAACCTAAAACACCAATACTGTTAAAAACACAGCTACTGGACAACATCACATCACGTTGAGATATTTCCAGCAGCTACAATAGAGTTTGATAGAAATCAAACATCAACGCTCACCGTCAGGTTTTGGTGTCAGCCAATCAGAATCAAAGAGCAAGGGCTTCTTTCTAGACCGACGACCAACAATCATACAGGAGAAATCCATCAGAGAGGAAAGAGACCAATTTCTCCACCGACAGTAGCCAAGATAGACCAGAGTGCAATGCAGTAGCAGAGATAGACCAGAATGCATTGCAGCCACAAGGCATGTTGGGTTTTGAATTTTGGTGCGGGACTTTTTCTTTCTTGCTCACTGTCGTCTTTCCTCTCTCCACCTACACCTATAATTCACAGCTAAATGCTACGTACGTTCTCTGGTTGTTGAAAGTCATTCTGGGAAATGTAGGAAATCACTAACTGAAGCAGAAGTAGACGAGGCAGGTTGAACATCCTAGATTGACAATATATAACAGTGTCAGGATCTGAGGGTGGTCCTTTCCTTTAAGGAAGGTTTCATTGCAGGTTTCGCAGATTGACACCCTGAAGCTGAAGATGACTTTATTTGCAACTCGGGGTGCACACACACACCAACACATGCAAGGGGGGAAGTGGCTGCCAAACACAACACACACACACGCAGGGTAAGGTGTCCGAGTTGAATGAGGTCTCTGCTTTTTCCCATCCCCGCCCGGGGACCAGTTCCAGGTGTACGTCACCATCTTGGTCAGGGACAGGATGTTGCATGTTTTTAGATGGGGTTCTTTATAGGAGGAGACCCACGTGAGCACGGGGAGAACATGCAAACTCCACACTGAAAGGCCCGGGAGATAACCCACCAAAACCACCAACTCAACAGCGCCCCAGGCGGGAATCGAACCCAGGACCTTCTTGCTGTGAGGCAGCAGTGCACGCACTACACCACCGTGCCACAGCTGGTGAGTAAAATCCTCCCACACCACACTGGGAAGACTTCTCTGAAATAATACCAACGATAAATCAGATTTCTGCCTCCTTGTGTGGAATCGAATTAAAATGCATGAGGATTAGGATTAGACTGACATATTGACTTGGACTAGCTGTAGTAAAGGGAGGATCACGCTGACTGGCACACATTTCACAATAAAATGAAGGATGACGTTTTCACCTCGTTAGCTAATTCTCCATGTCATACACTTCATTAACAATAATTGCCAAAACGTTTACAGAATGTTTATTTTATGTTTATTGATTTAATATGAAAATCCCATGACTTGTACTTCCTGGAAAACAGTCTATCTATCTACTGGTTACTTCACGGTGCACCCTTCATCCCGCCCCCTCCACCCCTCCTATCAAATCAAAAACTGCCTTGCTCTCCCTAACCAGGCCAGTCTTCCTTGGCTCACTTGATTGGCAGTCTTTCTCCTGCCATAGCTAATCATAACCAGAACCAGAACCAGAACCAGAACCTGAACCAGAGCACCAGAACCAGCTCAACTCGTAGTGCCCAGTAAGCACCATATGGGCTCCACCCCTTACATACATACAGCGCCTCACCTGAGCCTTTTGGCCGTGGCTGCTTTCTTTGTCCTGTAGCCATGACGTAGGGATGGTCACGTTTCCTGAACCCAGCATGTACCATACAGATCTGCTGGCTTTCACGTAGGCCGGTCCATTTCGTAGCCCATGCTGGCATTATCAAACTGTAGGTCAGCGTCTGGGTTGCATATGCTGTGAGAGAGCTGTGGATAGGAAAATAAATACTGCAGGTCTAAGGTGGCAAAACTACTCTGTGTCTGTTTGTTGGCCATGAGGCACTTATTGCCCATGGCTTATTTTATATGAAAAGACAGCAATGACTCTCTTACCCTGTTCAGTCAAGTCGACTTCTACAGTTGCAGCTGACCGGATGTGCAGGCACACTGGCTCAAATTCCTCTCGGCCGCTACAGGTTGCCTGAAAACATAAAATGCCCCGCAGGCTGAACAAAGGAAGGTGTCCAGAGAATGGAAATGTCAAATGCATTGTGTTTCCAGGCAGCCACTGCTAAGCCCAGAATCAAACTCATGCATGCACGGCCACTCTTGGCTGCGAAATGCTAAACTAATTGTGATCTGTCCCTGCCTCAAATCATTTGGAAACCATTAGAAACCAATGTTGAAACTTTTAAATGGGATTATTTGTCTTGTATTGCACAGCAATTTAGCAGCCAATCAATAGACTATGTGCTTAATCTAACTTATTTCAAGTCTCATTGTTCAGTGGAGGAAGAATGAGCAGGGCAGAGAGACAGCACAGCCCAGGAGTTGGTGAATTGAAGTCACGACATACGCAGTGACTTGGTTTCAAAGGCTCACGCTAACAAATGTGATCCAAACCGTCGGCTGATGAGAGATGGGCGGCCGGTTGCAGCTTGCAGAAGCCCAAGAGACCAGCAGCCAAATCAACAATGATTTTATAATGCAGGTAATATGTTTGCATCATACGTAGTAAAAGATATGAAACTGTATGTGGGCCTAATTTGAACCAGTTGCTTATTGAAGCTGAATCTGCTGCTGCCTGTGAGGATCTGTGGTAAAGAAACGTTTGTCTCTTGTTTTGGTCCCAAGGTTGTTTCATTAAGAATGCAATATGATATCGCACTTGAAAAGGGAAAACAATCCATTTTGAATTCAGGCTGTAACACCACGAGATGTGGAAAAGTCAAGGGGGTTGAATGCTTTCTGAAGGCACTGAATCACTGTTTTGGGATAAATAGAAGAAAAAAACAACCATCTGCCAAAAGGAGGTTTGGCAGGAATGAAGAAAAAAACACTTCTTTTCTCAGTGATGCCCATGTATAGTATTTTTTGAATCTCTTTTGGGGATTTGAACAGGTTTCAGTGGCCCAAGGGTCACGGATGAAGATGTAAACCTTAAATTTACAATTAAAGAAAGACACCATAGTACAGCTCTGTGTTGTTGTCCAGGGCTGTAAGGAACAGCACTATGCAATAACCCCTGAGTGTGACATGTTGAGGTTCAACATGTTGAGATGCACACACCTGGTGGCGTGGCCTGTCCAGTGGTCTGACAGACAGGGGGAGGGGCTTCACCTGTGACTGCTGCTGCTTTTCTGATCAAAAGTGTCTCATTGTTACAGATTTTACTGTTTCATTTGCTGCTTTGGATTCTGTTTGGTGATGTTATGACCATTTGGCTGCTACAGAGTTTGGTTTGATCCTCAGAATGGGCTTGCTGGCGAGATAGTATTACAGCTAACATTAGCTTCAGTTGGTAATTGCAAGTTTAGCAGTAAGAGAAGCTGCAGGTGTTTGAGTCAACATACTACATATATTCTGGCATTTTGACATTTTGGTTTGGTTTGATCGTGTCATCTTATCAAATGAAGCATTTTTAGAACTATTCTTTGTATGAACCCTTAAGTAGGCAGTGAGCCATTGATGCTAGCTAACATTATTTTAGCTTGTACAGAAGGTTACTGTTTGATTACTAAATCTATATGCCGATGATGCCTGTATTTATAACAAATAATCAATGAGATTTATATGGGATTCGTCATAATCATGTGACATTACGTCGGTTAACAATTTGACTGAATGGTTTGGACGAAAAAGTTGCAAACATTAGATGTGTACATTACTCTGCCAAATAAAGTAAATTGCAGTAAGAAAAAACTCCATTGACCATACACCGGATCAATCACTACAGATGGGCTCTTCCCGCCGGCAGTGAATCATCCTCCTGTACGAAGCCGGGTACATCGCTTCTGTCTGGAGCGGTCTGAGCCAATCAGCTCGTTCTACAAGGCCGATGTCTGATCTCAGCAACTCTCATCCATTTGAACATCAGTGGCAATTTGCTTTTCCATTGCTTGTAACCTAATATTCCATAGTTGATGTTGAAAACAAGGCAACCAGCCCGTTCTATCAGAAAATAAACCATATTAGTGGGTGCTTTATTGAAGTTAGCACGTTCATGACAACATGCACAAAGTGTGAGAAGATAAATTGTAAATATATGTAAAACTGAGACTTAATAATTAACAGTTCAGACGCTGCAAAATGTGTGATGAAATGTATTAGTGCTGCATCTCAGGGCTTTTTACCACCATGTTAAACACATTGTCACCTTGCTAAAAATCAAACCGTGACCTCTGTGACGAAAAATATGAATTATGTATTTCAAAACTGACACATAATAGAAAAAATGTAAATCTTCAGGATGTAATTTGGGTTTGTTTAGGATAATTGCTGCTATGGAGGCAGCCCCTTTTGAATTCACCAGGTAAATCATTCCTCTTGATGTTTTTTTTTTTTGGTCAGCCGGTGAGGATGAATACCAAACTTCGCCTGTCGCTGGTGGTAAAGACACCAAACTGTAGGGAAATCACCGGATGTGTCTCTGCAGAGCTGTGTTTTTTTTTTCGATCGTGCTGCTGAAACCCGACTGGACTCTGGTGGCGAAGTGTCTAATCATGGCCTCCCATTCATCCTGCGTATGCTAATGACACCGTGAATAAACCAATAGGATTCAATTCCCACAGCCGGTTACGGTAACCAATATTTCTGTCAGCATATTCTGAGAGGACAAATTGGAAACACGGTATTGACAAAAGCTAATTTGGTGGACTGCATGAGGTGGGCTTTATTTCTCTGGTGCCGAGGAGGACAGACCATTTGTCATCATTATTGTGACAGAGGACAGACCCCTGTTCCTACTGACCCCAGAATACCGTCGCCTGACTGATCTCAGTGTTGTGTTAACGTGTTCTCCCACTGTATGCCCACATCTTTTCAATGGTGATAAATCAGTACGCAGGTTTAAATGAGGAGCAGCTCGCTCGCTCTAGCCCCGAGCGGCGAGTCTCAGCCGAGGAGCCAGCGCCTATCGGAGACGCATCCAGCTGAAAGCACTGAGGCGTGACTTCACGGACGGACACACACAACGCACAACAACAGGGACAGAGCTGGACGCCGCCTGTTAAGAAAGTAAATCCCAAATCACTCGCAGGGGCACGTAAATCTGAACGGGATGGCCCCGATTTGCAATCAGCCCCGGGCAGACGGCTCTCAGCCTGTGAGCAAAGTACAAATCCACCACACTGTGTGGGCTGTGGGCTGTGGGCATACCCCGCCTCCCCCCTCCTCCCCCCTTCCCCACTAATCCCTTTTCAATCATGCACTTTTTGGATTACGCTCCTATGTAATTCTTCTCAGGTATTGTTTTATAACTTAATATGATATTTCAATTTGGGGGAGTTGAGTTATGGGTTTAGGACACTGTGCAGGATTGGATAAGCAGCAGAGGCTTGCAGGCAGCAGATTGGAGCTGAAGGTTAGTGTCAGGCTTAAAGCACCCTGGGAAACCTTGGACTCAAATGGACCAGATGCATAAAGGTGAAGCCTCCTAGACTGATCTGATTCAGTCCTTCATAGTGCAATGTGAACCCAGTATTTGTCCCACTTCTTATTTTCTGTCGCAATCAGCAAGAGACGTTTGGATGCTTTGCGTTGTGAAAGAGCTGATGACACCCACCCTGGAGGCCACCTAGTTAAAGAGCCACTTGAGCTGCCTAACTTCTGGCCATTTTTCTTCATTAATATGCAAATTGATGCAGCGAGGTGCTCCCAAATTTAATCAGATGATTTGATTTGGCTCTAAAAGGGAGGCTCTGTGAAAGTATGACATTTCTATCATGTATTGTTCTTGAGTTGCTCACAAGAATGTGTCTAAACGCAGACAGACTGACAGACGCTTAGACACCACCATGGGGGCGGGACATAAAAAGGTCATAGTGTCATCGTTATGTAGCTGATTGGCAGAGAAAACCAAACACACTGCGTTCACTTGGTCCTCAACCCGGCTTGTTGCTTGGAGAATGTCAGAGGAATTGTTTCTTTGGAGCTGAAAACTGGGGAATCGTAGTTTGTTGTCGCTGCGAACCTTTGTGACTTCGACACATTTAGAAGTAATTTCAGCGGTAATGTGTACAGGCAAGGTGAGAGGTAACTGACTAAATTTTGAGGACTTCAATACCCAGAAATCCTGTAACATGACAACAGTAAACAGATCCGGTGCCTAATTTACCTAAATAAAAAAGGTTCTGGGGCCACAGTACTTTGTCACTCACCAGAGGCTCACTAATCTTCACTTCCTATGCTAGCTAACCTCCATTTTTAAATACGAGATGTAATAAATCTTTTCATTTAAATACATACTTTTTACTTTTGCAAGAAATAAAAAAAAATGAGAGTGACGAGTGGAGTGACGCCCATAACGTACATAATGGTTCGGTGGAATCGTGGGCCGGTTCTTCAGGTGAGCTGGTTGGGGGGAAAATGCTGTAAATGGTCTTGGTTTGGGCGTGATTGGATAATACATTTACTTGTTAGTTTGTGATGTTTCTGTGATGCTGTTTTATCGCCTCCTGTGCACCGAGAAGATTTTTGTGTCAGTGACCACACCTGGTACCAGAATTGAAATTGGGCAAATGAGGGTGAAACTGTGGGATCTCAATTAGCTCTCATCTGTTGCGGCTCCACTTCATGATTTAGGCCGATAAGACGCGTGTATTTGTACATACTAATCATAACTACTGCAGTTTTTCAGTATTTCTTCATGTTAGCCAGCCTTCACACCCCACCCCCCTTCCCCTCATCTAACAAACACAGTCCTTCTCCGGATGAAGGCAACATTACCCGGGTGTTAAAATCCAATACCTCTGTGCCTGGCGTGTGCAAAAACAGCTGCACCCAAGAAACCAGATGAAAAAAAGGAAGCATACAACACATGCAGGGTAGTTGAGATATATGAGATATATATCGGAACAGAGGGGGTCACGTGATGAGTGGCCTCTCAGGTGAAGCGCCAACTATTGAACCTAGTGATGGATTTGAAGACACATGGTCATGCTATGTGTGTGTGTGTGTGTGTGTGTGTGTCTACGTCATTTCCCTCTCTTTGTGTGCTGAATTCTAGCATGTCTCTTTTTTAACTCAACACTGAACCTAATAATACATTATGAAACCATCCAAGTACCTTAGCCTTTTATTGGTGACTGTCTTCATTTACAATGTCTCCCTGCAACGAAAGCACAATGAGCCCGAGCCCAATGTAGCCAATGTGCTAAGACCTTGACGAAAAAGACAGACGAGAGCTTAAGAGTCTGCAGAAGAGCTTCACAAAACGTATAGCGAATGAATATATTATAGAGGAACAATGTCAATAAGTGGGAATTAAATGTGCTCTTTGGTAGTTCTGCTCCTTGTTGTAGCTGAGTGAATTAGAAACAGAGGTTGGTGTCAGGCGAGTTGCCCTTGGGCTCACAGAGGAGAGAGAGAGAGAGAGAGAGAGGCTGCATGAGGAGCTGTCCTTGGTGCTGAAATAATCCGCACTGTATCCCAAAGCCTTTTCACCGCTCTCACAAATAAAATTAAAGGCGTGTTAAGTAACATTTTGACACAATATGTCTGCCGGGGGTCGACAGCGTTGATGATCAATACAATCAAAATAGTGAGCGATTATTTCTCCGGGTGCTGAGATTTCTCATTTTCCGGCCTGTACTCCTGGCCCGAAACCTGTTGATGCTGTTGCAATTCCTTGGTCGTCAATAGAGGTTGATGAAAGTCATAAATTACTTAACGTCCCTTTGAAGGTGCAACATATGTACCACCACCCTTTGTTTTGACTGAAGAGGATCAACATGTTGGGAGTGATTTCTCCATCTTCCTTTCTCTCCTTCCTCCATGTGCTGTTTCCAGAAACTCTGAACGCTTTAGCTCCATTAGCGCTGGAAGAACAGCGCCCTCTTCCTGTTTCGTGCCGTAAAGCAATCTCCCTTTGTGCTGTAAAGCAATCAGGCAGATTATCAGTCAAATCTGACCCAGGGTCACACAATATAAAATGCAGTGTAGAGGCTTGTAGAGGTTGCCAGTCTTCTCAACAGTGGTCTTGTTTGTTTACTCCGGATGAATGTGGTGATGATGTGTTGATGTTGCATCTTAAACAGAATAAAGGAAATTACATTTTTTAAATTTTATTCTTTGGAAAGTTAGGAATTGCTACTGCTGCTGCTATTCATCAGACTTGAATAAGCATTAGGCCTTTATATAACCTCAGTGACATTTCCTGTCACAATGTCATATGGTTGTCACGTGCTAGATGGCAGGTGAAAGGCTCCCGGCGTTTTGCATGTATGATAAATAAAATCACGGTAATTAAAGATGCTCACTGGCTTCAACCGAGAAATAAACTTGAGGGTCAGTTCATAAACCTTGTGTGTGTGCGCGCGTGCGTGCGTGTGCGTGCGTGCAGTGCGTCTTGGACACACTCTACTATCCATATGCGGCTCTAAGTGAGAAGGAGCAATTTGGAATCTGATTTTTACAGTCGACTTTATTATTATTGTATTTTTTTTTTTCAGAATTAAAACCCCACGGTGTGTTTGCAGGATTTCTTCTGTCATATTCGCTCGTGTGTCCGGCTGTTAAGTGACGTTGCGTTCGTACCGGAGCTCTACCTCCATTCCCTGGGAGCGGCGGAGACGAGCGGGTCGTTTCACGGCGAGTCTCCCGTTCCTCTGCGGCGAACATGTCCCGTTTTAAACCGGATTGATTCGGCTGAACGACGAAGCGGAGCCACAAAGGTGAGAGGCTCCGGCTGCCTATTTCTTTTGATTTCATTAATATCCAACTGGATGCTGCGGGGGCGCGTAAACTTTTGAAGCTCGGCTGCGACGCGCACCGAGTGGGCGGCCGAATCGTGCGTGGTTATTTTGGGGAGGATATAAGTTGACTATTTTGGGACCGGGTCATATTATTGTTTTCTTCATTATCTTTTTCCTTTTTTTCCCATTGAGTTACCTCCCCTACCTTTACCCGGCACAGGCGACACGTTTGGTGGGATAACCGAGGCTCGGTGTCAGTCACAGACCAGCCAGGTGTAACACTGCAGTCTCTATGTGGTGTAGGGAAAAGAGAGACACAGTTTGTTAGAGCAGGTTTATTTGATAGAAGTTTTGCGTCACTTTAACTGTATATTAAAAAGGGGGCACGTGGATGTGCCCAGAGAAACGAGGCGCCATTTACTTCTATTTTCACCTGTAAATCTATATGCTGAATTATCCCCAGAAATAAGAAGAAACTATATTCGCCATATGCTCTGTGCAGCTGTCAGCTCAGCCGACACAACTCTATACCAACACGGAGACACTTTTCTGAACCATATGGGGATTTTTCCTCTCATATGTATCCTTCATTTTTTAAAACGGATCTCCTTGTGGTAAAAAGAAATGTGAAAATGAGAAATAATTGTTTTTAAACTATACGAGATGATATTTGCTGTCATTCTCACGATTTCCTTGAATGTTGCCATCAGAACTGTCATCTGTCGATCTGGCAGGCCCTTACACAGGCCTATATATATACTGGACTAGACTGGACTGGACTGGACTGGGCTGGATTGTACTGGACTGTATTGTACTGGACTGGACTGGATTGTACTGGACTGGACTGTATTGTACTGGACTGTATTGGACTGGCCTGGACTTGACTGGACTGGACTGTATTGGACTTGACTGGACTGGACTGTATTGTACTGGACTTGCATTGCGATGTTAACCTGTGCGCCAAGTGTCATGACTTGACTTATAACCCCCCCCTACCTCCGCTCGTGGGCACGGCGCTCTCCCTTAACCCAAGTGAGTCCAAATATGATCTTATAGGTTCTTTTTATTAAAATGTAGAACAAAGATCAAGCAATAAAAAAAACCTCCAGAAATCTATTTGAAGCCCCATCTAAAATAAATTCACATCAGAGGAGTATTCCGGACCAATGTTCCCTCTGAGCTGACCCACGACACATTTAGAAAAATATATATTTTATAATATAAAATGATAAAAATATCATCAGTCATAATTCCACTTTGTCTTCAGATGTTGGAGGTTTTGATGGTAAATGGAATGAATTGCAGGGACCCCCCCCCCCCTCTCTTGCCCATGTTAATTATCCTCGGACAGCTGAGCGCCTAATGTGCTGTGTATTTGGAGTGGCACCTTCGCCGACTTTTTTTAACACCCCCCCCCCCCCACACACACACACACACACACAGCACCCTTACATCTCATTTGTTCACTCCGAGGGGGAAAAAATCCAGGCTCGGAAGAGAGTTAAACAAGTTTGCAGTGGAGGGTAAATCCGTTTTACCCAGCCTTGTATTTGCAGGGAAATAAGAGTTTACCCACATTATCAGGCTGATATATGGAATTGACAGTATACGTCCTAATAATGTGAGTTATGTGAGGATACTGTCTTTTAAATGGGGAAAAAAGCGTGCATGTATTAACGCTTTTCTGAAATATATTTATGATGATCACCAACTGGAGGTTATAGTTTTACCCAGCTTTTTTAATTTACATGAATGCACCTATCAACAATCATCCTCCCGGGTCCAGTAAGAGGATGGAGACGGATGGGGGGGGCATAAGGCATGGGTGTGCAGAATAGGCTGAGTGCGCGTCTCATCTAATAGAGCCTCGGAGGCGCGTTATCCCCCCCCCCCTCCGCACCACCACCCCCGTCATCTCCCCGTCTGGGCGGGCGGTGCAGCGCCGTGGCCCGGGGAAAAAAATAAAATAAATAATAAAATAAAAATAAAATAAACGGGGCAGGGAAAGATGCGCTGATGCGAGAACAGTGGCGGATATTCTCAGCAGCCGAGTCTAATTGGTGTGATTCATGTCCCCCTTTTGAGTGGCTGAAACCTATTCGTAGCCAGAGAGAGAGAGAGGGAAGAGAGAGAGAGGGAGAGGGGGGAAGAGAGAGGGACGGCGATTTGCGCAGAGATCCGCACCTAGGAGTGAAACATCTTGGGATGTAAGGGATTACAAACCGGCGAGGGGGGGAATAAAAAAAACCCGTGAAAGCCGAGGGACGCACGCCAGGTTCAAAGTTTCTTTTGCAGTGGTGTGGCTTTTTCCTTCCTGCGGGCGTTACAGTCCCGCAGATTGACGCCGTGATGGAATGACACCTGGAAGGATGGATGATGGACACTTTGGCACCGGAGCTAAAAAAAAACAAAAAACAATACTCCTCTGGAAACGGTGCTGACCGAGCCCGCGGGACGGTGATCGGTCATTTGGTTTGAAGCGGGGAGGAAAAAAAGCCTCCTGATCGTTTTCTCCTCCCGTCGCCAAAAAAAAAAAAAAAACACAGTGAGAGAGAGAGAGAGGGAGAGATGGTGCGCACAGCGATTCCTCGGAGATTGACGTGCGTACTCATCACATTCCCGTTAAGGAGCGCATCTTAAAGAGCTTCATTCTTCATTCATGATCACTCCGCTTCCCGAACTTGTTGAACGGCGATAAACACCAAGGGGGACAGGGGGGACTGTGAGCCGGAGGGGATTCAAGCCATGTAAGTTTCTCGTTTCGCTCGCAAAGTTTACTTTTTTATATACATATATGTGTGTGTGCGTGCGTGTGTGTCTGTGCGCGCGCTGTATAGCCTTACTTTCTCACATTTCTGCGGGCCTCGTTTTAAAAGTAACCGGTTGTCGTTGTTGGAACTTACTCGGCCCTGGCGCGGCAGCCTTTATTCTGAAGACTAGAATAAATAGAAAAGGAGGCGGCGGAGAGGAGAGAGGCGCGTCTCGTGCGTCTTTTCATCTACCCGCCGCTTCCCCCTTTTGAAATGAACGCTTATAACTTTTTGAACCGGGGAGACGTGATACACTTCAGAAAACGGAGGCGTCGGTTAACGACCTTGAACGCAATGCAAAACTTATTTCCTCAGATAACTCTGGTCATTTTTTTTGAGGCGCCCCCTTGTGGAATTTATGACCTAATCATCGCCGACCTATCACAGACAATTACAGCCGTGCGTCGCTGCGGCCAGCGGGCCCGCCTCAGGCTGTCATAGGAATAAATAAATAAAATAGCCTCGGCTTAATGGATGATGTTCCTTATAACAGTTATTGTTACGTGACATGGCTCCTCCCAGACCATCAAATGAAGGCTTTTTTTCTGTACGGCTTCGATTAGAAATAACCCAACAATCAGTGAAATCCTTTAAATGTGATCTTCATGACCCATTTGACTTGTCCTTGCAGTGGATAATACCTACAGTTATTCCTTCAAGGCCCATAACCGTTATCGTAAAACATAACTGCTCCTTTACTTCATTGGCTGAGGCAAACGGTGAAGGGTTGAAAATCAGCGTGTTTGAAGTATATATTTAACCTGAATGATCTGTTGAGCAGAGTGAGGCGGTGACTTGGAATAGACGGGCTGCCGCGCTGATCCTATTTGGTTCAAGCAGCAATTCACAATTCAGTGAAGTATCAGTATTGATTTTTATTAGCCCGTTTATTGCGAGGAATCTTTTTGTAGTTGTGCCGATAGGAGCTGGCAGTCTGTGTTATGGATGAGGTATTATTAAATAGTGACAGGTATGTGTTGGCTGGGTATTCATCCTTTGGTTAAGCTGTGGTTGGCAGCAACTGTCGCTTTAAACCCCCTGGCTACTCTCGCTTCTTCTCCACATCTCCAGCTCCACTGAACTACCTGGGCGAGCATATTCTTCAGACCCAAAGTGGACATTTCTGAGTATCCAGGCATGTCACTGTGGTTGCTGAATAATGTGCTAGCAGCCTTTTAGGAAAAGTGTCTTTAATAATGCATAAGGTGTTCCTATGTCGCTAAGAGAGGCGTGCTTGGTGGCGAGGAGAAGAGGTAGAGAGAGAGAGAGAGAGAGAGAGAGAGAGAGAGAGAGAGAGAGAGTGGCGGAGGCGTCATCTTCTCCCTCCTGTCTCACTGTCTCGTTGGGTGCCCAGTGCGCTGCTGTATACGCCGCGCCGAAGTAACTGACGCCCGAGGGTGCTCAGCTCGACTCTGGGCTGCATCGCCACAGTCACCCTGTCAAAAGTGCCGCTCTCGCACATACAGAGTGCATGTGGCAGCTTTCCCCCGGCTCAGAGGAGGAGGAGGAGGAGGAGGAGGAGGAAGGGGGAGGAAGGGGGAGTGGGGTGGTATAGAGGTAGAGGAGAGAGAGAGAGAGAGAGAGAGAGAGAGAGAGAGAGAGAGTGATAGAGAGAGTGTTGTGGGAGATGCAACTCGTGGAGGCGAGTGAAGCGCGTCTTCCGGCAGCATCAGCCGGGACTCGCTCGCCCTGGGAGGCCCGAGACCTGTCTGGCTCCGACAAGCACATCGTGTTGGGGGAGGAGCGGCTGCCACATCATGTTCTAGTTATGATGGCCCGTTAAACCCATATACGGGCTTTCGAAGGCCGATGTTTCTGTAATGAAGTCGCTGACTCAATATCTGTAAATTAAAAAAAAAATTCTGCCCCAATACTGACAAACTAACACGGATTCAGTGTTTCCCCCAGAATGTTCTTCTTCTCAGGGTGGAAAAGCCTCTGAAACAGCACGTAGACCATAATAATGGACACTAAAACTCTCCAATGAAAGGCCAGAATAAATTGTTTTAGTGTCAGCAGCTCTGTAAGGCAGGGGGACCCACTCATCTTTTCAATGGTAGGAAAACTGTGGGAGAGATTACCGCCTTCGAATTAATTCCTTTACAAAAAACATTACTGAACAATTAAATTAAAAGAAATGTTTTAAGAAAATAGAATTTAATTGCAGACGTTTTCTGCAGCTGTGGTCAGTAATATTCAATAAACCTGATATATCGGTCTAACCCTGGACGGTCGTCACGCCTCCACTCGTTTGCTACCTGTCGTCTTTATTGAAAGATCACGAGCCTGCTGATTTGAGGCGGTGACATTTTAAACAAGTGGAGAGAGAGAATAGTGACGGGGCGACTCGGAGGCAAGCCCCCGGGATGCATTGTGGGAGTTGCTCAATGTTCCAGAAGAACGTCGGCTGACATGTTTGCAGGGTCATGCTCCATTCGCTGTATGCTTATTTATGAGGACAGCAGCCTATTGGCCGGTTGTTAACGGGCGAGATCAGGGATTGGTGAAAGGCAGGCACAGACATCTGGAGAGGGGAGCACGAGACATACTGCTGAAGCTTCATCTACCTGTCTGCCTGTCATTCTTCTGATGGGGCATATGAAGTTAGGTGGAGCTGAGACAGATCCAGGGTCAGAAATCAACGTGGACTCCAAAAAAAAAAAATGCCCTTGAAAAATCAAAAAAGAGGGGTGGCATTTTTAATCAGCAGCACCCGTTTTTTTTACATTTTACCCTGCTCACATTTTTTCAGTGAGTTGTCAAATATTCACGTGTGGCTGCGTCCGCCGTCCCCCCGCGGGCCACCGTAGGTGATTCGTGAGCCTTTTGACCGGGAGATTTATTTTCCGGTACGTTCTGATCAGAAAACAACCCGAGGCGGTAGAAAACGTACGGCGTCACGCAGCCAGCAGGAGAAGTAAATGTCGACCGCTGCATCAACACAGAGTAACACCACACATACAGTGGAGGGTGGAGATGGACGGAGAGGGGAATAAACAGCAGCACCCTCTTCTGTGAGGACGGATGAGAGTTTCTAGCCGAGGGGAAAGAAGTTAGGACAAATCTTAGTGGTGCAAATGGAGTGTTTATGTGCAAATATGCAATGAAAATGTATTATTTCACTATTATTATTTAACCTTTATTTAACCAGGAAGTCCCTTGAGATTGAAATCTCTTTTCCAAGGGAGACCTGACTAAAAATGAAAAGGACCAAAATACTTCTAAAGATCAGAACAAAGTGGTAAAAATGCACTCTGAAAAAAAAGGGTTAGTCCAGGTGACGTGGCTTCCAGGAGGTGAGAAACAACGGGAAAGGAAGAAGGACTGAAGCGTTCTTGTATTTGATGGTGGTTCAGGCTTCAGGAGTGAGCCGCTGTAAACACATGCACCGGGGACACGCGCCGAACATTCCCCCCCTCGCGATTGTGAAAAACACTCAGTCATGCTCGAGCGGCCCCGGGGATGAAATGGAAGCAGAAGCAGCGAGGGGTGTTTGTTTGTCAGCCCCCGTCGGGGCGGAGGGCCGGGCGGGAGGGGTGACCTCAGCAGCGGGTCGCCCGGGCCTCCTGAAACATTCATGCGCTTTAAATATAAAAATCAACCTTGCCGTTTGCAGCTTTTGGCGGGATGCCGCGTTGACCCGGCTGGTTTCCACGCGTTGGTCACCTCAACGCACCACGCTGGGAAATAGGAAACTAACTGGTTTAGTCTGTAGAAACGGTGTAGGGTAACGTACAGCATGCTAGGGTTCAGCGGTAGGGGTTTTTGAAGGCCGGTGCTCATATTTTTGATTTTCAGCATTTTTTAATTTGACAATTTTCATGGCAAAACATTACAACTCTGAAACAGCCGTCAGACGATGGAATACAGATAAATATATCCATGCATGCCGATGAAAATGTCCCATTAGAGTCGATTCAAAGTTATTTTTGGAGTCATCAGATAGCAGTTTTTATTATTTTTGCCCTCATTGTTTTCATGCTGCACCTTCATTTTGCCGTTTGATTGTTTCCTGATTTTAAATTGTTTTTTCTAAATTATTTTCACATCTTTAAAATGTCTTCTCTACGTCCCGTGACCTTTTTCTTGCCGTATCGTTGTGAGAAGTTCACGCGCGTCATAACCCCGCGGTGCACATGATCTTACAGTAATCCGGGAGGTATTATTTTCCACCCCGGGTCTCGTGGCATTCGTGTCTCCGTGATAACCAGAGGCATGTGACTTCCCACTGTCACTTTAAGTGTTTACACCGCTCCGTGCCTACGATGCACAATATGTTCCTGTAAATGGAAGGATCTCAGACTTCCTGCTAAGCGCCCCTTCTCTGTTGTCCCCGACCCCTTGATCGATGGTCGGGAGGAAGCGACCTGCCCCGAAATAAACCTCGCTCCCACTTAAAATGCACGTCCACACTCGTGCCATCTGCTCTCCTCTCTCTCTCTCTCTCTCTCTCCCCCTCTCACCTCTCTCCTTCGGGGGCGACGGTGGATTATAAGTGGGGAGTAATGAGAGGAAGGGGCCGGCGTGTCCGGGATTGCAGAGAGTGATAATGACCCCCGCTCTTGTGATCTCTAATGCTTGTTATCGAGGCCTCGCTATAGCGCTTGTTGTCTCATTTCCCGAGACTCAAGCCTCTCTTTATCCAGAGGTAGCATGTGAAGCGCGCACACACACACACACACACCGATGCTTACCGGTCATCCCTTTAGTTCCCTCCTTAACATGGTAATATTATGTCTCTTAATGGGAACAGGGAGCTTGGTGCCAAGAGTTCCTCTGGATAATTGGCTGCTTCCTCACCTGCTGACATCTCCCCCATTGACATTCTTACATTTTACATTGAAGGTGCTTCACTTCTTCCCCTTGTTCCTCCCCGTCCTTTGTCTGTCAATACTTTATTTTTTTCGTAGATGTGCTTTGACATTGTCTTTCCCTCACCGCCTGGCAGATTTAATCCCAGTTTCCAACCGTAACCGTGGAGAATGGTCATTTCGATGGATGTGGTGGATTTTTCTTTTTTCGGAATGGAAAGATATTATACTTTTTGATTCTGGGCCTAAACAGAGGCCATATAGGGAACAATTATCTTTCTGATTTGAGTGAATATTTTCCATCCATATCTCACCTTTACTGAATATGAAAAAGAAAAACACACAAAACACAGACGTGAACTCTGACTTCAGGGTGACATATTTGATCATTTCCAAGTCCATTTAAGCTGATTATTCAAACAGTCTTTCCAGAATGATTTTTTTGCCCGTGTCATGCTGTTTCCAGGGGCATTTGATGAACCTAAAGGGCAGTTTTCTGTCCCTGTGTATATCGGTACGAGCTCCAGAACCTCTGCACCCGTAGCAATCATGATTGAAATGAAAAACATAGGGGGCATAGAAGCAGCTCTTTCTACAACATATTCACAATGAAATCTGCAGGTTACGAGGAGGCAGAAGAGAAATGTGATTATTACCACGTTCCTACATTTATATTTTAGATATTTTTTATTTTTTATTTTCAGATTATCTCCATCTGTGAAGTGGAGAGAACACATCCACGTTTCTGCACAGCCTCCTGTAGTATAAATATCTCATATCCCTCTCGTGGTTATGTATGACCACCTCCACCTTTTTTCATAATGAACATACATCACGTTGTCTTCCGTTGCCAGTTAGTTGTGCTGATGCAACCACTGCTGGTTTGCATCTTCAGTTAATGCTGGAATCTTTGAATCTGGATTTTTGTTTTCATACAATTTCCACTCATATTTCACTCTATTCTTTATTTCCTTATTGTATCCTACTACTATTTGCTGCTGGCACGACCCAATCAATAAAGTTTCATCTAATCTAATCTAATCCAAGCCGACCACTAGCGCCCTGTGACCACACCATTGCAGCAGAAACACTGTAGGTGTGTTTGCTAGCCGTTCCACTCCAGACTATGAGGCCTGTACGTTCTGTCTGTAGCTATATGGTCTAAATGATCGCTGAGGACTGGAAGTAGTGTTGGGTCAGCACACCCACATTGACTCAGCTGACTGATTAAGCAGCACTAAAATGTCTACCGGTCCGACCCACCTCTCTCTCCGGCCGTTGGCTGGAATCTCCATCAATCACCTCTCGTCAGGACGCTGTTCGGAGGCAGGAAAGCGTTTCCACATCTCTCTGTGGGATCGGCGAACTGGCTGTCTGCCTGCTTTCTGGCTAGGGAGATATCAGCGTATCTGCAGGCTGCAGAAAGCCAAATTTAAGACTTGTTAAGGCGTTTTTTAATGCTACCCAGAATTGGATTTAAGACGAATTTAAAACCCAAAACAAAGAAACAAAAATCTGTCAAAACCAGCCTATTTTACAGCTAATGAAGGTTGTGAAACTAGAAATGGGCAATATGAGAAGAAGGACACTTTGAAATGAAGTCCAGCTGTGTTTATTAAAGCAGATGTGATGAAAGCCGTTGTCACTTGACTGCTTTTAAATTTACCCACTTTCTGTACCATCAGTGTTGTTGGTTTTCAAAATCATGCAAGGAAGTAGCAGTTATAATGATATTTACCCCCTTTGATTGAAAACCTTTTGCTTTCTCCTAGACCCCCCCCCAATTCCACTGGCCTTTCTAGTGTCAACCCTGTCCTGTATTAATCGATGTTAGTCAAACTGTGATGTAATACATCATAAGAAAATAAAACTGAAACTACTGCTGGTCTTACTTTCCAACCTGTCTTGACTAAATGTCTATAATCTGTCAATACAACTTTAATTTCAGATTTGCATCAAAATTAAACATGTCAACAACAAATATGAACTAAGGTTCAGATTGACCACCATGCATCTTTTTGTCCGGTCCGTCCGGTTTTCTGCCGCGGTCTGATCTTGTTACACTTCAGTGTGGGGTTGAAGTACAGCGTCTTTTCTCTTGTATTTTTAAATCCAAGTGTTACCTAAGATAAGACAGTTACACAGAGTGGACCTGCTCTTTCCATGTGAAAGGCTGGCGAGGTGAATCCAGGAGAAAGCTATGATTCTTGATTGATTTTATCTATTAAATCCACTTCAGTCATGAAGGGGGGATGGAGATGAAGGTGAAGAGCCTTTTAGTCCTCTTGACAGTCATGGACATGGATTGTGCAGAATGGGGTGCAACTCAACACTAGCAAGGAGTTCCTAATATTTTATGTATTTGGTATCAAATTAAATAAGAAGTTGTGCTCTTTAAAATGGAAACAACGTGCAATTGTCAATTTCTTTCAGTTTTTGAGATAGAGCTGTTTGTTTGGAGTGAGTAGGAACTACAGCAACATTTTAGAAGTTGGTTCTAAATAGGTCGGTCGATGTAGCTGGTTTGTTGTTGGAACTATTTTATGTGAGCGACTATGTATTTATCCGCTGCGCAGTGATTTTTAGCTGTACACAGTCTCCCATCGCCCACTACGATCACCTCCTGTAGAAAACAGAGAAAATAGTCCAGTAGTTCCATTCAATATGCTGATGATCCTGTCATTTATCTTTACGTACCATTTAGCGCTGGAGCTGCTACATCTTCTCACTTTTGAGATGCTTCTGGCTACTATCACTCAACTCAAGTGTCAACATGGAGCGTACTATCACTCAACATAGCGTATGCTAAAGTGTTAGCATGTAGCATTGGAGCCACTGATCTACCGGGGACACATGGATGATTTTGGTTTTGATGAATTCACTAACAGGACAATATCTCAAAAACTATTCCTTTAACTTTCCAGCCCATCAATTAAAAGTTTGCGTGTGTAGAAGATATGTGTGTGTGCGTGCATGTGTGTTTGGGGGGTTTAAACACGTGGCACGGTGGCGCAGTGCTTGCACTGCTGCCTCACAGTAAGAAGGTCGTGGGTTCGATTCCCGCCTGGGGCGCTGGTGAGTCTGGGGTGCCCAGGTGGGTTATCTCCCGGGCCTTTCTGTGTGGAGTTTGCATGTTCTCCCCGTGTTCACTTGGGTTTCCTCCTGGAAAGAACCCCATCTAAAAACATGCAATACCCAGTCAACTGTCCCTGACGAGACAGCGACAAGACACCTGGACTTGGTCCCCCCTCTGCTCCCTGGCTGGCTTGGAGGAGGATCGGTGGGGATGGGATAAGGCAGCAGACCGTTTCATTCAACTTGGACACTTAAAATGCGTGTGTGTGTTGTGCGGCCACTTCCCCATTGTGTTCAATGTCGCAATTAAAAGTCGTTCTGACTTTTAAAAGTCGTTCTGACTTCTGACATTGTAGACGTGATACCGCTGAGTGAGGTGAGGGTTTGGTGTGAAAGCAGCACGATCCAATTTACCTTCATGGTCCTGGTTACTCATTCTCTCTTTTCTGATGGACAATGAACACCCTTGTTAGCAGCCGTCCAACCTTGCCGTCACGCATGCACACACACACACACACACACACAAACCCTATATTCACCCCTCTTCTCTTTCTCGTTTCTCCCCAGCGCCAGATCGCCAGGCAGGACGAGGACCATGATTGACAGCCAGCCAAGCTGAGGAGACCCGTCACTCATATCTCTATCAGCGTGTCAGAGGGCTATCTCCTTCTCGCCTCCCCCCTCTTCCTCCTCCTCCATCCTCCTCCCTCCCTCCATCCTCTCCTCTTATCTTCTCAACAGGCTGGTGACCTCGCCATTGCTTGAAGTTATCCACCAGTCCAACAAAAAGGACGCCTGGAACGGATAGACAAAGTATAGAAAAACAAGAAGTCACTTCCCGCCTGACTCTCATTCCACCCCAAGGAGTTTGGCATGCTGCGTCTTCCCCCTTCGGCGAATGTGGAAATCAGCTGAGTGAGTTGTAGTCAGCCGAAGCCGAAGAGGGATCCCTCATTCACAAACCTGCACAAGGACACCGGGAAACCTGAAGAGGAGCTGAGCGTGGACCAGTCATGCGTTTCCATTTGGCATTGACGCTGCAGGCGCTGTGGACCGGCGTTTGCCAGGCGGCCATGCAGCACTACCCTGCAGCCTGGGGCCACTATGACGTTTGTAAATCCCAGATTTACACCGACGAAGGCCTGACCTGGGACTACATGGCCTGCCAGCCGGAGGCGGCAGATATGACCCAGTACCTGAAAGTGACCCTGGATCCCCCCAACATCACCTGTGGAGACCCTCCGGAGACCTACTGCGCCCTTGTGAGTTTCAGCCCACCTCAGACCATCTGCCATCCATACATATATACATACATACATACATACATATATACATACATACATACAACATGTTAACGTTGAATAGATGCTGATACCACTTTAAAACCTGTAAATATAGTACCAAAAGGAAAGCTGAAATCATGGCCATGTTTCCAAAGCTGTTTTAATGATATTTCCCCATCCCATAATAATATTGTGAACATTTTGTGCTCATTTGCATTGAAGTTGAATGTGTCCAAGTGTGCGTGCTTGCTGGGTACTGGGTATAACGAGTGACATTATTAGCAATCTTGAGCACTTTACTTTTCCGCCCATTAACATTTTAGGCGATGCAATTATTTGTGTTTTTTTAAATACTGAGCAGTGAACATCAGGTGTTTTCTTTCTCCCAGCGTGCAGGTGAGCCGGTTGAAACGTGTCGTCAGTCGGGAATAGCGTAGCGCAGTTCAGCATGTCGGAGAGCTAGGCAGGTTTCTGAGCTGTTCCTATGGGAGGTTCAGGGACCGCTTCACAATGTGAACATTTAAAACAGCTGCGCTTATTGTCTTTCCATACTTTTGTAAACTTGCCCTTGAGTTCTATTGTATTCTATTCCTCCTCATCTGTTTGGAAAAAAAGCATGACCTTCATATCCAGTTTCAGTTTCCAGCTGTCCGTGTAGCATCGTTTTGTTTAATTTAGCTTCTGTTTATCGTTTTGTAAGAGAAGGTGACGCTTGTTTTGGTAGCAATCTCATTTTAGAAGGAGCTGTGATGGGTTAGTGTGGTTGAAGAAATAGAAGTTTGCATCTACTGCTTGCTGCTTCTCAGTGTGCACAGCAAACACTGTCCGGGGCTGCCGTTGGTAGGAAATAGTGTGTCATGTGACTTTAAGACAAGACACATCTCACTCCCTGCACACACCAGGGTCACATACAACAATACGTACAGTCGTGTCTATGAGGAAATTGCTGGTGCACTGACTCAATAACAAGGCAATTCGCTTGATTTGTCTGCAGGAAAATAGCAAAGACTGTTGGAAATCATTCAAAGAGCAAAGTGTGTTGAGAAATGCTTTATTTACAAAATGATGATCGCGGTAAAATGATGAGTTATGGTTGTGATGCTCAACATTTTGTAACGGGTGAAAGGGTTTTTATATTTAAACAAGGAACAGTAAGGCGGTGGGCGGTTCGTCGGTTTTCCCCTTGCAAGATTTCCTGTTGATTCTGCTCAACATCTCACCATCACAAAACAAACACGAATTCCTGAAGGAACCGACGAGGAAGACGTGCATATCAGGTCAAGTATGTAATTCGATGCCTCCCCTCCCTACTTATTTGGGTCTCTTTCACTTTGAAACTCACAGCTGGTCGCTTCGGATTAACGCTAAATGATGAATCCATTTTTGGCCGCCGTGTGTTTCCACGCCATCAAACATTCCCTCAGAACAAACGACGTCTTCAACGGCTTCAAGAGCTCTTTAGATAAATAGTGAGATGTTCCAGGAAAAGTAGTTACTTGAGGAGTATAAATAGACAGTCGCCATCAGCAGAAAGTCAGCTGAGACGAGAGAGAGAGAGAGAGAGAGAGATTAAGAAAGTACACATGACAGAGTGAGTGAGCAAGCAGGAGAGGAGGGGGCGAGAGAGGCTGAGTAATAAAGGCAGCAACAGTGAGAGAGAGAGAGAGACTCAGAGGACTATGTGCAAACCATATGGTGACTGAAGACCTAATATCTCCTGCATCGAGGGTGTGTGTGTGTGTGTGTGTGTGTGTGTGTGTGTGTGTGTGTGTGTGTGTGTCTCAAATGTGAATTATTCAATATGTTTTGTAGCTAATGTGTTTTATTCATAGGACACATTATTCAGCCCGACATCTCCCAGGCACTTTTTAAAAAACGCTGACTCCCGTGATCCGCCGCCTCCAAGGTTGACTGAAGGGGAAGGTGGGGGGGGGGGGGGGGGGGGGGGGGGGGGGGGTGGAGGAGGGGGGGATGACAGGGACGTTTTGTGGGAGGTCAACATCAAAATGGGGTCGCTCTCCGCTCTACCTCCCAGCGACCCCCCTCCCCCCCCCACCCCTCCCCCCACGACCTTTCCATTGATCCGCGTTTGAACGGCGTCTGAATCCCGGATGCGTGGCGGGTCATCGGCGTCTGATGCCGCCGCCGCTTCAGTTAGCTGCTCTGTTTCTGGACCGGCGACAGGAAACAGATTTTATTGTTATTATTATTATTACTGCTCGCTTTTTAACAGTCTGATGATCGCTTATTGAATTAGCGGGAGCGCTCGCCACGCCGCCGCCCTCACGTCTCCGGCACTCAACGTGATGGGACGATTTCAATTAACTGCAGCAGTTAGCTCCACATAGTCATTTCCTCTCCGCAGCCTCTGGACTGTACCGGACTGTACCGGACTGTACTGAACCGGTCTGTGCCGGACTGTACCGGACTGGACTGTACTGGACTGTACTATACCGGACTGTACTATACCGGACTGTACTGTACCGGACTGTACCAGACTGGACTGTACCACACTGGACTGTACCAGACTGTACTGTACCGGACTGTACCGGACTGTACTGAACCAGTCTGTACTGTACTGGACTGTACTGTACTGGACTGTACTGTACTAGACTGTACCGGACTGGACTGTACTGGACTGTACTATACCGGACTGTACTGTACTGGACTGTACTGGACTGTGCTGTACTGTAATTGTCACAAATCTCACAACCATCAGAGACCCCCGCCGCTTCCCCTTCAGTCCAATTCGACGCAATCGGTTTCTGATTACTCCTGGCAGTGTTGTGGCTCCAAATCAACATCGGAGCAATTATCATTGATATTCCGGCGACCCGAGCTGCCGATCGGCCGCTGCAGTGCCGATAGCCGTTCGCGTCAGAAGGATGATCACTGTGGATTCGGGGCAATTATCAGCAGGCCGTGTTATCGAGAATTTCATCTCTGGCGTAATTGATTTTTTTGCGCTCGTACGGGGCCGGTGTGTTTCAAAGCCTCGCGTCTGCTTCCTGGAGGAATGGAGGTAACAGACACCGAAGCCTGACGAGAGAGGGGAGAGAGAGAGAGAGAGAGAGAGAGAGAGAGAGAGAGAGAGAGAGAGAGAGAGAGAGAGAGAGAGAGAGATATGCAGCAGCTTGAGGGTGTGGTGCTTATATGAGCATGATGATCTCAGGTTGCAGCCTTCATCCCAGGGTCATAGATGGAGGGAGACAGCGCCGCACACACACACACACACACACACACACACACACACACACACAGCTCTCCCCCAGTAAAGACCTTTTATTCTGCTGCTAGCCCGGTGACCTTTTCGATAGCAATAAGCTGGCATTCGCTGAACTCTGGCTCACGGATCTGGCACGATATGAGATTTCTCCGTCCCCTCTCGTTGGACCTGACTGGCCTTTAGCCGCCCGGACAGGTCGCAGCGTCCAGGAGAGGCGCTGTTAGTTCAGCTAACTGCGCCGGCTAAATTTAAGCTAAGAAACTGACTCGTCTAAGAATAACACAAAGAGACTAAACTGACACTTCTTTTATTGTGTAGTCCAAAAACGTTCAAACGAAACGTGCAACTTTCATTTTTTTCTTTGCAAGTTTGATACATATTACAAAATGCAAAAGGTGAAAATCTCAAATTGGACTAAATGTGGATGGACAAGGAAAAACTCCTACAAAACCTTATCGGGAGAATTGGGAGAAACCTTGGGAGGGGCTACTCAGAGAGGGAGGGGCTACCCAGAGAGGGAGGGGCTACTCAGAGAGGGATCCCCCTACCAGGACGGTTGGGCTGCAATAGATGCCGAGTTTGGGCAAGCAGCGTATACACAATATATGAAAGTTCATTTTGGTGGGACATCCAGATCTGATGGGGCATCACAGCAGCGGCAACTCAGTCAGTGTCATCATAGGACTAGGGGACCACGCAGGCGCCAACACTGCCCAGATAGCAGAACGCAAACGCCCGCTCAGTCAGCAGAATCAAGCGGTATTTCCACAGTCGACCAGCAGGAGCAGGAACCTGACGAGCTGTTTCATCTCAGAGGGATTATTGAGATGTTTTGCTTCTCCTGCATGTGTTGCTTCACCAACACACCAACACGCCCTCCTACCAGCCGGCAGCACCTAGCATGTGTTGTCTCCCCATTCGTGTTAAAGCTGTCTTACATCAATATGAAACAATTATGAACACCCCCCCCGCCCCCATCTCAGTGTCCTTCATAATTGATACGACATGCAGAAACCTAGCGCTGATCCAGGACCCTTCGGGACGGCTGATGGCTTCTTCGTCGGTGCTTCTGTTTTGCGTGAGTGAAATTCGACATACGTTGTTTTCGTTAGCGGGTTCGCCGACTTTCATAGGGGGGGAAAAAAAGTGAATGGAGCAGGACGGGACCGTAAACAACCCAGAGGATGTAAGACTCCCAAACAGTCCTGGCATCAGGGCTGGCAGAAACCATGCTATTCTGTGTGTGTGTGTGTGTGTGTGTGTGTGTGTGTGTGTGTGTGTGTGTGTGTGTGTGTGTGCTGATGCATGCTCAGGTGCAAGTATGTGTTTCTATTTGTGCCATCGCTTTACAACCAGGAAATGCTGATGGGCGCTGAAACCCGACTCCCGGCAGGCCGATGCATTTCATAGCCAATCAAATCTAAATGAGGAAACAAATGGGATTATTAAAAGGAGGCTTCTGTCATTAGAGCTGTGCAGCAGTGGCCGAGGGTAGCGCGCTAAAGACGCCGATAATTGGGCTTCGAGCTCTTCCTGCATCATGTAACAGGGTTTATTGTGGAGAGGAAAGTGGACCTTTTCACAATAAAATAAGAAATAAATGGGATATATTACACGTTATCAGTACCGTGTCTCTCTGGGACGCCCGTGTGTTCAGGCCTGAAATGAGCTTTTCAATTTTTGGAGCGTATCCCTTGTGCCGCCGTGTGTGGGCGTGGCCACCGGTGCGCTGGGTTTGTGGCTATCCAGGTGAGGCTAGCGGCCACAGAGCAGGGAGGCTCATACGAAATAACAACAATGGAGGAAAGCAGGAAGGAAAGAAAGAACAACGAAGGTGAAAGTGAGACGATTGAGAGATGACGAGTCCAGCTGACCTCACCATCCAGAGGTCATCTCCGCTGCATTCATGCCCGCTTGGATAGAAACACGCGAGGGTCCAGAATCGATTTGAACCGCCGGGTCATGGCGGGGAACAGTCAGGAGTCCATTCAAACCATCAACTTTTGGCTTTTTCTAGACGCTCCGGCCAATAAAATGCAAGTTGGGAGTGGAACGGTCTCCTGGGGGATTTGTATTGTGATGTACAAATCTGACCTTTCCCTAAGCTGATCCTGATGAGAGGTTTCAAGGCAGACAGGAAGTGTTTTAACTCGCCCACACACTCTCTCTTCACCGTGCCGCCGCTCAACAGGCTCCACGCTGACATTTCCTTGAGAAACGAGAGCGCTGTCAGCAGCAATACGTCTCATTTGATATTGAAACGCTCAGTCAACGCGAGGGTTAGCAGGATGAGAGCGAGAGAAAGAGAGAGCAGCGTTTTTTTTTTTTTTTTTTGCAGGGCTACATTGTCTGCAACTTGTTTATTTTGGGGGGTTTTTTCATGAGGGGGCGAGATTTCAAAATAAAGGCACAAAGGCGTCTTTTTTCAAAACTGCTGATGCACTTTAAAGGAGGGCAGGAAAATCTTTGCATTTTTACCAGCATTGAAAAACTAATCACTCGTTCAATAGAAGTGGTTAACATCAGAGGAGTAAGTCGACTCGATCCATTTATGTGTTCTCTTTCATCTCGGGGCAGACCAAACTAAATCTAAAGGGTCTTGGTGAAGCGCTTGATGGAGGCGCCAGGTCACAAACAACAAACTTAAAAGCAAAGTTGTTGCGTGTAATTCTCAATTTCTACCGAGTCATTGTCTTCCTCTGATTGGCCGTATCTGTCTGGAGTACCAACATGGCTGCAGCGGTGAGCGATATCATCTTGTTTCTGCATAGTTCACCAACAGGCGCCGCTTGAGATTTGATTGAATTTATCACTCACGATCTTAATCTGCCCTCAAGGTCGTCACCCCGCAGATAATCAATTTCAATCTATAGGTGAGATGGCACACGTCGCCCTTCAATAGATGATAGATGATATATAGGCTTAGCTCCAGTTTTAGTTATAGTAGAGGAATTTTCATGACCATTTTGATGATTTTTCAGCACCCATAAAACCCCAAAATACAATGTTGTTCATAGGAAAGCAGCTGTTTCTTAATCCCTGAGAAGGGAATTGTTGAAATCACCAATGGGGTTTTAACAGATTCCAGCGTTCTGACTCAACACCTACGTAACTTTTACTCCCAAGTCATAAAAAGAGAAACACAAAAATTGCAGTTTTTTTCCACGACAGTGTTGACGTGATGTGCGTCGGCATCTTAATCCCTCCGAGAACCCAAAAGAGGATCCTCCCAGCTGGGAATGCGTCTGAATCATCGATTTTTTTCAACTGAACTTTCAAACTGGAGGAAATAATATGCTTTTCACACTACACTTAACCCCGGGATAACATCTTTCTTAACCCTGGGTAAAGCACTCATTTAACCCCGGGCTAAGCAGCGTTTCACACTTGCATTTTTGAAAGAGGGTTAACACTGCTTTTAACCCTGGGTTAAGAAACCCTGCTACGAAGCAGGGTTAGCACCGCTTTTGTGGTGCTATCCCCGAAACACGGTGCTAAGAACAATAGTGTGAAACGTTGTGGGGTTATATTGTTACAGGTTAGAATGTAACAGGTTAGAATGTAACAGGTTAGAATGTAACGGGTTAGAATGTAACAGGTGTTAGAATGTAACAGGGTTAGAATGTAACAGGTGTTAGAATGTAACAGGGTTAGAATGTAACAGTGAGTTAAACATTAGCATTAAACGTTAACCCGGGTCTACAAGCTTACAGTGTGAAATCCTGAACACTGAATACCCGGGGTCAATTGTTAGCCCAGGGTTAAAGAAAACTAGTTTGAAAGGTGAGATAAGTTAACCCAGGGCTAACATATTCAAGTGTGAAAAGCCTATAAAAGTCCTACCCATACTCACATTTAAACGTAAAACTGACAAAAAAAATGTCTAATACGTCGTTATACTACATGTAATCGTATGGTTGTAAAAACAGACGAGACAAGAATCTGTCTCCAGTCGCTCATCCCCGACCGCCGTCTTCGGCTTAGTAGCCCTAATCCTCACCCGGGAGCATCACCAGCTTTCTCTCCAGTGGTTTGATCCATCCTCCTGAAATACTACCAGTGTAGTGACGCCGGGTCAGATATTGTCTACCACAGCATCGCAGCCTGACAGCCAGACTGCAGCAGCGATCTGGGCGGCGTCTGAAGGTGATAGGCGCCGAGGTCACGGGAGGACGCCGCTCATGTTCTCTCTCTGCCATAAACCTTGCATGAGCGCTGAGTACCGTCTGGATTTTAAAACCATTTTGTTATTTCCTGCTATCCCCTCGTTCCTGCAGGTTTTTCCCAGCACCCACACAAACTCTTATCGGCCAGCCTAGGCCAGGCTCAAGGGAAGCCCATTAGACGGGTGATGGCAGAAATCCCCCCCACCAGAGTTCCTGTTGTGGGGATGTTGCGGCCCATCCATGCATGAGCCACATTCTCCCCAGCCATACTGAACCAGAGAGGTGTGTTTATGTGTGTGTGTGTGTGTGTGAGCACCTTTGTGAGTGTGTGTGTGCGGTGGCAAGGCGGCTAACAAGAGGCATACTAGAGATTAATGGAAAAATTCCCCCGCTCTCACGCCGCTAGATAACATCCATTTGTGATGTTGGATGCATTCGAGCAGTTATTTTGTGATGAATGTAATTTACTTTCCCTCAACCTGCCTCGTCTACTTCTACTTCTACTTGTACTTCTACTTCAGTTGGCGATGCCCTACGTTTCCCAGAATGACTTTCAACACACCGGCAGAGAATTACGGCCATTGCGTTTCTTCAACCCTGTGATCGAGGCGTTCATGTGCAGTCGGTGCTGTAGCTCGTTGTTCTGTTCAGGGGTCACTTTCTTGATTCACTGCTTAATTACACTGTTATGTTCATGTGTGTGTGTGTGTGTGTGTGTGTGTGTGTGTGTGTGTGTGTGTGTGTGTGTGTGTGTGTGTGTGTGTGTGTGTGTGTGTGTGTAACATGCAGGTAGCACTCTAGTCATTTTGCTGCAATGGACATTTGTTTTACCTGTCATTTTAATTGGCTATTGTGGTAGAATTTACGTCTGTATCTCGGTTCTTATGTCTTAATCATTGTATCCAAACCTTTCTGAGTAATATGATTGTGTTGTACCATCTCTATGTATGAGGTGATGCTGTGAGCCCAGACAGAAGGCCGACCCCATGAGAGATTCAAGAAACCTTCAATACCGTACATATTTAGTCTAGGTTGTAAATAACCTTGTAGATGTTTTAGGTGTCTTTCTGCCCCTTCATCATCACTGTTCAGGTAGTTCTCTGGTAGAGATCCTGTGGGTACCTCTCTCCTGAGCGCTCAGTTTTTGTTTTTATAAATATATACTATACTAAATACTAAAGTAAATCACGACTTGACTTGACTCTGAATCTTTAGTTAAACATTTTATTCCTCCCCATAGCCTTCATCACCACCATCATCACCATCACCGTCATCGTCATCATGAGACGGTTCTGCGGTTGTAGTACCAGCGGGGGGGAGGAGAAGCTTGTAAAAAAAAAGATAGAAAAGTGTGAGAAACGTGTGAGACAACCTTCACTCCCAGGGAGAAAAGTTGGCGGGGAGACAACATCAGGTGAAGCTCTGCGATGTTGTGTTTGAGTGCGACTCGTCTATCTGGGCGCCATCAAGGCGTTGAGCGGCGCCTCAACGTTTACTGTGCCACAACAAGATAACAGTGGGCCTCCTTGACTCCAGCCTCCCGCAGGGCTCTCGGTTGGCTTTTTTTTTTTTCTCAAAGTTTTCAGCTGCATGTTTTTTTTTTTGCCTTTGCCATAATCTAAGAGAAGAGGTGAGCGGAGGGAAGCTGAGGAGAGGAAATGTTGTGTTTTTTGGGGGGTGACATGAATGTGTGATGAGAATAAGGTGCCACTATTTTCTAGTCAGTCTGAAAAAGGTTTTGTTTTGGGAAACACAATAATTCTCCTTTACTTTCTGGATACTGAAATTATGAATTCCCAGAAAATAACTAAATTGATCGCAAGTTGAAGAGCGAACGTCTCAGATTTAGCTCTGGAATATTAAGTGTCTGTCGGGCGATGGCTATTGACGACCAGTCACCCAAAAAAAAAATCACACTGTCTCGTTGTTAAATGCCCACTGAACTCATCCCGCTGGAATTGAAGACCCATGCATAATATGAAGGAACCATTTGGGGGTTTCAGTTTGATTTCTATGACACCAGGGTTTTTTCCCCCCCCCATGTATTTTATTTGAAGAAGGCTTTTCCCCCCTTTTCTCCTCTTCTATTACACTGTGGGCTGCAAATCCCTCTCGTGGTAATGAGGGCTTTTGTTGCATTTCACAGTTCATCACTCATGAAAAATGATGGTCTGAACCCCCCCCCCCACCATCCCCCTCCTTACCCAACCCCCCTCTACGTGAGGGGCTCCAAGAATAGATGGGGATACAGTAGTGGCTGCTGAGAGTAATTGCTCTCCGAAACCTCTGGGGCGGATTTCGGCGGCGACTTTCACGCAGACCGCAAATGGAAAGTAAACCCACCAACAGAGCTGGAAGCATGCACCGCATTCACAGTAGAGGCACTCAGAGTGTCATCTATTTGTGTGTCGGGGATTCTAATGTTAATTGCAGGCGGATAAGTAGCAGCGTTTTGAATGGAGCGATCCCCGCCATCCCATCCTTCGTTTTTCATCCATGGCGGGGGTCAGATGCTCCTACAGGCATGGCAACACACTCTCCCTCCTCTACTCAGCATTTCAAAAGCAGCAGGATACCCCCCCCCCCCCCCCCCACCACCCCTCCCCCGTCCATTACCAGCACAGTAAATACCTTGTGGTGAGGCTACGTTCACACTTCAGGCCTCGGTGCTCATATCAGATTGTTTTTTTGGAGGGCTGTTCATATCTATTCTAGGTTGTAACCGATATATATCCGATACCAACACGCTTATTTTGAACACAAGAAACACCAGAAACACATCAGATCTGTGTCACGTGTGAGGGAAAAATCCTTTCAGCGAGCGTGGGCGTGACCTATGTGTACGAGCAAATGCAGGGTTGAAAGATTAACGAGTGCATGCGCGCTTCCCGGACGTCAAACAAGCTATTTTAGCAAACAGAAGGCAGAGGAGAAAAACAGCCCGGTCACTTAGCCCGAGTGAAAGAAGGATCTTATCGATAAACAAATTGATTGCTTTAAATGGCCAGTGGTCTACGACCTGCTGCTAAACGGTTTCAGCAACAGAGTAAAAAAAAAGGAGAGCAAACAAACGATGAGGATGCAGGCTGTTGTTTTGCACCGAGGCATTAACGAGGATTTCTTTAATGGAGGAAAGTAAGGGCAGATAGATTTGAAGTGGAAGTCTGAAGACGTGTTCCTCTTCCTCTCAGACGGCTTTGAGGGTCATTCTGTCTTCCTCATCCTCATTTCAAAGAAATGTGAGGCGGTACACCTCCACCCCCCCCCCCCCCCCCCCCCCGCCCCGGCAGGCTTCAACAAAGACTCCTGGATTACCTTGATTGACAGCTCCAAAACCCTGAGATCTGTTGTGTCTGGCCCACGCTGAGCACGGGGCAAACTCCGAATCAATAGCAATGCTATCAGTGATGGAAATTGAATGCTGAATACTGAACACTGAGTACCCCCTCATGAACTGCATAATAGCATTTTCCGCTGCTCTTCTCGGGTATTTTTTCCCCCCCCAGATACGAGTAGCCCCACCGCTAAGAGATGTGTAAAGTTTGTTAAGAGACGTGGCCTTCACGGAGCGTCAGAAAATAGAACGGTGGGAGATGACAGGGCAGACAGGGTAGAGTTGTGTTCAAAGTGCAGAGAGTAAGCAGTCTTTAAAAGTGATATTTCACCTTGACGTGACAATGGGAAGCCACCTTTTGACATTAGCTGCCCCTTGAATGCACCGCGTGTTGCAAACAGGCCAGAATACCAATTCAAACAGATGACAGAGAACACAGACTCCCTGCTGTGGCGCACTATGCGTTGAAAGTGTCGTTTTCTGACGGTTTCTAGTAAAATGAAAGCATCACTGCAGTATTGGTGGCTGACCGTCTGATCCACCCCGCAGAGGGACATGACGTGACAAAAACCACCAAAGTTTAAGAACAGTCACTGTTTTTTTCTTTAGCCATGCAAAGTTTAGTGATAAAATGGTTGCTCTTCCTTTGTGCACCAACCTCCACGTTGCTGAGTTGCTTGCTAAGCGAGCATGCGTCCCGCAGAGGGAACTGGAATGGTCAGTGCACGAAGACGAAGGCCGGGGAAAATGTGCTGGCTTAATTAAAGAAGAGGAAGAACCAGGACAGCTATTTACACGTAATTCTGACATAAATCTGCAGTTATCGCACTGGTGAGACTGTCCTCTACCCAATTTAGGACGGACCCGAGAGCCTCGCTTTAATAAGCAATTCTCCTGATTAAGCCTGGAAGAGAGTTACAATCTCTTCCTGTCAGAGAAAGAGGCGAAGAAAAAAAGGACAAGAAAAGCTGAATTTAACTAGAGGGCAGGTAGTTAGCAGAATGCCGTCATGGATATTGAGACGGTTAGCGTTTTATTAACCCGAGTCAGGACAGAGTGAGTAATGGGTAAATTGGGTGTAGACTTGCAGTGTCTGCAGGACTTTGGCCTGAGGGTGCTGGGAGACAGACGCTTGACATTTCAACCTCTCCATGCCATCCAGCAACACCGCCTGCCTCAGTCCATACTTCCCCTAATGAGTTATTTTTTTCATTTCCCATGTAGTTTTCAGTCATTTTTGTCTGGGAATGACAGGACGGTGTTAAAACATCTCCCACAAGGTAGCAGGCGCTTGTCAGACAGCCGCGATGTGACAAGAGTGCAAGCAGATATCGGGGCTATTATGTTTGCAAGGACAGTTAGCAATTCAGAGGCTCGGCGTGCAAATGCATTTTACATCCCCTCTGTCTGCACATCAGAGGGTTTAAATGAAATGATTTAGTTAGCGGCACCAGACATGAGACGTTTGTCTGGGACACGCATTGTTCACACGTCGAAAGCTCTCTTTCAACGGCGCTCGGCGGCGCCTCAGACTATTCCCCCACCGTAAACATGAGGGCGGCGCGCCAAGTCGCAGACGCTGTGGCAGGGAGAGCGTTGGCGTTTGATAGGAGTTCTCGCTACCCCGTCCTCGCTCGGATTCCCTCGGATCTCATCAAGGGCTTTCTTGCGCTCGTGTTATTAACTGGCTAACTGTCTTGCCATCACCCAGAGCTGCTTCAGAGAGATTGAGAGAAGCTTTGAGGAGCCAGTGGCAAATCAGTTGTCAACTATATGAAAAACTCCAAGAGTAATGGTGCATTCTGATGGTCTTATATGGTATATGGTATCTTTGTGGCGTGTTATTGTCGTATACCACCTGTTAGTGCATGTTGAGTTTTTGGTGGAGGGCTGCTTTGCTGCTTTGAGTACTGGATGCCGTGAACGTATTAAGGGCATCATGACATTTTTTGGAGTGAAATGTGCTACCCAGTGTCAATCATGGGTCCTCCAGCTGGACAATGACCCAAGAGCAACCAGAAAACATTGGACTGCTCTGGGGCGGCCAGTGAAGAGTCCTAAACTCAGGTTGCAGGTTGCATGTTGCAGTTGAAGAGTGAAACTGCCAGCAGGAAGGTGCAGGAAGCTTATTGCTGGTGACCAGAAACGTTTGGAAGCATCATCAGTGCTCATTGCAAAGGCTGTGCAACTGGGTATTAGAACAGGGTCTAGATAATCATGACCATGGCCACATTTTGAAGCTTTAAAAGATTGTTTTTATGTTTGTATTCTTTTTTGATCACGTAAAACAGATGAAGAAATTTCCCCTACCTACTAGAAGAGCCAAAAGTTAGAAGGTATTGTACATTAACTGTTCATGCTGTATGGTGATGTGTGTGAAAGTCATGCTGATAATCCTGGCTCACTTCTCCAACATGGGAAGCATCAACTCAGCTGAGACCTGTGAATGTGAATTCCTTATTTCCTTTTTTTTTTAAGATTATTTTTGGCGTTTCCGCTTTATTGGATAGTTTCATAATGGAGAGAGACAGGGAAGATGGCAGGTGTCTCCATGTTTCTCGAATCATCAACACCTATGATGCACAGCTCCAGCGGTGCATCCTCCCATCAGAGTTGTGAACGATCCGGTCTAAACTGCAGAGGAAACTTCACTGCATGCTCATTTGGAATTGCACCGCGATATCAGCAGAGTCACTGAATCCCCCTGGGGTCGGTTATGTTGATAACATCCCCCACTTAGACTCATACTTACACTTCCCACAATGCACACCGGCTTTAAAACGATGTATACAGCTCTCTCTGCGCTTTGCCTGTCAGTAATTCTGCACTCATTTCGATTTTGCTCCACAACGACTGAGCAATTTGTTTTAGTCCCAGCTGAATAAATTACGCCCTGCTAATAATCCTAATTAGCTCTCCTAATGTACCCCCCCCCCCCCCCATCCCCTCTCAACCCCCACCCCCCCACCTCTAAATACTCCCTCTGGTGTGCAATTGAGGTTGGAACCCATTCAGCCCTACCACTACCTCTCAGCCTCACGCTACGACTCTTAGCCACCGTGGAGGGAGAAACCACCGTCCACATTGGAGGCTTTTGTTAACACGTTAACAGTATTTTTAATATATAAATATACAGTACTGTGAAACTGGCACCTGTAAAAGAAATCTGTTAAGCGTTTCCAAATATTTAAAAAAATACTATAAAAAGCAGTAATGTAAACAGAATGCAGAAAACAAACAAAAAAACATTTAAGACCAAATTTATATTAAAAATATCTCATCTCTTATTATGTATTGTTTTATTATTTTAAAACATTGATTTTTCCAGGGAAAGTCAAATGAAAAATCCTTTACATTCCTACAGATCCACACATTCACACCGAGAAGCTGCCCAGTCCACTGGAGCAGTTAGAGATCAGATGCCTTGCTCAAGAGCTCTTCAACAGTAGTTGTTCAGGGAGGAGAGAGTTGCCATCTTTTCTCTATGGATTCAAACCAACCTTCCAGTCACCTAACCCTGTCTGTTCTTATTCTTCTATGTTTATTGTTTATTGTTATGCAGCAATCACCAAGACAAATTCCTTGTATGTGAAAAAATATTTGGTTTCTGATTCTGATTTCACCATAAAGCAATTGGTCCACAAGCTTAACGTCCAGATCAAGATGAGCTTTGTCTTCGTCTGGCAAACCATGAAAAAACAATGAAAAGACATAAGCCTTTTCCCCGTGTGATTAGAACTTCATTTCCCAGCTTTCCCCGTGACACCCAGGTGCGAATGATCTTAAGGAGCAACCTGGCAGGTGACTCTCTTGAACCGTTGAAGCCGCTTTTGGAGAACGGATCATAAAAGCCAGCGTGTGTGTTGGTGTGTGTGTGTGTGTGTGTGTGTGTGTGTGTGTGTGAGTGTGTGTGTGTGTGAGTGTGCACGCGGCTACCATGTGGCGCGAAGCGGCACGGCTTTGCCTTGCCAAGAGATAAGAACACTGGGTAAGCCGCTCGCTGCGCCAGCCCACCGGATTTCCCCGCCGGATCGCCTTTGTTGTAAGTTGCCGGTGCCGTTCTATTTCGAAACTATCAATTCTCGCTGAGCAGCAAATTGATTTTATACGCTGGACGTGTTCAATGCAAGAACCTTTGAAATAGATTATCAATGACGAAGCGCTTGAGACAGGAAGAAAAAAGCAGTTAAATCCTGCGAGGTTTGGAAATAGTTAAAGCACTTGTATAGATGTCCAGCTACTCACATGACGATGAGGAATAATCTTAAATACTTTATATTATTGTAGCATCACAAAGATTGTGTCAAAGATGCCGTTTAATCCGCTCTGTTCTCGCAGATCAGTGCCCATTAGTTTTATTTGAAATAGCGAGAGATTGGCTCCTGACTGTCGTGCTGACTGGATGCAAGCCGTGCAAGAAGATTCCCGCCAATGAAATGTTGGCAGCAGGCACCAAACAGGTCCGTAACACGAGGGCAGTGCCTGCTGGGAAGTGTAGGCGGAGGCTGGCATATGGCAGACAAGTGTTCACAGGCATTTGTTTCACCAGTGCTCTACCCTTGTTAGGCTCTCTTTTTTTTTTTTAACTTGTTTTAAGTCTGCAGAACTGAGATAATTTAATCCCATAGTGCTAATTTGGTGTTTTAATCCCTCCGCTCTGAAGTCGCCCGTCACTAAACGACATCTACATTTTCTCTACGCACCATCCTCTTCCTACATATGCCACTAATGTGTTTTCACTCATCCACTTAGCATTAGCGTGTTGGACATGGGGGTTAGCCATCACACTGGCAGCTTCCAGACATCGCAGTATATGACGTGGCAGTGTTTTTTCTGCTGGTGCAGCCATTGAGCTATTTAAGTTTGAATAGCAGAATTAATCTCTGATGTTACAACAGTGACTCACCGGAAAAAATACAATTTGTGATTACACAAGGAGCGGTTGATTAAGGATCAGAGGACAAATGACTTGATGCGTCTGGTGAATAGTTGAGAAAATAATACGTAGCCTGTCTGAGAGGTGAGAATGAGGCGCTATCAACACATCCGCTGTCAGACGAGGATAGACGAGAGCTCAATGTGGCATTCATGTCATTTTCATTAGTGGCTTGTCTGATTTTTGTCATCGCTGCTTTCACTCTCGACTCAAATAGACCTGACTGGTGTCTTTTACCTGAGGGAATCATTACCTTGACTGTCTTGTCCACTTCACTTGTTCTGTCTTGTGTATGTACAGTTAAACACAAACAGTTCATTCATACACCTTCGTAAAGGGTCAAAGGATCAGGGCTTTTGAGGCATTTACTATTTCATGATCTAAAAAAGTTGAGACGACGCCATCAGAACATCAGTTTCCAAAGTCTTGTACTCTGCAGAGACAAACTCAGGCCCTTTTTGTAATAAAGGTTCTTGAACAAAATACTTTTTCCCACCACAATATGAACAAGTGTCATAATATATAGTGTAAATGTTGTGCTTGTTTGGGTTGGCGTTGGACTTCGCCACCTCCTGACCTGGATCAACGGTGTGCCGAACATCGCCACTGCAATTTTTGGAGCACCAGAGCCTATAGCTGAAGACATTACAGCCTGAAGTGGAGGATTCATGTTATTACCCTCATAGTATTAATGTGTCTGGCACAAAACATTCATCCAATCAAAACAAAACAAACAAACTCTCTCACCACCGTGACTGCTGCCTGAAGAAATTAGCTGTGAAGTCAAAAACCCATATCTAAATTCACCCTGTGTTCAGCTTCTGTACACTGCACCAATGTTTACCTTTGTTATATCATAGCTTGTGGCAGAGTTCTCACTTTTTTTGTAGGGGGGGGTAGTTATGGCTTATGCATATTCAACAGAAAAACTTTTACGTGAAGGCCTGCTAGAAAGACAGAAGATATATGCTTGAGTGACAGCCACTAAACACCCCCCCAACCCGTCTTTTCAAATCCCTTCTGGACACCGCCTGGCTGCCTCCAGCATAACAATTTAAATCCCACCTGATAATACCTCTTGTCACACTGACAGCTGTCATCAAGTCGGCCGTGTTCACTGTTGATTTTGCTTTTCAAATTAGCGAGCGAATATCCTCACAATGGTCTTTGTTTTTGTCTTAAAAAAAGAAAAATGTACCCTCTGGGAATGCAATCAGGCATGGAGCAACTTTTGTTTTTCGTTCAGAATTGACAGATGGTTTGATTTGACATTTGCTGTGGTTTGCTGTTGCGATTATTGAGGTTCCTTCAGTCGGATTTGTCTGGCAGATGCACACAGGCTCCGGGTTGTGTGCACGTTGTACACTGTATACTGTACAAACCGCAACGCTGCCACATCTGAACATACCCGATTCACTGGGATAGCATTCAATCTAAATCAGAAAACACAACCCAGCATACAGTTGATGGATGGTGACTTGCAGGACGAGGCCAAGTACGATATTATAGTACTGTAAAAATATTCTGATTAAAACTGCACCAGGCAACTTTATACCTAAGAACACAAAACAGATGAGAGAGGCAAAAGAGCTAACGTTGAGTGAGTCTGGCTTCCTCTGGACGGAGGCTGCTGCTGTTTAGAAGGCAGTTTGGATTTCGCTCTTCAGCTTCAATTTGTCACTTCTTGTGGGCAGAGAAGATTTCCCACCAGTGACCCAACACAAATCATTTTATCCATAAAAGATCTTGCCTATTGCAACTTTAAAGCAGCTTTGCAAACTGTTCTGAAGTGATATCAGTGGCCTACTATCACTCAACACAGTGTATGCTGTGTTAGCATGGGGCACAACAATCTACCAGGCACACATGAATGATTTCGGTGTCTATGTTCTCACCATTTGACGGGTAAGTTCACCAATCGTACAATCTCCCAAAATTACATTACATTACATTACAGTCATTTACATTTGTAGCTTTTATCTAAAGCGACTTACAATAAGTGCATCAACATAGGTAGAGAACTACTAGTCAGCACAAATCGTAAGTGCATTTCCTTCCTAAACAAGCATCTAAGAGCAGAACCAGTGCTGAGGTAAAAGTGCAATAAGTTAGCTACCTACTTTTTAATTAAACAAATGAGACAAATAAGTGGAGCAAATAATCACGTGAAACCATGGTATATTCCTTTAAGTAGGTGTTGATTTACACATTATATTTAGCTACGTTTTAAATTGCATCTGTTGCAGAGTACAGATTGTGTCAGCTCTCCATCAGAATAGCATCAGAAACAAGCCACGTGCAATTGTGTTGAATGAATCGTGTTACTTTGATTATAGACTTTATTTTGTTCAGGTTTTGTTTTTCAATTAAAAGGGCCTAGCTGAATTCTCTGTTCATTGCATTGCATTTCTCTGTTCAACGCTCATACGTAACAACCTATTCTGAAGTACATTTTAAAACAGCTTCTTTTTACTTTTATATCAGTAGATTCTGCCAGACGTTTTTTCTTGTACCTGAGTGGAATATTTTGGTTCTCTTTCCACCGCAGTACAATGATGACACTCTCACATGCAGACTCACACATGCGTATCCAAATGAGAGCCCTCGTGCAAACACACACAGCACCACACACCCACGCAGCTACAGTACCTACAAAATAACACAGTCTGAGCCTCCCCTCTCAGCCTCTGGCATGCTTTTCCCATCTTTTATCTGTCTTTCCTCCTCCTCATCTCAATTCCCCCAGAGCACAAATGCACAACCTTTTGTTACCTAGCTGAGCAACACACCACTCCTCATAAAAGAGCTAAGCCCTTTGAATCCAATAAGACCATTCCTCCCATCCGTATCAACACTACAAGCCAGAGTGTTCAAAACGCAGAGGAAAATAAGACAATAGCTAAGTCCTCGTGGGTTTATTGCTTGTCTTTTCTCATTTAGAAAGAAATCTACAGTATATTGTATGGGTTTGTAATGGTATATTTCCATTTGGTGGAGAAGTAAACTATATGTGATGGGACGTAATTAAAGCTGATTTTGATTTTGCAGCATGGATATACGCTATAGGGCTCTATTAACCTAGAGGTTAGAGAAGTAGGCTTGTGATCAAAAGGTTGCTGGTTTGGGTCCCTGGAGGCTGTGGTTATACTGGGACACTCCCAGGTGTGAATCTATGTAACTGTATGAATGTGAAGCACAGCATCGCTGGAAAAGAGCATGGAGAACTTTCCCTGGATAAATAAAGGCTGAAATAACAAATAAATAATAGTTTCTTAACCATTATTTATTTTAACCACCTTTCTGAATGTCTTTATGATTGTCTAGCAGAGACTGAGGTTTTATTTGTTCCTTCCAATTAATTATTTTGATTTTAATGTGTAAGAATGGAAGGTGTGGCTTTACGCTGATGATATAACTCTATATATAAACATATGAAACAGCTAACCAGCCTTAATCTCTCTCATCCTTTCAGAATAGGACCACACTACCTGAGGTGATTACCCTTTTTTTGTTTCTGTTCATCCATCTCAAAGAAATACAGATAGTAGTTTACAATGGACCTCATGGCCTTGTCATTGTCAATAGAAAACTCAAAATGGAACACAGACAATACATCCCCTGCACAATGTAGTCATCTCACATGAAAGCACACTTTGTTGTATGTCCACATTTGAGCCATTCATTGTTCATCTACAGAGCTCAGGCCCAAGGACAGCACACAAAGTGCATTCTTCCACTGAACATTCCCATTCAGGAAAGAATCAACAGAAAACCTATTAGGTACGATGATAAAATGTACATTAAAGTGGCGCTAGGCAACTTTGCACATTGGCAGTCCTACATGGCAGGCGAAAGAATTCAGACTTCAATATCTAGAAATCTTGTAAAGTGACAACAGTAAACTGCACCCAGCACACTCTTGTGTACCAACCCGGCCGGTCTGTGATGCTTTATATCAAAGGATACCAAACGGACAAAAGAGGAAGAAGATCTAACGTTGGCGAGTCTTTCTCTGGACGGAAAATATGGCGAGTCTACGTTGTGTCAATTAGAGGGGATGGGATGCTCTTCTCTGTTGCAGCTCCACTTCCTGATTTAGCCTGATGAGACAGGTGTATTTTTACATAGAAATCTTGCTGCTTAGTGCAGCTTTAATATTTATAGACTGGGTTGTTTAATATCACAATAGAAAAACAACAGAAACATTTTTCTCAGCTTTGTTCTTCAAACTCTGTACAAATCAGGATTATGCAAAATTCATGTTCCTATCAATATATTTACCCATAGTAACAGATTGTATAAATAACCACTTTTGAGCTAAAAAATGAAATATTTATGCATGTTTATTTGAAGATAATATTCTTAACGAGGCACTTGGGATCAGATATATTTGTCCAACGTTTTAGTGGCTTGTTGTGTACTGTGGCAGTAATAGTGGTACCTACAGCGGCAACACCCACCTCCTTTGATTGAATTGACACGATTTCCAATGATGTTTCATTTCCACACAGCGGTGCGCATTCTTTTCAGGGTTTTATTGATGTTTAGTAGGCTTATTTATTCAGGTAGATGGGCTGCCATATTCCCATTAAGAAGCTAAAACTGGGAGGGGGCTTGGCAAGCCTGCTTTGTCTCGTTGCCAACAGACACTCTCCATGGGTTTCTGTCTGGAACGGCAGGCACACGCGCACACACACACACACACACACTCATATCCTCTCTGTGTGTCTCTCTCACTCACACACACACACACACACACAGTGTAGAGCCAATGAGACGAGACCGCCTTCCCTTTTGATATCCCCCATCCTTTGTCAGTGTTTGTGTGTGTGTGTGAATGTGCTCAGGCGTGTGTGTGTGTGTGTGTGTGTGTGGATTAAAGTAATAATATGTGATTTTCATAGACATAAATGTCCGTTTTGCTACCCTCTATCTATTATATGATTGATATAACACTATAGTGATTCAACCTGTAGTGCATTACCACATGAATGACTTAGAGTATGTTCTGGGTTGACATACCTTGGAAAAAAATCTGCGTATCAGTGTGTGTGTTTGTGTGTGCGTGTGTCTCACATCAACCTTTATTGAACAGCTGGCTGGATGCGTTTTCTCATGGGTGAAAACCTCGTACATCCAAAATGACAACTTTTCAGCAACTGAGAAAACCGCCTCGAAAGCCGTTGCAGTTTGGTTTCATCCAATGGGCGTTTGAAAGGGCTTCCCACGCACCAAGGGTCGTCGAATCTTCTCAACCCATACAGGACCGTGTAACCCGTCATCTGAAGTCAAAAACGTTAAATCGGCCAAACATTTTGGACTTACGAGGTTTTCACATCAGCTTTGATATGCATACACACACACACACACACACAGACGTTCTTCAAATCCAAGCAGCTGACTGATAACGCTGCAGAGATTAGATCTATGAGGAAGGCTGAATTACAGCCAGCGCTCGTCTTTGATGACACTGTTGAGTCAGAGGAAAGGTGGAAACCTGATACTCCGGCGTGATACGCATTAGCTCGTTTCTCCCGCTGGCGCTCCGGTGACACCTTATTTACGCTGAAATCAAGCGGCCATTTGAGTGCTTATTGACAGTGTTGATCCCCGCTGCGTCACGTGAAGCTGCCCTTATTTGCTTTCCTGCTCGGCGGCGCTTCGGATAATGTGTTGTGTTTGTAGATGGTGTTTTAGCGCTTTACTCAGAACATACAAAGTCCTGTTTACCCAAACAGTGAAGCGTGTTTACCTTTTTGTGACGCAACATTTGAACCGGGATTCTTTTTTGTCGGCATCCAGCGCTCGCCTTGCTTATCCTCGTTTTCCTCGCCGCCGCTTCCATCAAAACTAGGCCAGCCGAACGGGGTAGCACTTTGCCTGCCGTGAGTTAAAGTGAGAGATAAAGACTGAAGTCAAACAGGCGGCGTCGGCGGGCGAAGGCAGAGCGTCGACGCCGATTCCCCGAGCAGCATCCGAGAGCTGTCGAGGCGTTTGCGCTTCGCTGCCATGTTAGCGTTGTGACAGAGCATTTGTAGCAACCTCCGCCCATGGCTTTCCACAGCTCTGTCACGTCAGATGAAATCAACTTAAAGAGAGTGGAGGTAGAGGAGATGGGTGGTGGTGGAGGGGAAGGTACAGGGAGTAAGAGAGATCTTTGCCTGCTAGTGAGTAGGGGTTTGAGAGGCTGGAAACACAAGCGCCGCTCCCCTCGGTTCACTCCATATTGTTATTGCTGTCAGTCACGGGCGACAAAAGTGTCAACCTTGGCTTGGGGTGATCGGGTGTGGGGGGTGGTGCAGAATAACTGAACAGGAAAGCTAGGGGAGCGGTGTGAGAATAAATGAGTAGGGAAAGTGAGTGTGGAAGCAACATGTTGCTATAGGCTGGAGTATGGCTATCGGCTTCGGATTCAATAAACAACTTTCCTGACAGACTAGTCCTGCAGAGACCAACCAGGCGAGACCAGGAATCTCCAACCATCAGGAGCCAGTGTTGACTCAGCGAAATCAGCCGTGTTGGGTTGGATTGAAAACCTATAAAGACGGTACATGTAAATGCTTTTCACACTACACTTAACCCCGGGCTAACGTCTTTCTTGACCCTGGGTTAAGGATGCATTTAACTCTGGGCTAAGCAGTGTTTCACACTTGCATTTTTGAAAGAGGGTTAACACTGTGAGAATGTAACAGGGGTTAGAATGTAACAGGGTTAGAATGTAACAGGGTTAGAATGTAACAGGGTTAGAATGTAACAGTGGTTAGAATGTAACAGGGTTAGAATGTAACAGGGTTTAGAATGTAACAGGGTTAGAATGTAACAGGGGTTAGAATGTAACAGGGTTAGAATGTAACAGGGGTTAGAATGTAACAGGGTTAGAATGTAACAAGTTAGAATGTAACAGGGTTAGAATGTAACAGTGGTTAGAATGTAACAGGGTTAGAATGTAACAGGGTTAGAATGTAACAGGTTAGAATGTAACAGGGTTAGAATGTAACAGGGGTTAGAATGTAACGGGTTAGAATGTAACAGGGTTAGAATGTAACAGGTTAGAATGTAACAGGAGTTAGAATGTAACAGGGTTAGAATGTAACGGGTTAGAATGTAACAGGGTTAGAATGTAACAGGTTAGAATGTAACGGGTTAGAATGTAACAGGTTAGAATGTAACAGGTTAGAATGTAACAGTGAGTTAAACATTAGCATTAAACGTTAACCCGGGGTCTACAACCTTACAGTGTGAAATCCTGAACACTGAATACCCGGGGTCAATTGTTAGCCCAGGGTTAAAGAAAACTAGTGTGAAACGTGAGATAAGTTAACCCAGGGCTAACATATTCAAGTGTGAAAAGCCTAGTACAGTCCAAGCTCAATATAGCAATGAAAACATGTGGCTTTTGTTTTAGTCTTCATCGCTGAAACCAAGAGGAAGGTGGCGAGATGTTGCGTCATCGTCTCTCCTGCATGCAAACTTTTCCTGCAAAGTTTTGTCAGCCAACTTGAGTCGGTCTCCTCTCTTACTTTCATTGGTAAACTCAAGTCTAAAAAAAACAAACAAGGAAAGGTAAATCCAGGTGATGTTACTTTCATTCTGTGTACCTGCTCGTATAGAAGTTCTTCATATTGATAGCTGAGGAAAAAGGCCTGAGCGCCGGTGGTGGCAGCAGATCCCAGGTCATCCCCGGGGCGGGTTATAGGTCATGTTATAGGTCATGCTAAAGACCAACTGCTCCTGGACTCTCTGCTGAAACGAGAACATGCTGTGTTAAAGTGAAATGCCACTTTAAAGTAGCCGGATCGGTAAAATGGCCGAGCCAGATTGGATGACTTACCATACCAGATGTTACGATATTGCTCTGAGTGTGAATGAAGCTCGGTGTGCACCGGTTTGTCTTGTGCCTCGACGACTCAACGAGTGCTGCCGACAAAACCGCCAAAAACTGGAAAAACCAAGTCAGACATGTCGCCCCCCCCCCACCCATATCGGTCTGTGTGGTCTCATTAGTTTGAATCTCCTGGTTTAATTAATCACTAACAGAGTGCTTAATTCATCTATAATTTCGTCAGAGTGGAGTTGATTAGTGTAGCGCTTCCCTCTGGCCCTGTTAAACTTTTTGATTTCCTTTTCTGTGTCTCCCCCCATCCCCCCCCCCCCCCCTCCTCCTCCTTCTCTCTCATCTCTTTAATGGTGGCTCATCAAAAGCTCAGAGACAATCAGGCGGCGAAGCACCCTTGACTCTTCTTTTTGAGGGCTGTGATTACGGCGGCGGCGGCGGCGGATGCTTCACGTTATTGTTGCGTAATCAAGTGGATCCTCTCGGTGTTTCATTGTGTTGGCGGCTACTTCGCCATCGCCGTCTTTTCTTTCCGGCTTTGTTTCACTCGCTGCTGTCTTTTCGGACTGACGGGGCGATAAAGGGGAAGCGTTCAGACGATTGGCGCTTCAGTTGTGGAATCAAGTGGATCCTCTTGTGTTGCTGCGTTGTTGCTGGCTGTCTGCCTGCAGTTTGCTTTTACTGATGATTCAATATGTTTACAGGATTCAATGTTATTCAGAGGTTTGGTGACAGTTCCCTTCGTATCCGTGGTTAATCACAGGGGTCCAAACAAAGAATTTGTCAAGGCCCTTTGGTCGGTGGTGCGTCACGCTGATACCGCTCTTTTGAGAATCACTTGGCGAAGCTTGAAAAGGTGATTGAGAGAGGACACTCCGCCGATGAGAGTGATATAAAGACATTAAGCTTGTTTGGAGGTATGATAGGAGAGGCTCATTCATTTCTGCAAATGTAAACTGAGCTGTCAAGGATCTGAGGAATAGCATCAAGTGAATTTCTGTGTGTGTGTGTGTGTGTGTGTGTTTGTCCTTATTTTTGCTTCAGTGTGTTATGTGTCGTGGCTTTAAAATGTTTTTGTATGTGTGTGTGTGTGCGTGTGTGTGCGTGTGTGTGTATGTGTGTGTGCGTGAGACCACTTCGCCTGTCACTGCGTCTGAGTGTCGTGATCCTGTGAGCTCCGAGAGGAAAAGGACTGAGCTCTTTCTCCCAGGAGTCACCTGCCAATCATTTTCTCCAATTCAGTGGTGAAAAAAAAAAAAAAAAAGGGGGGGAGAGAGGGGAGAGGGAGGGGAAGGAGAAAGGGGAAGAAGAATAAAGGGGAAAGAAAAAGAAGAAAGTCTCCCTGTAGAATGACTAAATAGACCTTCAGTGATCTGACAGCGAGGCCTGGAGCTGAATCCCAACTACACCCAGAGCAGTTAAATATCCACAGTGGGAATGCCTGGCTTTACCACTCTATTGATTTTAATCATCTCTTAAAAGCCCTGACTTTTCAAAAAGAAATAAAAAAAATAAAAAAAACCAAACCCTGTAGACTGGAGACACCTCGATTCAAAAAATAGAAACCTTGCGGATCAGGGAGATGACGATTGATTGGATTTTTCTGACATCTCCCCCACCCACCCACCTCACCCGTACCCCCCTCAACCCCCAACTTCATCCTGCGGCACCCTTCAAGATAATTATAAGGTGCTAAATTTACTCCCCCACCCACCCACCCCCGTTCTGGCCGCTGCTGACCGAGCCACAGAAGTGCTCATTAATAGGAATAGATCCTCCAACGTACTTACGCCGGCCTGTCGAGCCACTAATGAGGGTCGAAGCCTGATGACGGGAGCTTGATTGAAAAGCCCTCAGTAGCCCTGGCTAGGTGTGAAATGTGATGGCACTTATATGACCGTAAGGGCTTTCAGAGCAATGGCCGCCTGCTGGACTCAGCGCTGCACTGCTTTGCTTATTCTAGGATTGAGTTGGATGAACAGCGATTTCTCCTGGAGGTCAGAGTCGATCATTTGGGTCCATATGCGCCGATCACGTGGGAAGGCCGATTAAAAAATAAATTAATAAATAAATGTATTAAAAAACTGCATCTTTTAAAAAAAAAAAACGCAACTATTTATTCTATTATTACTTATTATTATCGGTGAATGTTTTAACTACAAATCGCATTATCCAATTAATCTTGTTCCAGCTCTGTGCGTGTGTAGGCTACGTTAAGGGGCGTGGTCACGTAGCCAACTGCCAATGTAACGTTAGAGTCGGCTAAACCAACGTTGTTCCATCACGTAGCTGCTAGCTAGCGACACAGCAAGTGTGAAACACGGTGATGATCGGGTAAAAACGTACGAATTTGTCATTAAAAAACCGAGAGAGATACCGAGTGTAAAGACAGTCAGAGTGAGGATTCACCACCAGATGAATTTGTAGCAGAGCAGTGTTGCATTTGGTTTGGGTGTGTGTCTACGTTGACAGATGACAGTAGCCTGCACCACAGGTAATTACTAAAGCAAGCGCAATAAGTGATTTTGTGACAATCTTCACCTTGGTGGTATTCACTTCATTTGAGCACCCACTGGCAAAAACATAAATCGGCGCCTATGTTTGGGTCCAACATTGAGTTTTCTTGACGTTGAACGACTCAGAACGCTTCGACATCAGAAGCTCACCTGTGTGGCGCCCGTCCTAACCCGGTGCCTCCTGGTGGCGGGAGCTGCCACATACAGGGGAATATAAAACTGCTTATTTTTTATATTTGAGTTGTGTGCTTATAATCTATTTCCCCGCGGGGCTCAGTCAAGTTTCACCTTGTGTTTCTTACAGGTCGTAACATTTAGCAGATATATACATCGCTTTATCGCAACCGTCCGTGCAAAGTAATAGAAGAAGAAAGTATTTTCTCACAGAAACTCATTTGCACATGAAAAAAGGGTTATAGATTTTCTTTTTTTTTTTTAATAAAAATATTATTTTACATTGTTATATTAATTATATACTCCTCATTAAGGAGCAGATAGATAGATAGATAGGTAGACAGACAGACAGACAGACAGACAGACAGATAGATAGATAGATAGATAGAGAGATAGATAGACGGATAGATAGATAGATATTTTATTGATCCCGGGGGGAAATTGAATAGTACCAACTGACTAACCCTAACCCTACCAACTGGTGGTGATATTGACCACGGTGCCTTGGCGACCACGCGGTCAGATGCGTCCTCATGGGTACATGGCCAGCGCTACTCGTTGCTATATCTACAGTAATCGACGCCACAGCTCCTTGTTATGGCTCAAATGTTCCAGCTTTCCATCTTTGCCCGCCGGTAGCAGCAGGACGGCAAATGATGGAGTGCTAATTTGTAAGGAAGCCGTACTGTTGCAGGCGGGTCGGGGGAGCCCATCCATGGGGAAGGCGCTGGGGGCAGCTCCCTGCGCCGGGGTTAGCCTCTTAGCTCGGTCAAGGTGACAGTGATCCATGTCTTTCTGCAGGGCTTCTATACAGGACATGTAGCATTATTAAACCATTATATGTACCGGTCGGATGGAGAGATGGGGAGAAGGGAAGGGAACGGCGAGGATCGATGGAGAGATTGCAGCAGAGGTAGCGAGCCTCAGCTTCACGGTGTCACGTCTTGAGGGATTTCCCAGCGAGGAGATGAGGGGCGGTCGTGGCTAGAGGCTAGCGCCGCTCTCCTGAACGTCCTGTACGTGGTGAAAAGTCTTCATGCTATGTGACGGGGGCAGTTAGCCTGAGAGATCTGCTGTGTCGGTGGCCACCAGATCGATGGTGTCCTGGTGTATCAGCTTCCTGTAGGGATGTCTTCTCAATACGGGATGAATGGCGAGTGTGTTAGAAAACTGATCCATTCATGTTTTAATAAAGTATCTATCTATCTATCTATCTTCATTCTTATAATAGTTCTTTATTTATGTGTTTTATTTGAACCTTTATTTATCCAGGGAGCGTCAACTGAAGATGTTTCCCTTTAAAATTCGACATATCTGTACAACAAATTAGCTTTTGTCACTTCAGAAGATGTTTGGTTTTTATAGTATTTGTTGTTTGTGGATTATACTCATGTATTTTTTTATCCCTTCGTTAATGAATCCAGTTTTAGTCAACAAAGTGCCCCTGGGATGTTTTTGTTCATTTGAAAATATAATTATCAATGTTTTTTTTCCCTCTGGTAGACTTTCACGTACTTGGACCTCGAAGGCAATATATGATGTGTATGAAGTGATGACATCACTCAGGGGGTTTATGTGGGTTTACTATGACTCCAACTCACTCACCACTCACCACAGACGAGCTTTGTCTTTTTACTGAAGTTTAAAAGAAGGTGATCTTTAAATTGTGAGTTTTAGTCTGCCTGCCAGACAAGATTCACTCTCCTTCCTACAATATGAGTGAAAACCCCTTGCAACCCAAAAGAGCACCTGCACAGATAAAGACAGTCAACTGAAATGTGCACTTCTGAAGAATTAACTTCAACCTTAACTCAGAGTTAATGCAGTTGTGGTCATGTCACGCACCATTACCTGGTCCCATTCACTGGGCTTTATCGAAGGGATGCCGTCTCGTGATGAAACAGCTCTTGATGGGTGTTCCCGCCTGGCTCCCAGTAATATACCATCTCTTAAGCAGGGGATGCCGTCCTGTCCTCCGATCCATATCGCAATGGCCCCCGCTGGGGTTAGCGGCGCCATATAAAAGATAATAGAATATAAAATTGTTTTTATATCCTGTGACTGTGCAGAGGTCGGGTGCCGACGCTTTCCCCGCAATTGTTTTAAGGGTCATGAATCTCCTAAATCGCCGCTTGCCGATCGCGATGAACACAACAGAGGGACATTTACACATCGTCCCGCCTCATAACCTCCCCTTAGTGGACCGGCCGCCCTGCACTGCGGTGGTTCAGGTGGCTGACTGCAGCAGCGCCGCCTTACATCACTATTGGATTTCCCCCACTGGTGCCACAAAACAGCATGTTTCATCTGTTCAGCCGTTCAGCTGTCTCCTTCTCATTTTAGTCAAACGGTCCACTTGAAGCTGTTCAGGGTGTGTGTGTGTGTGTGTGTGTGTGTGTGTGTGTGTGTGTGTGTGTGTGTGTGTGTGAGAGTTCAACAGGTTTCCAGTTTCAACTTTCACTGGCCATTCATTCATTCCTTCTACTCACTATGTGACTCTGACAACGTGTTATTGTAAAATAGGAGTTACACTATTATATCATTCCTACACACAGATGGCAACCGTGTGTGTGTGTGTGTGTGTGTGCAGTTCGTTTACAGCTCCAACTTCCATTGGCCTAGTCATTATTCTTAATATAAGAAATATGCTGTGTGACTATTTTGACAATAACATGTTATTGTAAAATATGAGTTAAATTGCTAAAGCCATGCCTAATATCCTCCGTAGACACAGATGGCAAACGGGTCGTGTGTGTGTGTGTGTGTGTGTGTGTGTGTGTGTGTGTGTGTGTGTGTGTGTGAGATCTCAGGCCCCCCCGCCACCTTGTTGACCACGGTCCAGCCTCGTCGACCTCCGGCCGACCCTGAACCATTTGAAAATATGACTGTAATCCTTGAGAGGATTTGGCCTGGGTGTCTATTACCACTGTAATCTGTCACACTGGCATCCAATATTCATTCCACGTCCAGGTTAAGCCCCTTTTTCTGTCTGCACCACCCATCACCATGGGAGAGAGATAAAGACAGAGAGGGGGAGAGAGAGAGAGAGAGAGAGAGAGGATCCCACAAAGGTGTTAGTGTGACCGGGAAAAGGAGAGAGAGAGAGAGAGAGGTTTTGAAAATGAGAGAGCGCTGCTTCAATCAAGCCCCTGGGTCGGGGTGAAGAAATCTATCGAGGAACACAAGGTCTCATTAATGCAGCAGGGATAGCTTTAACCCCCCCACCCCCCTCACACACACACACACCTAGCTGAGTTGAGAGATTGGTATATATAAAGAGATGGAAAAGAAATGTGAAAAGAAACATATCCTGCACTTTCGATACAATAAAATGCACACACACACACACACACACGCGCGCACACACACACACACAGACACACACACACACACACTGGTGCAAAGTGGTAAGAGAAATTAAATGTTTAAAATCAATCAGATCAGATCAATTTTTTAAGCATCAATACATCATTAGCAGATTAATCCTGATTCCTCAGTTTACCACAAAGAAATGAGACCATGGTTGAGATGATTGGTGGCCTTCATCTCTGCTGGTGGTTCTCAAATTTGAAACCAGATTTTCCCATAATCCCCCACTGCTTCCCGTCACACAGAGGATGTTGCTTTCTGCCCCCACTTCCTTTCCTTGGCTTTACTGTTGTAATTGATTTGTCCATCAGCCTTTTCACTCCTCCTACCACCTGCCATCGTTGTCAACCTAATGAAACACGCTCAGCCAAAATAGAATTAAATCCAAAAAGAAGACACAGAGCAACGGAGAGAGAGAGAGAGAGAGAGAGAGAGAGAGAGAGAGAGAGAGAAGCGAGGGCGAAGCTTTTCTTAATTAATAAACTGACATGTGGAGGGGATTTCTTTCCACACCTGAAAAAGCAGAAGCATGTGGCGACGAGGCGACTTCCTGTTTTCATAAGGAGGATATCTGTTTGCTGATAAACTCCTCCAATCTCTCTCTCTCTCTCTTTGTCTCTCTGTGTTAGATAGAGAGAGGATGGAAGCGATGCTGCACTGTAAGGTATAGATATTGCCTCAGATTGTATTCATGATTTATAAGTTCTGAATATTTTGAGAATAACATCTATTAGAAATAAGGATATCAATCTATTCTACCTGAGTGACTCACCTGAACCAACACAAAGACCCCACAGGTGATGCTTTAGTCCTCATCCTTAAACACTATGTGACTTTCTGTAATGTTGTCGTTGGCGGCCCCGAGTGGTGGTGAGAGGCAACTGTTTGTATTTTTGAGGACTTCACTACCCTTAGCTTCCTGTAGCGTTAGCCGAGGCGCTAGCTGTCTCGCTGCTGTTTCGGAGTTGTGTAAGTTTGGATTCGTCACTTCCTGTGCTCGGAGAAAACCTTCTCCACCAGAGTACCTACCGACTCTAAAACCTCATCGGGGTGAATGGAGTCAGATGAGACCAATGGGGATCTGGACCCCTGGGGTGCACGGGGCCGTGACTGGACAATATGGTCGTTTGAGATCCTGCAGGGAGCTTTCATTCCAATCCACATCGGTTTCTTTGCAGCATGTGTTTTGCTGCAGCACATTCCTCGGGACTGTTTGTTGTCAGGGTGCACGTCCAGGTGAATCATTCACCGTCCCCACTACAGCCATGTATTTGTGTATTGTGTCTGGGTGGACGTCGGTGTGCCTTGCGTCGCATGGGTCAGATTGCATCGGAATAATCAAAACCTGATATCCACTACTGTCAACACGCTGGGATCTTGGCACATGCTCACGGTATTCAGACCAGCCCAGGGGTTGGTTATTGGGGAATGTGTTGCATAGCAGGACTGCATTTTGACTTCAAAATACTCATAATATTTACTTAGTGTAGTTTTTATTAATCTAATTGATCAACTGGATTATGTGACTATTGCAGTGTTAATTTCCTAATAGCTTTAATAAACTGGTCATCACTCCACTGGCAGATTTCTTCACTTTTTAAAAGAAGAGACTTTAAGACTCAGATCAGATCACTTGTTTAGATGTTTTCTTCACTGATCACTGACATGGTTTTTAAAAGAAAACATGACGGAGGGACAGGAAGAGAGAGAGGTAGAGAGGGAAGGGAGGGAGGGAAGGATGGGGGGGGGGGGGGGGGGGGGGTGGCTTCAATCTGCTGTGTGGGTTACAAGTCCAAGACATCTGTCACACAAACGGATCGGTTTGATTGGTGGGGGCCCATCTATCTAGACGGCCTGTCGGCAGCTAGTAAATTTATATTCCCCCAAGTCCCATCCTCCATCAGCGGTGTGGTGCGGCCGGGCGGCTGTCAGCCACCACACTCATATCTTATTTTAAAACCAGCCGTGGCCAACATGGCGGCCGATAGGCTCAGATCAGGGATGTAGTAGACCCTGCTGTAGTTCAGTCTGTTGGTATGTTATCTGTTTGTTAGGGTTAGGCTTAGTACATTTAACCTATACATATGGGTTGATAAGGCACCACAGGCCTGCAGGAAAAAAATAATTTCATCCTATCAGAAAGATATTTTCTATGTTGGATATGAGCAGGAATGTTAACGTGTTAAAGTTGGATAATATATTTTTTTTAAAATGTGCAGATCAGAGCAAGAGAGATAAAGTACATTTTTCATTCTGATGCATGAATAGAAATCAAGATCAAGATAAATAAGAAAAAGAGAAACAGCCTCTTCAGATTACCAGCAGGTTACCAGCAAGCATATTTGGAAAAAAAGTGATTTTTATACACTGGATGAGTCATTTTGAGGAGCAGGTATGAAAATGCATGGAGTCATTATTAATAGTTGTTTCTGTTGATTGTTTTGTATGTTTGTACTGCAGCAAAATATCAGAATGTCTCCAAACCGACCAATCCAGTCAAAATAACCATTTTCACCCGTCAAAGAAAAACACATGTTAAGCAGCTACTCATCATCAGAGGACGATTGCTCTAGACGAGCCATGTGAAGTGTCTGTTTCCCTGCATGAGTGGATCAGGCAAATTGAGCCGTGAGGAAAGCACTTCCCCGTGACCTAAAAAGCACAAATAACATTTGTCTGTGGAGTGAAGCAGAATGGAATTAGTCTAGTTCATTATCCTCCGCGTTGCAGCGTCGGGGTTTTCCTCCTGGTCAGTTGGTGAAATTAGCCTGAACAATTTAACTATAATGGGGACAAAGACAAAGGGATTAGCGCAGCTTGATGTTTCCCATCCCACACACACACACACATGCACACATTCCTGCACACACACACATGCACACATTCCTGCACACACACACACACACATGCACCTGCACATACACGCACACATACACACTATCTCACTGCATCACAACGCTAATAACTGGATTAGGCCGGTGTGTTTTGGGCGGGTCGACGGCGTCTCTGTTTAGCGTGACCTATCCGCCCAGGCGACCTCAGCCACGGCTTTGTAATCTGCGATGGCCGCCCCCCCCCCCCCCATCCCTGCCACTTATCATCAGATTGGGATTAATAGAAACATCTTCTGTAATTACAGAGTTGCGGTGGCGTAGCGCTGGCTGCTGTCAATTGTTTTAATGTGTGCCAAACCATTAATCGGCTAATAGAGCCCTCAGCAGAGCCCCGGAGTAAAACACAGAGATCTGCCATTGATTTTCATGGGGCCCAACTCAGCATTTTATCCCCTTTCTCTGCTCCGGCTGACTGGTGAGGTTATTGATCTTCATAAAGGCGGTATTTTGTCGTTAGGCGAGAACCGGAGGAGACAGTAATGAAAGGTTTTTAACCTGCGTGTTCGGGGGGGGGGGGGGGGGGGGGCGCCGGACCGCTGGCCAAGGTTGCCAGGTGCTACACGCAGCAGATTTCCAGCCCCCCGGCCAAAGAGATCAATAGGGATACATCTTTGTCTGATTACAGAGATGTGCTGCTGCTGCATGGTGGTTTGTGTGTGTGTGTGTGTGTGTGTTACAGTAATAGCTGATCATTTGATCTGTCAGATTCAGTGTTAAAGGAACACACATTCTGAACTCAGACTGGATGTAGCCGCTCAAACCTCAGAAAAGGAAACCCCGAGATCTCTTTGCTTACTCTTGTACTGCAAGCCAGAGGTGTACGCTTCAGAAACATACACAAATCACGCTGACTTACTATGGGCGTGGTCGGCGCGTAAATGCAACTTTGTTTTCCCTCCTTTCATTGGCAAGACTGAAACAAAAGATACTCATTCATGCAGGTATGAAGGACAGAGAGGAGAATGTCAGTGTGGGATGCAGTAAGACATCGCTAAACTAAATCCCTGATTTGAAGGACAAACATTAATCAAAATATTGTCACTGTTAGATTAAAAAAGCTTCTATTGAAGGATTACATGATGATTACAGGATGAGAAAATTCTGCCACGCTTGGGTTTATGAAACCCTTTCATTGGATAAATTCAAAAATGCACCGCGATCCAGCAAGAAACTGTTTTTCTTAGTTCCAGGAAAAAAATGACATTTGGAAATTCACCCGACAACAGCGATATGAAACAAGGCGGTCTCAGTTGTTGTCAAAATTATTTTAAAGCGCTCGGAGAAGAGCTCCAGGGAAGGGGTGCTTGCTGTTGTGACCGAAGCCAGTCACAACTTTGGTAAAACTAAACTGTACTTCTAAAGTATGAGCAGAAATAATGAAGGTGGACAAGTAATCCCTCCCCTAACTCTGAGAGGGACACGTCTACACCGATGCTCCAAGCAGAAGACTATCGCTGAATAACAGTTTAGCTCTCCCTCGATCGTCGCAACTAGAATGCACATTTCAAACAAGCTAATCAACACCGTCAGCCGTTCTGCACACCAAGTGTGTTTTTAGAGACTGCCCATATCCCCTAAGCAGGCATAACTGTCTCATATGAGTTATTACACATCTGTCTGTGGATACATGGCGCACCAGATGCTGTAGTTAATGGCACACCTAACCTCCCACCACGATGGCCTACTGAAACCCAAGTGGAATTTTCCACTGCCAGCCAGCCTTGCCCCTCCTCCATCTTCTTCCCAGCCACCACTGTCCAGTGCTGGGAGAGGCCTGTAGGGGATTGTCCAGACAGGATATTAATGGGGCACCCCAACAGTTAGAGGCCCTGACAGAGCCCTGTTTCATTGTCACCTTGCCTTGGAGGACAAGGTAAAACGTGCAGCGCTTATTAGCCGAACTGAGCCATTTTTTTCCTCCTTGTTTTCTTCCTGTAACTTACTCCATCTCTGTCTCTCTGACTCTTTTTGTGTCTTGTGTCGGAGGCTTGCTGCTCTCACTGTTTTCTCGCCATACACACACACACACACACACACACAGGGTGACATCTCCCTACCTAATCAAGTAGCGGATTATCTTGTCCTGATAAATTGGAGCTTGTAGCACTTGAAAGGTCCTCTTGGAGGAGTGCCTCCTCCTGCTGACAGCTAGATCAAGCCCCTGGGGAGCAGCGAGAGAACATCGCCTGGTAATGATTTGTGGCAAAGCGGACAAATGTTTTGGGTAAGACCTCTTTCAAGCAAGGGGCTTGATAAATCTACAGCTTGCCAAGAAACTCTGAAAGCGCAGCGCAACTCAAATGAAGACGAGAGAAAGAAAGAAGTGAGAGATTTCAGGCTCTATTTTTAAGTTTTGGTTTGAATGATTGCCACTCCAAATCCACTAAAGAGATTTGTGTGTGAATGTTACAGCGTCTACCTGTTTCAGAGAATGAATGCGCACAATGGATCACTTGGACTCAGTGTTAATGAATGAATTTTGAAAATAAATAGGCTGCCTGACAGCTTCTAATAGAGTTAAATGGCTCTTTGTCTGAAGGCTTCAGATGTCAAGAGCACTCTTAGATATTCTCAGGTGTGAAATGTAGATCCAACAAGCTCGCTTCATGCAGAAATATGACTGTGAAGAGACACAATTATTCTCTCCTTGTTAGAGCAACGTTCGGTTTATACCCGCCACAAATTAACTCTAGGTCCGCTATTCCTATATTGTTGGCCATTTCACCGCCTGTGTGCTTGTGTTGTCAGTAGTTTTGAGAAGGGGAAATCAGAAATCTTGAATGCAAGAAAAATGTCACAAATCACAGATCTGATTTGTGTGAGATGGTGACTATTGGCTGTTACACAGTGTGAGGGTGAAGCAGTGTAATGACATGAATGAAAAGTGCCACATTCATAAAAGATGAATGTGCCACATAAAGCCATGTGCACCCACATATTCATATACAGACCACACACAGGCGCTCTCATCCACAGAGACCCTCATCAGGATTCAACCATCGTTCCATCAGGAGCGAAGGGCTCAACAAGCACATAAATTACCCTCCTGATGATATGGCATCACATGAGAGACAGACGCTTACATCGCAAACAGTCCTCTGAATAAAGTATATTTCTTCAATCACGTCTGAAAATGACTTTGTTCTTGTTATTGTTCTCCGTGACTGACGTCTTTTCATTATTCTCTCTCTTTGTCTCTCTTTCCTTTCGTAGGAGAATCCATACATGTGCAACAATGAATGTGACGCCACCACCGAGGAGCTCGCCCACCCGCCAGAACTCATGTTCGACATTGAGGGCCGCAACCCCACGACCTTCTGGCAGTCCACGTCCTGGAAAAAGTACCCCAAGGCCCTACTGGTCAACATCACCCTGTCCTGGAACAAGACCATTGAGCTGACCGACGACATTGTCTTCACCTTCGAGTCAGGCCGGCCCGAACAGATGGTCCTTGAAAAGTCGCTGGACTACGGACGAACCTGGCAGCCCTATCAGTTCTACGCCACCGATTGCCTAGATGCCTTCACCATGGAGCCCAAGACGGTGCAGGACCTGACCCAGAACACCCTGCTGGACATCATCTGCACGGAGGACTACTCACGAGGCTACGTGTGGAAGTACGACAAAACGGTGCGCTTCGAGATCAAGGACCGCTTTGCGCTGTTCGCCGGGCCCCGGCTCCACAACATGGCGTCGCTCTACGGCCAGCTGGACACCACCAAGAACCTGAGGGACTTCTTCACCATCACCGACCTGAGGGTGCGCCTGCTCCGGCCCGCCACGGGAGCCACTATGGTGGACGAGAACAACTTGTCGAGATACTTCTACGCCGTCTCCGACATCAAAGTCCAGGGCAGGTAAGACTTGAAGTGATCTATACACTTGTGTTGCACTGATTCTCGGTGAAACTCTTTTGGGAATGCTTGTCTGCGATGATTGACAACGTAATGACGATTCCACAGACGTTACCAATACTTGGACTGTGGTTGGTCTGTGGTTTTTACTGCAACTACAGCTCCCCAAAAGTGAAGAGAAATGTGTTTACGACTCTTTCCAATTAGGCAAGCGGATCCGTAACGATGTGCAGTTTACCAGTTGTCAGCGTGTCTTAATTAACCAAGTTGCTCAGGGCTGGCTGAAGCACTCTGGGTTTTTTTTGGACGTCAAATTCACTCAGCTGTCTGTTAGCCTGTGGAAGACATTAAAGGTAGCATCTCAGCCGTCCGGTCACTGCATGTTTTAATTAGTGTTTGATTTACGGCGTCCCCAGAGGGTCATATAACATGAAAACAAGACACCATTATACTGTTAGCAGAAAGGCCGACAAAAGCTTCCCCCCCCCTTCTTGACGCTACTACAAGAGTCACTGGGGCATAGACCTAAGTGGATCTGTTTTACACTGTGTGATTTTTCAATTTAACAGACGTGCATGTGGTTGTAAGGGTTGAGCAAATGAAGATTTAATTACTCTTGTTTTGCTCTTCACACATGGGAGGATCGCAGTGCAGAAGTGCAGAGTGGCGGAACGTCACAACAATTCTTGGATACGGGTGTAAAGTGTTGAACTTATTCAGCCAGACTGTAGCTCACAACAGTTGTTGTGACACGGTATGCCTTAGCCTGAAGACAGACTGGGGTAGATGACTCTGAATAGAAACATGCTCAGGCACAATGAACATCAGTGGCTCTGACCATAGGCGCCGATTTATGTTTTTGCCAGTGGGTGCTCAAATGAAGTGAACACCACCAAGGTGAAGATTGTCACAAAATCACTTATTGCGCTTGCTTTAATAATTACCGTGGTGCAGGCTACTGTCATCTGTCAACGTAGACACACACCCAAACCAAATGCAACACTGCTCTGCTACAAATTCATCTGGTGGTGGATCCTCACTTTGACTGTCTTTACACTCGGTATCTCTCTCGGTTTTTTAATGACAAATTCGTACATTTTTACCCGATCATCACCGTATTTCACACTTGCTGTGTCGCTAGCTAGCAGCTACGTGATGGAACAACGTTGGTTCAGCCGACTCTAACGTTACATTGGCAGTTGGCTACGTGACCACGCCCCTTAACGTAGCCTACACATGCACAGAGCTGGAACAAGTTTAATTGGATAATGCGATTTGTAGTTAAAATGTTCACCGATAATAATAAGTAATAATAGAATAAATAGTTGCAGTGACCCATGTGATCGGTGCGTATGGCTCTGACCAACGTGGTCGACGCAGTCCGAGTTGAATGCGATCAATGTTGAGTCAATATCTGCAATGATATCAAAGAAAAATACCCCTTCATTCTCATGTTACAATATAATAACAGCGGCTAGTACATATTTGTACTGTAATAATATGTTTTTATAATACCGTTCGAGGCCTTCGAGCAATTTAATGAAACCCTGGTTTGTTCTGAATTTTCTTTAACACGTCATTAAAATGGAGCACCTTATACTGCACATCGCTTTAATGTAAATGGCCAGATACCCTTGAGCACAAGGGGCTACGATAATGAACGCCTTACTCAGAAATTGAATTTGTGACTTTTCTGGTGACTGAGAAGGTCATTCAGCAAAAATAACTGGAGGGAATTTACTAACACAAAGGAGTGGGATGGGGCGTCCATTCAACACCCGCCGCAACGAAGGGAGCCATCGTAAGCACAGATTATTTATTCTATCCGTCTAATCATGACCCAACTCATACATCCCTGTGGGGCTGTAGATTTGAGCAATGGCTCCGCACCACCATAGGGCCGCGGTCGTTTACCAGCCCCGCCGATTTTAGAGTGACGTTCGCCTGAGAAATGTTCCCCACTGTTTACCAAAGGTAACGCACAGTTCAGCCATAATGAGATGCACTCTACACAGAGAGGTTTCACACTTTCTCTCCACCTCCCATGGCGAATCACTGCTCAGCCCCTTTCTCCATGCGTCGTACATGAGACGTAAGCTCCTTAACCCCCGGAAATCCAGTTCTGTAAGACTTTGGCGGGAACGATTTTGCAGGGGCAGTGAGGTTGAATCTGGCATATTTCACTGCACTGGACTCCAACGCCATCCGCCCGGATCAGGAGCGGGAGGGGGGATGTGGAGGAGGATTCAGTAGGAGAGCGCTCAGATTTTCTCCCCTTGCCACAACAGTGTTAGAAACAAAGAAAGGAGCCTAAGCTCTGTGCCAAAGTAGGTCAGCCTAAAAAAGATAGAGAGAGAAGGAAAGGAAAGGAAAGAAAGTTTGCAGAAGTAGACCTCTTCATCTCTGACATGCAGCTGTAGTTGTTGCAGGGAAGCTAACGGTGTCATGCATGAGCCTTCCCTTTACAATGGATTACATGGACGGAGTGGACCAAAGGCGCTGAGGGAAACGATCGATGCAAAGAATTAAGAATCAAACCGAGCGTGGAGCCTTGATATGGATGTGGATAATGCATACTGCCCAGTAACTTAGACGAATTTGTCACCCTCACTATTTTATTGTAAATGAGTGGCGTAGGAGAGAGGGAGCGTGGAATGCTGGCAAGATTTTCTAATTATCTACTGTATGACTTTGGCATAATAGCGCTGCCTCTCTTTTCTTTACGTGCTTTACAGTAACTACAGCCTGCGATTTCTCCATCTCTCTCTCTCTCTCTCTCTTCCCTCCATCCCCCTCCCCTCTTTCTCCCTCCTGTGATCAATACAGTGTAATTAAAGCTGGGGAAGATTCAGGCTCCTAAAGGATCTCTCTGTTTCTCCGTCTCTTTCCCTCTTTCTCTCTCTCTCTCTCTCTCTCTCTCTCCACTGCAGAGGAGAGTCTGTCTCTGAAGGGGCTGTGGGTCCCTGGCCTGAATTATATATCGAGGCCCATTCCCTTCCCCAACACTCCTAGGATAAACACTAAGCCCACACCCCGCCAAAAACACAAGCCTCCACAAACCACAGAAGGGCACACCTACCGACCATTAGGTAGCCCGCTGTAGGAGGGCTTTCTTTACTGCGGCTTTTTCATCACAGCACAGTCGTGGTCTTCGGTTGCCAAATTCGGCCAGGACAACCAAAGGGAAGACGCTTCACTCCTGTAATCTGGCCGCTATAAAACTTTATTTAGGTAGTAATTTTGTACAAATCAGCTCTGTTCTTCAGTGAGCAGTATACTATTGATAAAACAAATTGAACTTTAACTATAAATCGTAGCTCCTTCAATCTCCCATAATCCTCTTTGCATGCAGGATGGGAGAACTTCTGGGATTTTTTTTATGATAGTTAAGACAGCACAGCATTTTATAATCAATCACATTGTTGTAATAAATCACATCGTTGTATGTAATAGGCTGTGAGCTGTTTGCTAACTGTTCAGTTGCTAACATTAGCTAGCTAGCCAAGAATGCTAATGTTACTCTATTCTCCACAGGAGAGATGAAGGCAGCTGATCAACTAAGGAGAGAGCTGAGATCACAGTCACATAAACTCAGAATTACTTTTTTATGTCATTGCCACAAATGCATCATGAGACTGTACAGAGTCGGTCCTTCAAACATCTGAATGTTGCTGTTGAAAGATGAAAGCCTACAGAACATGCATGTTAAATATACCAATACTAGAAATCGAGGAATTTGTACATTCTGGGCGTTTTCATGCATTTATTGATCACGTAACCTTATGGAATGATTGTTTAGAAGATCAGATCAGGTTTCTTGAGTATACAACTGTCTTTTATCGTTTACAGTGTTGGACGTGAGGAAGGTCTCCATCATGACCATACCAGGCAACATTTTAGAATAGTTCACAATCAGACAACAGATTTGTACTTGTTCATCAGCTGAACTCAGACCTCAGAACATTTCTCTCTCTCGTTGTCAATGGTAATAACGTTAAGCCCCATGCTGTGAACTAACTAGCTTGCTCCCGCCCTGTTTGCCTACAGCCACAACAAAAATAAGGGGCGATAGGGAAGAGAAGTTTGTTTCACCAATTTGCCTTCGTGCCTGTGGGAGTTGTGATTCAATTGCCGAAGCAGACATGTGCCGCGGGGCATTATCAGGGAAGGTCAGAAACAACCTCAAGGGTTCACAGTCACTTAGACTGCAGGGTAGACAGGTAATTCACTTGAAGGGGGGATTGGTTATTAGATGCACAACCTTTTCTGGTCTAGTATACCCCCGGCCTCATGTTTGGTGGCTGTGAACGCCACATTGCACGGTGAACCCCAAGAGCTCAGGATATTGCTGTGGAGGATTCTGGTCTGGTTTTACTTCTGCTATGCTTGGTATGCCCTTGGGAATGAAGTTTGTTCTTCTGCTCCATAGAAAATGAACTGTTTGGATTATTGACACTGTCACGGCCAAGAGTGTATTCAATATATGAAACATGCATGTCAATTCATCCAAATGTAATCTTTTATGTGTTCAAAATCCTATTAAGCATTCATTGCAAAACAATTTTGACCCCTTTGTGGTGTCAAACCGAGCTTGAAATTAACTGCTGTCCTGGTTAACAAAGACGCCCTGGATAAAAAGACATGAATGTGACAATAAAGTTTGTAAGGCGACATGTTTTGAGGGATTATTTCATGGCGGAGACTGTGGGCGTCAGGTGATTGACAGGAAGCAGAGCGTAACGTGATGCGTGCACTGATATGGAAACAACTCTTGCACGATGAAATAATGATAAAACAGACACTGTGTTTTTCTCTGAATATGTTGAGAAACTACGAACACGGCGTCAGAAAAAAGGGTCCCCGATCCAGTAGACCCCCCGTCCTGTGTTGATGTGACATGCGCACGCTGAGAAATAAAGCACTTCCAGTTTATCAGCATTAGCTAAAGAAGTTGATCTAAAGAACATTTTGCTCATGATATGCTTTCATGTGCACACGATATATATAAAATGTGCAAATAGATATAAAACATGCTCACGTAATAACTTATTATATTATATTATATTATAACCTCTTCTGTGAGTCGTGGTGTTGAGCAATAGAAATGTAGATAATAAATAAAGTGATTAAAATCCCTCCAGTCTGCATATTGACAATAATAGCCCATTAGCTCTGAATATCCTTGCCATTTGTTTCTTAGTAACATCAATGCCAGTTTTAAAACTTTAATTAAGTATTAATTAATAAATATGTGTTGATTGCACCATTATATCCATTAGTCCAACTAAACAAATTACAGCAAGTGAAATCAGTTTGAAAGTTGCTGGATAATAAATCACATTTTATTATATTGTGGACAAGCTTCCATTGGTTAACATAAAATAACGTTCATTTCTTGCCTCTCTCGTGCCCTCAGTGTGGTAAATCATGAACTCAACATATGCTTCTTTTTTTTCCCCCGTAACCACTTTTTTCCTGCTCCACAGATCACAGCTTGTTATATTCCCTTAACCTCTCAGGTCGGATGTCAGAGGGGTTGGCTGGATTTTTTAACGGCACTAGTCCTCGCCATATGCTATATGCACAGTGGACTTTCTGTACTCATTCTGTTACGGCGCCCTTTGTTTTACACCTCAGCTTTTACATGTTCTAGTTTCTTCGCTAGCGTAATGCATCGATGTCCATTTGAAGCATACGAGAATGTAGCATCTGCTTTATTGATCCCGCGGTGTATCGGTCATGCTATCAGTGCATGCTAATTGCCGTGTTGTCCAGTGGCGGTGTGCCCTGGTTACAGCTGTTTCAACTACAGATCAGCAATTTGGTGAGTGATGGCTCTATTGGATCTCCCCTAAGGGAGGAACAAACAAGAAGTCAATCTCTTTTTTCCTCTCCCTCTTTCTCTCTCCCTCCACAGTGCTTGGCTTGCTCTTAGGCCTGCCTGTAGTCGACAGATAATCCATTTGTGCTAATTTCATGTTTCTTCCTGCCCACTTCCCCCTTGAATAAGTCATTCAACTTGTCTACCCTCCTTAGTCTCTCTCTCTCTCTCTCTCCTCAGTCTCTCTCTGTTTCTCTCTCTATGCCACCATAAGCATCTATTTACCTTGTGCTGCGCTCTGCATTTCAGCCTTTTTTTGGGGGGAATCAGCAGTTTGCATTAGTCACCGTGTGCGAGAATGTCTGTGGGATAGGCTATCGGTCCAGATAACCCGGACTAGTTATCAGTTCACTTCACACCCGTATCACACGGCAGATCCACGCCGGTAATCAAATCCCCAAAAACAGTGCTGAGTTAAGAGAGTCGGTGAGGTGATAAGTCAAAGTGTCTGTGTGTGTCACTATCAAATCTAGAATGACCTCAAAGTGATGGGAGGTGAGGGGTGGGGTGGTGAGGGGTGGGGTGGGGGGGTGGGTGGGGGTCTGTGATGAGGATGCAGGAGGCTGGTGGTGTGATCGCTGCTCCGGGTGGTGGAGCGAATGATGGCAGGGCGGGGGTGTAAAGGGGTTGCAACCATATACCCAATTCATTCTGTCTCCCCATTCATCATTCTGTCGTTTCGCTATCCACACTAACTCTTCTTTCATATGCTGGCCGGGCTCAAGCATCAGTTTAGTCTGCATAATAATAATAATAATAATAATAATAATGATGATGTGGTGTATTTTGTGTACTGACAAGGGTAAATGAAGCCTGACATTGATAACTGAACACTATGTTTAAAGGTTAATATTAAAGGTTAATCTCTACATGTTATGATAAGGCATATTATCAATATATTGATATTGGGAGAATATTAATATCACTGTATTCATATTGGGGAAATATTAGGTCAAGATGAAAACAAGTTGTATAAGCAGTATAACCAGCGTAATTATGTGCAGACGTGCAGGAATTCTCGTTCTTCTCTCTTCTTCCCTCCTTAAGAGGTCAACAGCCCGACTGGAATCATGTGGATCTCATGGGTGAAATCATGGGTCAGGCTGATCTGGGCTTGTGCCACAAGTCTAGTGCTTTTCCAGTAAACTGAGGGACATTGAGTTATCATTTGGCCTGTTCCCACCATTGAGTAACCAATCAGATCTCTCCATTTGGGAACAACAGCGAAATAACCTAAAAGTTTGCCAAACGATCAGGGGGGAGTGAAATCCCACTGGTAGAAAGACTAAAGGAGGAAGTATCCTAATAACAACTATATAACTTATGTGCATTTCATGTATTATTTAGTCTTATAAACTCAGGCCCTTTTCTGTAATTAAAGGTTCTTGAACAAAAGACTTCTTCTTCTGGGTACTTTTTCCCACTACAATGATAATAACGGTAATAGTAATGGCAATAATGATAACAATGATGATAATAATAATAATAATAATAATAGTAATAATAACAATAGTAATAATAATTATGATAATGATAGTGATAATGATAATAATAATAGTAATGATAATGATGATGATAATAATAATAATAGTATTGATAATAATGATAATAATAGCAATAGTGATAATGATAATAATAATATAGTAATAATGATAGTAATAATGATAATAATAGTAATAGTAATAGTAATACGAATAATGATAATGATAATAATAGCAATGATAATAATGATAATGATGACAATAATAATAATAATAGTAATAATAATGATGATGATGATAATATTAATAATAATAATAAGTCATTGTCATTATCATTAAATGTGATGTGAATCCTGGTATAATTACTGTAAACCATGAGATGGTTGGTAGCCTCTAGCACACACCAGTAGCATTGATAGTGCTAGTGCTTTTAAAATTAACACCATATTTCCCATAAACACTGTCGCTTCCTGTGGCAAAGAGGATGTGACCCACTGGCACACAATGTAAAATAGTAGTAGTAGAGTAGCGGCCGGTAGAGGCTGCCAGGCTTCTCGGCTATGGTCTGATTGTTCACGGTAATTATACTCATGTCTCAAAATGACTGTGGTCATGACGTATTGATTTTAAAATGCTGCAGGTAGCCTTTAAAAATAGTATTGCAGCGATACTGTGATTCTCTGTCCAGAAAGTGACATGGCTCTGCTGCCTCACCTGAATCCATCCAGGCTTTGATGCCTTCTCCCCCAAATCACTAGTCTATTCACTCTCCTCCTCACTTCAAAGTGTGCATTGAAATCCTTCTTTTATTTATTTTAGCTGTTATTTGTGTGAGGTTTGAAGGATTTACCTTCCCACACCTGTGGGTCCGCTGGGAGAGCGAGTGGAGCACGGTGTATTAATATCTCCTCACATCCTTTGTGATTGATAGTGCTTAGCCGGTCAATCTGCCTCGCCTCAGACACCACAAATCTCAGGCTAGGCTGCCTCCACATTTCCTTCCTCTCTTGCTTCCTCCCTCGTCCACCATCAGCATCTAGAATCACACCTACAGCAACCTCACCGTCTCACCACCGATGCCTTTGATCTCCCCCCCACAATCCTGCTTGCTCGGGTCGGCCGAGTTGAAAAGCTTAAAAGAAATCTTCATCAGTCAGGTCAGAGAGTTTTCTGTCTGTGCCCTGGTAGCTCCCTGCTTGATGAGGCTAGCAGCCCATTTGAACAGTATGCATAAGTCATGGGATTTGGACAACGAAGCATCTTAACTTTTTTCAGCCCAGCCACCAGCTGAGGAGCAGAAACAGATGCGGATCTGTTTATAGATCTATATGAAATAGATCTCCACATGTCATTTACTGCTCCAGTCTCAACTCGGAGGCTAGGCTCTACCGCTCTATCTCCTCCTGCTTCCCTACCCTCCCATTCTTCTTCCTCCTCCCGTGTACAATCATGGAGAATTAGCTTCCCACTGGTTTACTAGTAACACCACAACAGTTACCTTTGGGCATTCACCATTCACCAGTGTCGACTCACACGTGTGCACCTCGGTACCCAGAGAAAGCGAGCGGTGGCGGGGTGCGTATCTGTGCGAGGGAGCTTGAATAGCGAAGCTGGCACCCAACATCCTCCTATCCAACTAATTGGATATTCCCAGCTGCAGAAACATCCCCAAGCAATACACATGTGAACCGTGAAGGTAAAAAAAATAAAAATAAAATAATGAGGAAGAAGGGGAGGGTTGAAAAAAAAAAAAAAAAAAGGCGGCGATGAGGAGGTGGGGGCAGAATATGAGGTCTATTGCTTTGGCAGCAACAGAGCGTAGCGCGCCATATCTAGAGGCCACAGCTGCCTGTTCGGAGTCATCTGTCTATGGCTGCTGGCAACGTTAGACCGTCGACGCCACATGTGTGTGTCCTCTATGGGAATGGACGAAGCAGGGGCCTATTCCTGCATGGCGAGACAAAAATATGCCACATGGCGACGTGTTTCCTGCCAATCAAGCCTCGGGTTCAAACGGTTAATGAGTTGTCATTTTGAGGAAACTTTGTTTGTCTCGTAATAGTGAAGAGAATGAGGCGTATTGTTGCGCACCTTCTGAAGAAAACCTTGTGTAAGAGTGTCAGTGGTCATGTGACGTCAGGGCAGTGCCATAGGCGCCGATTTATGTTTTTGCCAGTGGGAGCTCAAATGAAGTGAATATCACCAAGGTGAAGATTGTCACAAAATCACTTTTATTGCGCTTGCTTTAGTAATTACCGTGGTGCAGGCTGCTGTCATCTGTCAACGTAGACACACACCCAAACCAAATGCAACACTGCTCTGCTACAAATTCATCTGGTGGTGGATCCTCACTTTGACTGTCTTTACACTCGGTATCTCTCTCCGTTTTTTAATTACAAATTTGTACGTTTTTACCCGATCATCACCGTGTTTCACACTTGCTGTGTCGCTAGCTAGCAGCTACGTGATGGAACAACGTTGGTTTAGCTGACTCTAACGTTACATTGGCAGTTGGCTACGTGGCCACGCCCCTTAACGTAGCCTACACACGCACAGAGCTGGAACACGTTTAATTGGATAATGCGATTTGTAATTAAAATATTCACTGATAATAATGAGTAATAATAGAATAAAAAGATGCAGTTTTTTAATGCATTTATTTATTAATTTATTTTTTAATCGGCCTTCCCCGTGGGTGCTCAACCTTTTCGGTGGGTGCTCGAGCTCCGGAGCACCCACGTGATCGGCGCATATGGGCAGTGCGACCCTTTTGCAGGATCAACCTCGTTAAAAATGGCCGCCGTGGGAATGGGAGGCCCTGCAGCTGAAGACGCTGAAGATGTGCTCCTTCATCTTTAACATTTTAGCCTGCTGACCTTGTGTTTGACTGGGTGCTTGAACTTTCTCAGGGTTAAGTCCTTTTGACCCTGAACTCATTTAACAAGTCGCAACACGTAGTAGCTCTTCATGAGGAAACCTTTTATTTGACATATGCCTGAGCCGTCACATCCTGTATAAAATATGATGAATCTCAAACCAGTCATATACCTTCCTGTAGAGTGAGCGATGTATTGGTGGTTCATCATTTGCTGTGAGACACACAATGACAACGATGAACCATTCGGGGGTTATTGGAGTGAATCTCACCTGACGGCTAGACAGTAAAAAGTGTTATGAAGTTCATCTTAATAGAATCAAACGCAGCGTTTCATTTTCAGTCTATCCTGAGAAAATGCAAGGCCTCGCAGAATTGAAGGATTTTCTTTAACAAGTGATTTTCAACTAAATGGGACGTAAGCGCCTGTTTTCACTGGATGCCCCTCTAAGTAAGAGCTGCAATCCTATTAATGTGGAGAATTTAGAGGGGGGGGTTGGGGGGGGGCTCTGGCTCTCCACCAGTTTGTCAAAACACATTACAGTAAACAGCATTGAAAGAAAGGGTTACGGCAGCAATTGTCATGACAGATCCCCCTTACACTGTTTACTCTCTTGAGTCTTGATCAGCCATTATCTGTCATGTCGCTGCTCTTATCCCATTAAGACGATCACTGGAGCCCGGCTGTCCTGTTAGTGTGATCCTGTATCATGAAACCTCCAGATAATTGGCAGGCAGGCTTCATACAGTACGTAACCCCCCCCCCCCCCGGATCAAAAGTAGTCCGCCCGTTGCTGCAGGAATAAATATTTGTAAAAAGGCGTCGTCTCGCAGGGGAGCAGCGGAGATAATTGACAGCGTAGCGTGATTACCTCCACATCTGAGGTGTCACGTACAGCACGGCGAAGTTACGAACGCCGCGTGCCGTCGGATCGGTTTGCGTGTGATGTGGCGGATAAAAACAGTGAGAAGCGAGAAGTGTCCGCCGCTCAACCGCTCAGACTCACTTCTCCTTTAGTTGATAGCTGCTGTCACGTTTCAATACGTTTTTTTGATGCAGCACAACAAGAAAATGTTCAAAACCATTTTCCCCAAATGACAAATCGCTATCATGTGTGTCTTGTCTTGAATATTAGGGGCTAAAGTTTTTTATGTACCGGACTCCCTCCAGGTACGAGATACCTTCAGCTAGACGTCCTTTCTTTCCCCTCTCCGTCTTTTTAAACCTCCTGTCTTTCCCCATTCCGCCTACCGCTCTCACATACAAATGACAGGGGATGAAAGCAGGATGGGTATTGACTTGCTTAGTCTCCTTTTTGCTGCATCGCCCCCCCCTCCCTCCCCTTCCCTTCCCCAGGACAATCCGGCTGAAACCCCATCGTACTTTTTACAATACCCGCAGCATTTCATTTGTTTGGTTTTCTTTATGCTGGCAAACAGACAAGCAGCAGAGAGTTGCTTACAGCGGGTCGTGTCCAGAATAGTTTAGCACACTGCAGTTGGACTCAAGTCCCCCGGAATGGACGTATAATAAGTAATAGCTACTGAATAAACATGCAACACGTAAAGAAAACCACCAACAGCAGCGTTTAGAAATAGGTGCATGTTTTCCCCCTGACTTGGCTGGAGAAACCTCTGCAGGTCGGACTCGCACGAGGCACGGCGCCAAGGAGCAGATGGTGATTTTGGCCGGATTGGTCACATTTTGACATGTGATATTTTGCCTCTCTAACAACTGTTGTTTCATCAAATATACAAAACCGTCACCAGAAACAAGTAGAGATGGAGAATTTAGGCTCCATTTGTATACGAAAATAGACGAAAATAGAAAATAGAAGTTCTTGCTTTAGCTCTATATGAGCTAAAGCAAGAACTTTCACGTCTATTTTCATCAAAATGACTGATTCCCTGTCTCAACTTGTAGATGCGCCACTACATTTGACATGCCGCTTCCTCACAAAAATAGCTTGTAATTTACAGAGGCTTTTTTGGTTTCTTGTCATTTCTGTATTATGGGCTATTTTACATGAAACAATAGTGAAAAGGTCATACTACAAAAAAGCGCCTCACGTTACCGAAGGCAGCTGAGGAGGAACATGAAAAACAAATCCTGGGAAGAGTGTGAAAAGTACAAGAAGATCAGGAACTTTCAAAGTTTATATACAAATCAAATCAAGTGATAAGCCGCCATGTCAGTGACTTCCACCCACAGTGTGGAAGCCATTCCCCTACTATCTACCCCCGGCCGGAGGAATCCACTGAGTCCAGAGATATGAGGGCCGAGGCTGCGGTGCCCGTGGAGATGATATCACACAGCACCGGGCGGGACGGCGTGTCGCCTCAACAAATCCTCTTCCTGTTCTCGGGGATAAAGAGAGATTTATTTATCGCTTTCCACAAAAGCTTCAAGTTGATTGAATATTGTTAACAATCTTGTTTGAGTGCCGCATTGCTGATAACGCAGATCTGATTTTCTTTGCATTGATTTCTTTTCCGTGGGGTTCAACATTATTAGCAGCTAGCACAGACAACAAAATTGAATTTACGTCTTGGACTTAGAGACTCGTTGATGTGCCCTGCATGACAAGACAAGCCACACTTCACTGGTAACATGGGAGGAGGTGGCGCCATATATTGTTTCACAACTAAGGCAAGGTGTGTGTGTGTGCTTGTGGGTTTGCGCATTCAATTGTGTGTGTGTGTGTGTGTGTGTGTGTGTGTGTGTGTTTCTAAAAATTCTCCTCCAGGCAATATCTATATCCCATATTTTGTTCCAGACATCCAAATCCAGTTCAGCTGGAACTGTTCAATCTAAAAAGCCGTGCGCACGTGCATGCACACACACACACACACACACACACACACACACAGCTCATGCAGCACTACATTACCATAGATTACTACTGCGTTACCAATAAAACGATGAACTCCTAACTGTTCACTACGCAGCTCCAGTTGTGCTGGAGGGATCTCAGTGGGCGCGTTGAGCGTCGAGCCAATCGGATCTCTCAGCAGTCTGTTTATCACATGTCCGTTGTGCCGGTGAGGGGTATGGGGAGCAGAAGCCTCGCTTTACTCCTCGCTGTCGACAGAACACATTCAACATTCATGTGGTGACCCATTTCATTAATGGAGAGGCCTTTTTGAACGCGTCTTCCCCCCGTCTTCATCGGCCGCCGCCGCCCCGCTAATGGGCCCTCCTGTCAGGGCTTCATGACTAATCCCCTCACTGACCTCTCCTTCACTTGCAGCCCCCGCCACCACAGTGCCGATTAGGCAGCCAGTCTGGGGAGGGGGGGGGGGGGGGGGAATGGGGGCACTTATTGAAGTGTATGTGAAAAACATACCACCACCACTCCTCTATCATGCTGTAGGTTAATTATGTTTGTGTGATAGCATAGATAGCATTTTAAACATTAATATGATGTTCTATGAGACCATAGTGGAGACGATTGGTAGCCTTTCTTTCACACACCCCCCCACCCCCCGCTGTCTTTGTCTTTAATGGAGAGGATAAAATGTTGGATGATGTTATTTCATTGTCTTTTCACTCGTTCCACCATCTGACATTGCGAGAAACTCTGACAGCTCCGTTAGCGCTGGAAGAACAGCGCCCTCTGTCAGTTTGTCTGTCATCTTTTTTTGCGGAGGCCAATGAATGAATGCAGGTGCTCATCATGTACGGCCACCCGACGGTGCTCTAGCCTTGAAGCAGAACAGGAGCATGAAGAACAATAACAAATCACACAAAGGAAAAAAAGTGCTGTATTGAATCCTCCAGACCTTTTTGTCATTGAGCAGGGTAGAGTAACCTACTGGAGCAGGGAGATGAAGGATGATGGCGATGACTGGGATGATCATTATGATGGCATGTTGATGGTGATGTTGATGACAAGGGTCTAGCCAAACATCATCTGTGCTGACCTGAAATGCTCTCATGGGTACCACAAATACAAACCCTGATATAAACATAGCAGCTGGCCCACGTCCTCTCTCTCTCTCTCTCTCACATACACAACTCCAAACTCCCCTCCAAGCAATTCTTTACATTTCACGCTGTTCTCATTAATCATGCCACGTGGAGGGCAGCTTCACACCTAATTCAGCGGAAGCGCTCCCCCCTGGTCAATCAGGGGGCTCTCGTTTTCAACACAACGCCGAGCAGCCCGACCGCCAGAGCCATTAACGAAGCTCGCCCGGGGTTTGAGAGGGAAAGGAGATGCTAAAAGTGCAGGGAGTTAGTCCTTCTGTTAGCTGGGAAACTGCCCACTTTGTCTTTAATTACATTGCTCTTTGGGTCCTGTCGTGGTTTCGGGTTATGGCCCGTAGTGGGCGTAGCCGTGGGAGTTGTCTACTGCGCAGGTTGGAACTGAGGAAGCAGAGAGTACATAGCAAATAGTTTAATGGCCGCTGACATTAGCAGGAAGGTCAATGGGTTTTAGTGAGGCTGCTGAAAAATACAGAAGAAAGAAAGCAATTAAACTGTTCATCCTTGAATCCCTCACTTTTTAGGTGCGACCAGCAGCCAGTAGAAGTCTACCAACCCAAAGATGTAAAAAGAAAACCCGTAGGATACAGAGATACCATACCTTGAAGTTTCTCAGAAAGACACACTGGTGCTTTAGCTTGGTAGGGTAGCAGACGTCTGTGCAGGGGTGTGTCTATTTTAGTCTATTTCTTTAGTCCTCTGTTTATTCCAAAAGCGTTCATGAACTGGTTCGTGGTTCAGTCACTATGTGTTATATCAAGAGAGCAGCAAAACAGACTTTCATGTCAAGAAAAATGCCACAGATAGTTACTGTAAGGAGCAAATGTACGGCCATGGATGGATGCTCACACACACACACACACACACACACACACACACACACAGAGGTCAAGTGCAGGCTAACCTCTGGCAGTCTGTGGACTAACCACCAACCCAAACTGATCAATGGCCCCTGGGACCTTTGGGGAATTTGCTCCTTTAAGGACATCGATCATTGATGTTGTTTATGAAATGACAACATCGGTTAATGTCGCCTCTCCATCCAGCCTCGCCCTGAAACTGTATCGCGCTGCCCTCCCGGTGATGATGGAGCTCTCTTTGTCCTCCTCGGTGCATTTTTTTCTGCCGCCGGGTCCTCAGCCAGTAGTCTTTAGCTGAGAGCAGTATCAGTGAGACCCAGCATGTCGATTCTATTGAACTGGCTTTGCATGTCACAGGGAGTAAAGACCTCCTGATTGACTCCTGCTTGGATAGCATGTCCGACTCCATACATTAGTAATGCTGAGGATCCGATAGACGGATGGGCTGGACGGATTGATGCAGACAGCTGCCGCCTCATCCACAACGCAAGGCAACTGGAGGAGATTTGAACTCAGGAGGACCGTAAAATATAGAGTATCTTCGCATCGTGAAGCAAGATGTAGATTTCACAAGGTCTGAGACAAATATCAGTCCTCATTAGACGCGATGCTAAATTGCGTCTGTGACCAAGAAATTCCACAGACTTGTTTTCATAATGATTGATAATAAATGCTGAGAGGAACATGCAGCGGCAGGCAGGGTCCGCTGGTCTGCTCACTCAAACAATCATTAAAAATAATTTGTAATTTCTAATAAGTGTGGCGATCTTTAAGCTAGCCGCCGCAGTTCAGCGGTTGGGTCGCCTCTGCGTGAGCCATTCCAAGTCTTAATTGGCTACTTCAGCATATCAAATTTCCAACGGGGCAAATGTAATGCTGTGTGTACGAGCACCGCCGGGCAGTTTAATGAAGTAGTTACAGCGAGAGCCGTGTACAGATTGCCCTGCATGAAGCCATTCGTTCGTATGTTTTCAGCCTGTGTTGCAAAACCGTAATGAAAATTGTGGTTTGCCAGAGATCGACTCTGATGCCGAGGATCAAATCCCCCCCAGATCTTCCCCCTCCTGTGTCTCCCTCTCTCTCTGCTTTTTAAACGCTTCATAAAATTTGCAGGTTACAAAATGACGGGGATTGTGAGAGCTTCTTCTGTGGTGCAATTGCTGAATACTCAGGGGGTGTCTGCCTGTCGACGTGTTGCTGAAGACGTGGAAGTGTCGAACTGAGAGAAGTTAATTCAAGTTTAATGCAGAATAATTGCACACGTATCATAGTCTTTCTTAGTTGGATGTGTATATGTGTGTATCGGCTTCCTCTTCGGCAATGTAAATGCATTTGTCCTTGCAAATAAATCTTTCGAATTGAACTGGATTGAAACTGGAGATGTAAGCGAGGCGTTGTACAGGGTATCTGCCATGGATGTCCCCTACAGCCGCCACTTTTCTCTGACCGCATACTTTCCAGTGAGAGAAGATAGAGGGGGATGAGGAGCAGGGATGGAGTTGGGAGTAGGTTGGATGCTGAGGTCTGTCCCAGGAGATCGAGGCATTCTCAGCAAGCGATTAGTAGTGAACACATCAGCAGGCTGCAAGCTACATGTTGATGGGGGAGCATCCCAGTGGTGTATACCAGTAGAGGTTGTGTGTGTGTGGTGCAGCTGGGTAAAAATACATATGGTGGAGCTGAGGTTTCGTTCTGTCTGCATGTGTGTGCGTAATTATCCCACCGCCAATTACCTGCACACACCTCAAGCCCTGGGTAACAGTCGCTGCTGAGCTTCTCTTTTATTTTCATCACACATAATTAAGCCAGAGTATGCTAGCAGCTAACCCCCCCCCAAAACCCCTTCCCAATACCACCGTCACCACCAGTGCTATCTCCCACCGCAACCCCTGGTGTATCGTTGCTAATTTATAGCAGCCATTGTACGCAAACACATGCAGAAAAGAAAAAAAAAACACCTTTATTAGTATTTGACCCAATTGGCGTGTGTTTGAAAACACCTGGCTGGCTAGATTGAAATTTAATTGCTTCACTTAGTTAACCCACTTAAGGACTGCGTTGAGTTTACTCGGCTCAATTTGTTGGGATCAGCAGCTTTGGGGCGTCGGGGATGTTGTAGGCTTGGATTGTGGGTAATTACTATTAATTAGTGGCTGATACTTTTGGCTCGGGAAGCCGCAAAACGAGCGGCGAGGAGGGACGGAGTGCGGCGAGGTAAATGGCTGAAGCGGTCGCGAAGGAAGAACCGGCGCAGTTACGTCGCCTTGTAGTTGTTTGTTGCTAATAGGATCATCGGCGGCGAAGGCTCAATACGCCGTCTGCCCCCTCGTTGTCAATCACAATCCCATTACTGCAGAGGTCATAGACACGCCGCCCCGGGCTAAGCTTAGGATAAGTCTCGACAGGCCGCTGTGCTTCTATTTTCACCGGGATGAAAAAAAAAATTTGCACCTAACAATATTTTCCGTCTTCCACATTTCAAGGAGAACTTTAAACTCTTGTCAGATATGAGAATGTGTGCGTCGCTGTGTCTCGGTAGACAAAATGGAATAAAGCTTGAGCAGAGATCCCTCCCTCCCTCCACCCCTCTTTCTCTCTCTCTTTGCCAGTCTAGCAATTTGAGCACACAGAGCCTCATGGGTAATTTTATGAATACATATCAGGACCTTTAGCTCGCAGGCAGCGGTTGGCACACTCAATAACGCCTTGAGCAATATCACTTTGAGAGAACCACACCAAAACAAAGACGCCTTAAGCCCATGAATATGTATCGATGGGAGATACTGGCGCCGAGTCAGAAACGACTCGAGTAACGAGGTGCAGGGAGGGGGAGAGATGTGAAGACCGACGGCGGCCCTACGTGAAATGAAGACGACACTGTAAGCAAGGAGGCCACGGGGAGGAGACTCGCCATTAAAATGCTTATTAAATAATATTTACTCGCTCCCTCACCGGAAGCCGCCGCGTTGAGGGAGCCTCCCCCCGGTGTCGGCATGCAGGAACTGCTTCTGATTAGCGGCACAACAGCACCGATGGGTACGAGCCCCCCGCGGGCCACCACCGGCGGTCTCCATCATTATGCCGGAGGCGCTATCATTTCTGGACGCTGATTAAAACGTTGACAGCGTTAAAAGAAGCTGAAGGTTAAACCACAAAGGGCTCCGTGTGAAGTCATCACCAGCCTCCCCTTACACCCCCAGTCAGGGAGGGGAAGGGAGGAGGGGTGAGAGCATCTGGTCTCGAGTCCCATCTTGAGGCTGGAGGCTGACTGGACTTTTCCCTGACCAACTATTGATGTTTATTTTCCGCTTGACTTGATTGGTCCAGTCCTGTGGGTGACTAGGTGGAGGCTGACAGGTGGTACAGGGTGGATTTTGCTCCATTGATCCTTAAGAAAGTCAATAAATAAATAGAAATGTACACCGTTTACTTGTCTTGAATAGGACTTGACCCCCTTTGGACCTGGACTTGACTTGACTGAATTGACTTGGATTGAATTGACTCAACTACAGCCCCGTCATTGAATATATGGAATATATATTCATTCAGAAACGTCTTCTTCACACGATAAACTAACCAAGCTTAGCTCAACGTGACTCAGCCGATCAGTCACCGCGGTTCGTCTCAACGAAATGACAAGTCGTGTTTCCTCAACGATCGTGTCGCGGCGCTGATTGAAGTTTTCTAAAAACAGGAGTAGCTGCCTGGTGGTTACGAGACAATAAAACAAGTCCGGACGTTTTACTCGGTGTGCTTTTTCCTCATATAATCCTCCCGCAATTCAATTTTTGCTCTCTGGCTTGAGCGTTGGCTGTTGCCGAGGCTCTAATCCACCGTTGCTGTAGCAGGAATGCTACAGCCAAGCGTCTCAAAGTGGAGTCCTCGAGGGGCTCCGACAGGATGCCTGGCAGTGACGGGAAATAGTTTAATGTGGCGGGAAAACAAAAGCAACTTTATGAAAAAAAAGTAAGAAATCTGTTGTATTTGGCCATGGCCAGAGAAACGCCACTGGCTATGGAGTGGCGTAAACACAAACAGCAGCACGAGTGGACTAGTGGGAATAAACCTCAATAAGCCTCAGTTTGAACTGAAGTTTGTTCATCTTACCGAGGAGATTTATTGTAAGGACAACGTGAAAGGTGATTCTGACTGGAGAACCAGGGACTAGGACTAGGTCTCTCATTGTCCGTCTTGAGACCGTGAGAAACGTCCTCCTTGTATTGTATCTGTCATCGTCACGGTCTCAAGACGATCTCTCATTGTCCCTACTCCAGTGGTTCTCCAGTCAGAATCACCTTTCACGTTGTCCTTACAATAAATCGCCTAGGTAAGATGAACAAACTTCTGAGGCATTTATTCTGACTAGTTCACTCGTTCTCCAGGGACTAGGACTAGGGACAATGAGAGTCTTGAGACGTGAGAAACGTCCTCCTTGTATTGTATCTGTCATAGTCATGCCCACTCAGGACCACAGCTGTCCATCGTGTCAGTATATCTGTGAATGGTATATGTGTACTTGTACACCGACTGTATGTACCTGCTGTGTTTCAACATATTACCCCAAATGGGTAATTGGATGCAAACTGATGGTCGTGAGTGGAGAGAAAGGAAAAGGCCCATCGTTCATGTGCCGACTCACTACCCGCAGTTACACCAACGTCGTTTGTCATGGTGGATTACTGGTGCTTGTCATGTGTATCGATTCCCAGGGACCCCTAAGAGGTTTAATAATGAGCACCCATAGCCCCCCCCCACCCCAATGGACCAATATACAAGCCCAATATTGGCCTTTTATTAAGAATGTGATCCGGTCCAGTTAGTATCATCCACCTCTGATGTGATGGATGTGATGCAGTTTGTTTGACTACAGATTGTCTATAGGAAACATGGATTAATTGTAATGCAACATTTTGATCACACTCCATGAATGAATGTACGATAATGATGATTCATATTATTATTATTAGAGTTTTAGTGTCTGATGGTCCACCTGCTGTTTCAGAGGCTTTCCCATCCTGACAGGAATAACATCCATGAAAACGGTCAGTTTTAAAGATGTTCAATACCGGTGCAAAATATTGTCTAGTCCCCACAGAAACCAGAATTTGGGGCAAGCAGCAGATAGGTTGGGTGTCAGGCTCAAAGAGTGGTGATTGGTTAAGAGGCGTGTTGGTCCCCCACATTGTTCTATTTATCTGAGGATCAGGCTAAGCTGTGTTTGAGGCGGTGGGGTGGACGGGTTGAGAGGCCAGCTGTCACTAAGATGTTAGCGAACACTGCGAGGCTATCTGTGTCATCTCCAACCTCAACACCTCTCCCTCGCTCTCCCTCTTTCTGCCTGAGGAATGAATGGAGAGATGCCTTTCACCTGGCTCCCAGTAGAGATAGCTGAATGAAAGGGCACTTCCAGAACAGGGAGAATACTGAATACTGCCAGTTTGTCTGCCTCTCAGCATTTCCCCGTCCGCCAAATAAACAAACCCAGCCACAGCGTCATTAATCTATGATGACTCACGCCCGTTGGAAGTCAAATTTACTCTCCTTATTTGGGACCGCAGCCAGTGGTGGGTTTGGTGCTTGGTCGTGACTCATGGTTTGCTTTGGAAACAATATGGAAATCTTTAAAAATCACACATCCTCGCGCTGCTGTTTTGGGAGCGTGTCCTATCGTATTTCAGCGTTAGACGGCAAGCGGTGAGTGATTGCAGCTCGGCTCTTGTCTCCGCTGTCTCGCTAAGCAGGGGAATTTCACCGGTCGCCAGGTCCAACGGGAGAATGAACGGGGTGAATAAAATACAGGAAACATCACATGAAAAAGGACTTTTACTTTGAAGTAACTAAATCACAACTGCAAACGCAGCTACTCAAGCGAGTCACATTAAGTTGAATCCCAATTAGCAGTGTGTGTCAGCTTTAAAGGAGCTCTGACAATCACCACTGTTATAGCTTTAGATTTTATAGCAACAAGGGGCGACTAACACACTAAATAATTGGTGTCTGATTTACAAACAGCACAAATACTGCAAAATGTTTTAATGTGGCAAGAGGATCGGTCTGGAAAATCATCACCACATACGACAAACACAGACAACACTTCACATGAGAACAGAAACTACTCGGAAAATTAGATTTTAACAATTTAACAATAGAACCGATATAAATCTTTAGATTTTTACTGCATGTTAGGAAGGAGAATGATTGATCAGACCATAAAGTATTGATAAGAATACACTTTGTAGATAGATAGATAGAGGAGAGAGAGAGAGGGAGAGAGACAGATAGACAGACAGACAGATAGATAGATAGATAGATAGATAGATAGATAGATAGATAGATAGAACATTCCCCTCAGTCCTCATCTGGCCACAGCAGGACGTTCATTTAGGGAGTTTATTGTCAGATTGAGGACCTGGTGATCAGGATGTGAGGGCATGTGAGGGGATGTGAGAGGATGTGAGGGGGCCTTCAGTGTGCCGGTGAATCCCTCCTTCCACTCGACCATCTCACCTCATATTCATTTGTCATAACAAACATTGCCCGGCTCTTGACCCCCCGCCACCTCCCGGTGATCTCAGATTTACCCGTCCGCCTCGTAGAGCCTCTCACCTCGCAGTCCTTGTTCCACAATCCGGCTGGTTTCACTCTGCCTACCTTTCCTTCCCGATCTCCCCCTCGCCCATCGAATGTGACCTCACTACAATTATTCATCCTCCAGCGGGAGAAAGGGAGAGAGAGAGAATAAATAATGATACCAGATTTCTTCATGGGATCGCCTCCTTCCTTTGATGTAGTTACTCTTGAAGTTGAAGATTGTTTTTCCCGTTCTCATTGTGTTCCAATGCCGCTGCCAGTCAAGGACACGCTCCCCTTCAGCTGCACTGTCCCGGAAAAAATTTAAAGCAGTCTGTTTTTTCATTTGCCAACTGGAAATGCGCTCATGACATGGTTTTCTCCTTTAAATCCCCCAACCCCCAACCCCTCCGACAGGTGCAAGTGCAACCTTCACGCCAACAGCTGTGTGTTCGACAAAGAGAAGCTGAGTTGCGAATGTGAACACAACACCACCGGGCCCGACTGCGGCCGCTGTAAGAAGAATTACCAGGGCCGAGCTTGGAGTGCCGGCTCCTATCTGCCCATCCCTAAGGGCACGGCTAATATCTGTGAGTACACACACACACACACACACACACACACACACACACACACACACGATGCATTGATTGAATCCACATAACAGAGCAGGTATCACAGGGTTCCACATTTTTTGTGATCCCCACATTATAGCATCTTTGGGAATGGGGATTATGCTTTGTCGTCACCTTGGTGTCATGGTGGGATATTGAGCGTGATCAGGGTTGCCAGATGGGGGGATTTCCCCCTAAATGTTTTAAAAATGAATAGGGAAGTTTTACTGTGAAAATGTATTGGAGTCAATGACAAATGGGGGATTTTAAAAAGAATAATGAGGGACAAATTATGAGAAACTCAACATCACAGAATGTTCGGTCATGAAAATTTGGTTGAGAAATTCATTGCTCAAAATGTGTATGAACCCTGGTATCATGTTGTTTCTGGTCCGTGATAGCAGACGCTCTTTCTCTGGACGGACTGTTGTTTAGGACAGTGGTTCTCAATCCAGTCCTCAAGGACCCCCTATCCTGCAGCTCTACTCAGGCACACCTGAACCAATTAAAACGTGATGCCTCTAATTGGTTCAGGTGTGCCTGAGCCGGAGCTGAAACCTCCAGGACAGGGGGGTCCTTGAGGACTGGATTGAGAACCACTGGTTCAGGAGACCAGAATGCAATCTATGGGCTCCCAAAGCTCTAGTGTAACTTTAATGTGGCAGGGGGACCGGCATTGGGGAGGACTGAAAGCAAAGGGTGAACCTACTCTGTATGTTTTGCTGCTGCTTATATCGGTGTGGGCCCTTGGCAGTAGCAGTTAGCTCATCTGCGAGACACTGAGTCCCCCCGCCTGACCCTCAACGCCACAGAAGTGTGGAAGAAATGGCCGACCGGCTTCACTCTTCATTACGATCCTTCCAACCTTTACAAAGCTCCCGCGACATCCAGCCAAAGCTTCGACTGAAAAGAACAATCTCAGCGTGGCCGGCAGGGTTAGGGTTTCACTTCACTCTGCCATTCAATCACACTTTATTTTTATTTAACCAGTCACTTAAACGCCTCGTGAAACAGCCCCTGATAAGAATATGGGTGGGAGCTGAACCACAGCGGCAGGGTGCAGCGTTGGCAGTGTTTTAGGAGACGTAGTGATTCTGTGTTCTTGTACTCAACACAACATCGCTGTGCTGAGAGATCAAACATAACTGAGTGCAGGTTGCTTAAGAGGAAAAAATGAGCAAATATCAAATAGTTATATTTGTGTTTATGATATAGTTGGTACATTTTCATGGAGTCCTGTGATTTTATAGGACAGCCTGGCCAATTATTTTTCTGCAAAAATCTTTTGCCACGACAGGTTTATTATATCCAGTTAATACAGAACTCATCAAGAGTTGAGTTCAATAACTACAACTAATAAATTACAGCCTCAGTTTGTTTTTTAGTAAGTTGAATTAATAATGGCAGTGATCCTGGAGGCCAGATCTAGCGTATATTGCACCTTTATCATTTTTTTTACCTGGGCTTGCATGAATATAAGTGTAATATAAGTGATAATAACTTATTTACAATAATATATCACGTAATTAATATAAGTGAATTCTGAAAACGTGAAGCCTCTAATTGGTCCTCTAACTGAACCAATTAGAGGCTTCACGTTGGTTCAGGTGTGTCTTTTAACAACTAATACCAGATATTAACGAAATTAATATGGTCATTAACATTGACATTTTTAATTATTAATTCATTTTTTTATTTTTTTATTATCTAATCTTGTTTGAGATCACTTAGCTAAAAATGTGTATTTTATTTTTGATAAATGATGAAACAACAAGACTTTTTGACCCCAGTACAGCTCTACATTACAAAACAACAAAAGACAAAATCAGACATGATGCAGCAGAAACATACACATACAAACATGTACATACACACCTCCATACAAGAGCTATTCCCCTCCATTTCTGTGTCTGTCGTTCTCGTATAATTTGTCGTGTTCACATCATGACAACATCAGCTGACTGTAAATACGAGCTGCCGACTGGGAGAAACCTCGTCAGCCTCCCAGTAGTGATTACAAAAAAAGTGTGTCAACACAAGCAGCAAACAAACATGGAGGCAAATCCACCGACGCAGTCCAAGATGATAAAAAAAAAAAAAAAATGTTCTGTTATTTTCACACGCACAAGGGGAGTCCACCTTCAGGATGAGGCGGTTGCCATAGAAACGGTTAACACCCAGCTGCCCATACATAATATGCCACGGCAGTTTAAAATAATATTAAACTGTTATACATATAGACTGTATGTTGTGTTGCTATCTATATTTATATGTCATGAAGCTGACATTTTGTGTACTTTTATTGTAAAAGTGGACAATAACATTTTTTGGGGGGAGATGGGGGAGATGGGGGGAGGGTCACTCGCCCACTGCCCTCTTCTCATTGTAAAAGCACGGCATGCTTGCGATGTTGCCGGTCCTCCGTTCGTCCCGTAATCCAATCAGCTCTTCTCACCGGAAGCCAGTAATGTCCGCTGCCGTTCGTTTACGGATGATTTAACGGACCTCGCGCTCGTCGTTTCGCCCTGAAGTCGTCACGCCGAGCAGCTCAGATTTACGACCACCCGGTGACGCTTGGAGACACGGCGGGGCGGGCGCTCTTCATCAGGTCGTTCCAACGAGTTAAACGCGTGACTCCGCCCCCTCCTCCTCCTCCTGACGTGACCGCAGGAATCCATACATCCGCAACCTCATACATCTATAAATGAGAGGTGCAGGTTTTCCTCTTATTGCATCCGTTGTGATTTGGAGGACTGTGGGTCGGTGGGCCGGTGACATATTCTCCCTCCCCAGAAGCTCGGCGTTATGAGACTCAGGGAGGGTTAGTGAAATGACCATTCCCAAAGCTCAGATTGACAGCACATTATTAAAAAAGGTGACACACACACGCCTGCACACACACACACACACACACACACACACACTCCTTTAAGGGATCACACACATTCCCTTTGCCCTGCAAGTGATGAAAAACAGTCTTAGTATAAAGTGCATTATTATACTTTGTCTTGGAGGAGGAAAAAATCCATAATGTAATAACGCTGTGAAAAATCTATAGGAATGCAAGGCGGTCCCCGCTGAATGGAAAGAGAATACATGAGGCCGATAGAAAAATGCTCCTTGTGCTGTTTTGTCATTTTCAAGCCGATTCTCCGTCAATTCCACAAGTCTCTCCCTCGCCGTTTTCCCTTGAACCCGGCGCAGCATATGGCAGCTCCGCGGAGACAAATTTGTCAAAGATGAAAATTTAATTAAGATTTAATTTCTTTTTACTATGCCCATCAAGTCGTCTGATGCGGTAAGGAGATCGATGAATCATGCCGAGGGGGGAGGAGGAGGAGGGGAGGGGGGAGTTAAGGAGGGAGGGAGGGGTGTCGTACTACATCGTCAGAAGAAGAACGCGGGGGTTCAAAAAGTGATGGAGAAGAGAAAAGGGATGGGCGAGATGGGAGGAGGGGAAGTGGGCATCACTCTCTGTCAGGGATAACTCAGCCTTCTGGGGTGGGCGCTGTCTCTCTCGCTTTGCCTCTCCCCGTCTATGTCTCTCGCCCCCCCCGTCTCTCATTCTCTCTTTCTCCCTCTGCGGAGACAGGAGAGGGATCAGTTTCACAATTACCCGTGGCAGTTCATTTCACTACAGGGGCTGAGGACACTGAGGAAGATGGAGGCCGGTGGTAGACGGGGGTCAGCGCGTTAAAGCCTCTGAAAAGTCTTCACATAGTGGGAATGTCCACGTGACATCACGGGTCAGCATCCTGTCAGAGGGAAGACGTTTTAAAAAAGTTATTGGCACTGAACTTTTTATTTCTGGGCCCATTTTGTTGTTTTGTGTTTTTCCATTATTTTATTCCCATAGATAATTAAATGACACGTCGAGATATTTCCATTGAAACAGCCTCAATAGACCAGAATGCAATGCAGCTACAAGACTCATTTTTTCTCGACTGGAAAGTCTTTGCCGTCTTGTTCTTACCGCTCCACCTACACGTACAACCCACAGCCGAATACAGGTTGATTCGAAAGGAATTCTGGGAAAGGAAAGTAGTCACTGAAGTCGAAGTGGACGAGGCAGGTTGAGGGAAAGTGGGTACGAAATAACTTGTGGAAGGTGTTGGTGTGTAACAGGGTGAGACTCTTTCCTCCTACAGCTACATTGATTTCTATTGGTTTCTATTCTTGTAAATCTTCCTTTACTTAATACTTTTTAGATGCACATAAGACCAGAAATGACATGTTTACAGGGCAGTGACAGGATTACCTTTCTAAATGACTCTTTTGCTGGATTGGTCAATATTGAGGTATTGTCATATTCTTCAGTTTCATAAAATATGCAAGTTGTACCTTAGATTTATCAATAACAAATTAAACCGATGTGATTTTTGTTCTTCTCTGGAGCATTTGAAGACTTTTTTTCTCAAATGAGATTTGAAAAACCTATTCCAACAAAAGTATAATACAAAAAATAAAAAAGTACTGCTTTTCGAAGAGTAGTTGGCATATGAAGGCATTGATTGACAAAAGAAAAACACTTTTTCACACTGGATCCTTCATATTTGAGCTATTGACTGATAAACTCCAGGTATTGATTTACCTTCCCAAGAGATGCGTAGCGTTTTGGAAGTGAACCCCTCATTAGTTTTACCCGGGGCTTGGGAACATCGGGAGTTTTCCTCGTCAGGGCAGGATTAGGAGACACTTGTACAGATTTAACTGAAGCCAGGCTCAGAGTTTATGGATCCCCTTTGATCAAAGCGGTAACAGGCGTGGACACGCAGTGGATTTCACTGTAACGATTCAGCCCCCGCCCTGTATGGAGAGCAGACCGCCGGGTCATCAGCCGTCCAACTGAAAAACCTGCAGCTCCCAAAGCCTGAAGTATCAAAATCACAGACGTTGGAAGTTGGTCCCCTATATTTTATTTATTTTTATTTTTAAAAAAATCATTTTTAGGTTTCAGTTCTCCACCTTTTTACATATACACATATTTTTATGTGAAGGATCTTTCATGGCAGAAGACAGTCAGGTCCATATTTGACAGTGTGTGAGCCAAATGTTACGTAATGTCAGAAAGGCTGTTCAAATATTGTCTTTAAATTCGCCATTTATCACCTCTGTAGCCGACATTTATACAACCTCTACCTATTGAAAGGTGTTCTGTCATTTGTTCACGTTGCAACCTGTGATTTCACAATAAAAGCGTTCATTTATGAGCTCTTCTGTTGTGCGATACGAGACTTCTTAGAGTTTCTGGTGATGTGAGTTTCGGCTGCGCTGGATCAAACGATGACTGACTTCACTTCACCTGCTTCAGAGAAACGTAGACATTCAGCACCTTGGAGAGCGACAACACCGTAAAGGGGAAACAAACACAAACACACACACAGGCTATTTAATTTAAGTAAAACTCATAAAAATCATAAAAAAAGTCACAGAAAAATGTCCGTTTAAGGATTTACTTTTCCCGTATTTGAGGGCACCTTCTTCACCCTCTTCACCCTCTTCACCCTCTTCACCCCCCCGCCCCAACATGCCTGGTCACAATAAGAATGGATAATCATTGTGAGTCACACGTTGCATTTTTCTGCTGTTGTTGTCTAATTAGTGTACATTAGTGCAGAGCCACCAGATGCTACCTCTTATTATTCCTTCTCCGGTCCAACTGGGTGATGCTGATCACATACACACATACTGTGCACATACACACATACTGTGCACATACACACATACTGTGCACATACACACATACTGTGCACATGCCTCCAACACAGCCTCTGTTTGTTTTGTTTCCTTTCTGGGAAGATAAATTATGGGTCTCGTTCTTTTGGGAACGAACACAAACATGATGCGTGTCTGTTCACATCCATTTAATAGTCAACTGTTTACAACCACCGTGAACAGAGGAAGAGAAGAGCGCCACCTACAGGAACCTCATCAACAGAAAGACGTCACAGTACTGGACACACTGTTTGATTGACAGGTGATCTCTGGGAAGAGCAGTGAGGAACACCACAGTGAAGAACACCACAGTGAAGAACACCACAGTGAAGAACTCCACAGTGAGGAACACCACAGTGAAGAACACCACAGTGAAGAACACCACAGTGAAGAACACCACAGTGAGGAACACCACAGTGAAGAACACCACAGTGAAGAACACCACAGTGAGGAACACCACAGTGAAGAACACCACAGTGAAGAACACTACAGTGAAGAACACTACAGTGAGGAACACCACAGTGAGGGACACTACAGTGTATTCCCCTTCCCGTCCAAACCCAGGCAGCAGAGTGAGCCTGCTGATGGAGAGAATACTTAGTATGATGTGAGGTTTCTCTAGGCAGTGTCTGCTTATGCACACACACACACACACACACTCGCCTGTGCAAACATATCGTCACACACACCTCGTTCTCACACACACACACACACACACACACACTCATCTATGTGTTTTCCGTGCTGCTGTTACATTTACCTTTATTCTCTCTCTTTCTCTCTCGAAGACTCATTGCCTTGTTTTTTCACATCCTTTGTTCCTGCTGCCTCACCCCCTCCTCCTCCCCCCTCTCCCCCCACACACATCCCCCCTTTCTCCTTTATCTCCTTCTTCGTCTTCTTCCTCCTCTCCTTCTGTCCTCGCTCCATCTCTTGGTTTTGTTTCTTGCCTCTTGTTCTCTCTCTCTCTCTCCATCCCCCATCCTCCCCCCCCCCTCCTCCTCCCCCCTCCTCCCCCCCTAGAGACCGAGCTTGTTTACTCTGCCTTTTCCACATTTCGTCTCTGTGCAGCTGCGGCGGTAATCTTTCTTTCAAATATTTGTTTCTTCCATCTCCAGATTTTTTTCCTCCCCCTCCTCCTCCTCCTCCACCACCACCAACCAATGTACACCTCATTCCATCCCTGAAATCTTTTAACTTGTGCTTCTTCCACATCCGACTCCTGGCTGCTTTAAACCTTCACCACCTTTCAATCCAGATCTACACATGTAGATGGAGGTCGAGGCCGCCATGTTGCTCCTGAGGAATCCAGTCAAGTTGCATCCACCGTGGTTGTTTTTTTTCCCTCCTGCTAACCAGTTAGCCCGTCGCCATCACCGGGCCCCGTGCAGCCGAAGAGCTCCAGATGATGATGATGATGGATTGCTGGGAAAGCAATTACCAACTTTGCCTGCGGTGGAAATTTAGCCGATAAGCCCCTCCCACCACCATGGATGGTTCAGGTAGCACCGAGGCAAACAGGTGAAACACATCGAAGGTCAAAGCCAGATGGGTACTGACAGAAACAATGTGATGGCGCTCTCACACACACACACACACACACACACACACCTTACACACACACACACACGTTTACTGACAGTGACGTGTTAGAAAGTAAAAGATACCATATGGCGAATTTTACTAAGGTGTGCAATCTTGCTGCACGTGTTTGGACGCGTGGTGCGTGAATGACAGACGGGCTTGTGCAGGGAGGAACTGGAACTCATAGATCCAGGGACCAATGATAATCCAGCAGTAATAGCGGGGGGGGGGCGGGACTTAGGAGATGCAGTGAAGGTCCTGGATGGATGACGGAATAAACTCTGGAATGGAACCAGGTGATGACCCGGGCTCTTCCACGTATTCCAGCGTCCACTCCTTTTTCTAGCCCCGCCCCCCTTCAGAGATCATGTTCGCCGCCACCCCAGCGACTCGCGGCCACGAACGCCGACCCGAGACACACACACACACACACACACAGCTCCTGAAAATCAATGGAGCGCAGCGTCAACACAAGCAGCCCCTAATGCTCTTCCTGTGCGATAGGACCAAATTAGATTGCAGCCGTGCTCCGTAATGGCAGCCCGGCCAGGTGGAGGGGATTGGAAATGACTGTGATTGAAAATTAATCGAATGACCCCGACATGGGATCCCGGACATCTGCCGGGACCCCGCCACGTTGTTCATAAAGAAAGGAGATAATTGCACCGACGGGCCGCCGGTGGTCGGGATCACGACCCAGGAGGAGCGAGGGTCGGTCCTGAAGCGGAGGAATGACTCGACACGCCGCCATCCATCACATGGATGCTTTACTTATGTTGGTCATGACACGTTATAATTGTATCGTAACGGCTTAAGAAGATATGATAAGACGCTATAATGCATCATGAATGTGGCAGGTTATGAGATAATATGTAATCATGCAATATATTGAGCGATTTGTTCATAACGCATCATAAGAACGTCATAAGCAGCTCATAATAAACATGCCTCACTGATCATCATGTACTTGATTTCACTGTACATGAGAGATATGAGGTTTAGGTATTGACAACCCGTACTGTCGATGTTCTGACTCTAATAATAGATATTCAATATCACTTCAGGTAATCTGAGTTAATGGATAACTGATAAAACATGGTGGCTTATAATAACTTTAATGTCTTCGAGACAACAGAAATATGTCTGCTCCACCTAACAGCCTCATGACCTGGTTATATATAGTCATAATGCATTATAGTGTATTATAATGCCACTGTGGTGGATGATCAAATAAATATACAGGTTCCAGTGGTCAATATATTACTTATAAATATAATATATCATATATAGATAATCTGCTCATGCCAGATTCATGATGCATTATAGTGTATTATGACATTATGTAGTTATAATGCGCTTATGATGCTTATGATAACTGATATTGCCTTATAAGCAACAATTCAAGCACTTGTTTTCATCTGGAGGCGAATATCTATAAATACTGTTATGAATGTTTTTTATTCTCTCTGTTCAAACTGTGAACGTATGATGATTCTCTCTCTCTCTCTCCCCCTCTCTCTCTCTCTCCCCCCCCCCTCTCTCTCTCCGTCCCCTATCCTCTCAGTATGTTTCCTATCCCTCAGCGGTATTACATCCCTCTCTGTTTAATGTAGTGGGTTCTACTGCTAATCTCCCAAACTAGATGTGTGTTATTGCATTGTCAGCTTCTTAAGCATCGTCTCCTCAGCATCCCGTTGCTTCTTTTTTTTTAAATTTTGGCAACAGTTCAGTTACAGAAGGGAAACACTTCCTCTCTCACATTCTCCCCTTTGTGAATTGGGCTCAGGAGCAAGAGGACAGGCTGTTCATACACAACACACACATCTATACTGATACTGATAGGATGCAGCTTGTTTGATTGATCAATACCACACCGGTTTGATTTGTTCCTATCAGTATTACTGTTAATATTAGTATTTGTCTCATCCTGATTTCAGTGAGTTTTAGTGATGATCTAAATGATGTTTCAGATGCTTTTTCAGGGGGAAACTGAGTTATTGGAGTATGTGGTGATGAAAATGATCAGATTTAAAATGATTGAATATCAGTGCAAAATATCAGCAGCTTCAATCCAATATCAATATCACAATGGGCCAGACCTAGCATACAGTATCCAGGTCAGTATGTACTGTTGAATCCCGTACGGTGTCAATACGCCGCCGACAAATCAAACTGTACGTGGCGATTACGGTGATTCTGATTGCCCTTGCCGTGTCCTTCCTGTCTCCTGCTTGGCGTCCACCCAACCCGCTCCCCGAGGTTTGACATCCATTACGCCACGCCTCCATATGTCAGCGTAGCCCCCCTCCCCCTCCCCGCGGCGCCGAGGTGGGTCACCAGATTTGGCTCCTAACTAACCGGGGCTGTCAGACGAGCGATGAGAGGAGGAGGAGGAGGAGGATGGACGACGGGAGAGTTTCATCAAAGTCCGCACAAACAAAAACGCAGGCACTCAGGAAATCCTTCTGTCGTGGCGGCGGCGCCGTTTGATGAAAGGACTGACGGGAAAAAAATCCCACACAGATGCTTTCTGTGTCTCCTCAGCCTGAGGTGTCGTGGTGAGAGAGGAAGAGAGTTTTTATTCATTTCTTCTTCCTCTCTCTCGCTTGTTTTCATTCCTACTAGAGCCCCGCATGCTTCCCCTTCCCGTGGCGAGGGAGGTTGTTTGTTTTCGTGGGCAGATTTTCCCTCTGGGGTGGGGGAGTGGGTGTGGCGGGAGGGAGGGGAGGGGAGGGAGGGAGGGCTCCGGTTCAAACGGACCATTAGCAAAGCCGGAGCTGGCATCGATGTCCTTAAAGCCAAGCGCTCCTCTGAAACACGAACGCCGTCCAAGAACACACCGCCGGCGCTCACGTGGCGTTTTTGAGGAACGCCGATTCCAACGGAGAAAAAAAAAAAAAAAAATGGCTCGTGAACAATGTCTCGTTCTTCGCCTGGCGCCCGACTTGAAGCGCCGAACGCCGTTCATATTTGCAGCCCCAATCACCCCCGAGCCGAGGCGTCGCCGGCGGGTTCAGATGGTGAAATGATTCGCGTATGAAGAAGCCTGTGAACGTCTCAATCTCCTCAGATCCGTCGGCCAGCCAACGTCCTGGTGCGGGAGAGATCTGGTCGCCATGGGGATGAGACAGACTGCATTATCTGCTCAGTGGCTGTCTGGCACATGGGATTGGCTGATGGAGGGACAGACAGGCCGACAGCAGGATAAGACATGTCCTCCCTCGGCCTCAGAGGCAGAGTTTGCCATCTATGATGCCGTTTGATATTGTGTGTGTGTGTGTGTGTGTGTGTGTGTGTGTGTGTGTGTGTGAGCCAGTTTACCTTGAGTAACGTTTTCAAAGACTGATATGTTTAAAGTCTTAAAGCTAGAATATGCAACGTTTTTAAACCAACACCATGTCTGTCTGTGTGGGGCGATGGGCCGATATGACTAAAAATCAATATCGTGATTATTTCAAACTTTTACCTCGATTGCGATTAATGAACGATTATTTTATTTGTTTTGTTTTATTTTGGAATTTGTTTTCATTTTGAAATTGACCGGCTGCTCTATGCCGTTGTGTCTGACTTCCTGCCCGGCTTGACACATTCGCTCGCGGCTCGCCAAAAAAACGAACAGTCCAAACCTGTCTGAACACGGTTACTGGACGTGACTGAATACCACGTAGTATTTTTTAAGGGGACAGTTCATGAACGCAGTATTGGGGAAAGTATTTGGCCCGTTCATTCACGGGAAAGTGATGTTACGTCTGATGCGCACGCACACACACACACACACACACACACTGGTTGCTTTGCTAACTGGCGCTTCTAGACGTTCCTCGTTCTTGTCGCCTAAATAACAATCGAAATGAACGATTTTGAAAATTTGCCACGATTACACAAAAATCGCGATTACGATTATAAACACGATTATCGCCCACCCCTAGTCCATGCCTGAATCCCCTCCTGCCGTTTGCCTGAATTTTACTGTTTGAATGATGTTTGGGACATTTTGGGGCGTGTCCCATCCGCTGTGTCATATGGTGAGAAAAGAGAAATCAGTCAGAAACAAGAGAATAGCAAAGCTCAATGTGTTTTATATAATACCTGTGCGCCATAGGTGTACTTTTATAACTTTATAATTCATAACTTTGTACTTATAACTTGTACTTCATAACTTGTACTTATAACTTTGTACTTTTTCTATTATATTTTGTACTTTTTCTATTATATCTCTTGTGTTTTTTAAAATTATGTCTGTTAATATTGTCCTTAGCATTAGCGTAAGGTGTCGGTGAGACATAACAATTTCATTGCCAACTTTTGCTTCTTGTGAATGTTTGTGCATATGACAATAAAAAAACCTTGAACCTTGAGAACAGATTGGCTGCGTTGGCCAGCCGCTCCCTCAACATCTTACCTCAACCTCGGGCTAGCTACCGTCTAGCCGTGCGACCGGCGGCCTCAAGGGGAAAGGTTGCACTGTGTAGCTTTAAGCATCTTCTGCGTGATGTATTTGACCTCAATGTATGTCTGTCACTTTTATTCCTTGATGTCAATTTTCCTCTCTTTTTCTCCCCCCCCCCTCTCTCTCTCTCTCTCTCTCTCTCTCTCTCTCTCTCAGGTGCTCCTAATATCATTGGTCCCGTTAGTAAGTAAACAGTTTCAAAGGAGCAACAGTACGAGAATGCTCAACGCTTTGCTTTGCCTATCACGCCACCCTTCACCACATAACCCCCCCGAAGTCCACTTGGCGCCGAATGTTCATTTCTGATAGTGATCTTCCCATGAAGGGTCGCTCATCATCTTGTTTTTTTTTTTAAAGACATAATAGCTGGAGGCTCTATTGTCATGATGTGGGCATATTCATTTACCTTATCCAGACTCGACCAGATAACACTTGCCTGGCTCTGCATACCAAATGCCATTTGTTTTTTCCACTTCCCCATGCATTATAAATAAATGGCATCTAGACTTTATTAAAGTGCCAAGACCTCTCTGGCGGTATTATGTCACAGGAGGTCATTTTAATATAAGCCGCGAGCGCCCGGGCTGGTATTATCTTCGTCAACCAGTAGCCCCTCAGGAGAAGGAGGAAGAGGAGAGGTGCCATTTCTCAAGTTACTGCTGCCTGGAAGGCGGCGTGATACAGGAGCCATAGGACTGTATTGAACAAGTCGGTGCATTCAGGTTCTGGCTGGTTCACTTCCCCTCAATCTGGTCTCTCCTCGCCCTCGCTTAGTGAGCGAGCCCCCTTAGAAAAAAACTCACGTGAAAATACACGTGTGGTTTTTGGACACGTGTGAACAATACAATCATTGGCTCTGGTGCTCCATGCTAAGACTTTAGCATACACTACGTTGAGTGATAGTAGGCCGCTAGCATTATCCAAAGTAAGCATACACTATGTTGAGTGATAGTAGGCTCCATGCTAGCATGTTAGCATACACTATGTTGAGTGATAGTAGGCTCCATGCTAGCATGTTAGCATACACTATGTTGAGTGATAGTAGGCCGCTAGCATTATCCAAAGTACGAAGACCGCCTTGTAGCCTTTATGTACATACATTTAAAAAAAAAACCTTCACTTCGCGTGGAAACAAGGAAAGTAGTCCCTGCTAGTTCAAAACTATTTTGATATTTTCTGTGAATTCTCCCACAGAACCATCACATATCATTTAGGATTACTCAACATTTAGCTGTAGAGCAAACTCAACTGCTAGCATGGGGCGCTGGGGACAGATGGCTGATTTCGGTGTCTTTGTTCTCGTCACGTATTTGGTAAATTGAACGTGGCACATCCCATTGGCTTGAACATGAGCAGTAGCTGTGTGGGAGATGCAGGGAGGAAGCAGATTGTTCCCACTTGATGTTCAATCAGTTTTCAGAGCGTTAGCTACTGTACATTTTAGGGAACTTAACACTGGCTGTACAGTCTAACGCCTGTTTGATGTCAGAAATGGACATGGGGCCAAGCGGACTAAGCCAACCCCACCCCTCCACCACCCACCTCCCCCACACCCTGACCTCCCACCTCGGAGCCTATTCAATGTTGTCCATGTGTCACCCCATGCATGACCTGGATGGAGTTCAGTGTGTGTGTGCATGCTTTCCATACATGCTATATACATAATATAGCATACACACTGCTGTGCATCAGCCCGCCCCATCCAAACGCCAGGCCAGACCATGTCCAACAGCTGTCCTCAGATCATTTAAGGGGAGAGTGTGCATGGCAATGAGTGTGTGTGTGTGTGTGTGTGTGTGTGTGTGTGTGTGTGTGTGTGTTGGGGGGGTGGGCAACACAGAAAGGACACATTGACAGTCTTCACGTCTCATCCAGATTGGCCAACAGGGATTTGCACAAACAGCAGCCTCCCACAGAGCCGGCACAACACTAAACCCTCCGCCGCCTGGTAAACCACGCCGCCGACGACCAGGCCGTCTGTGCAAACATGAACCAGGGTTATATTTGCGTCTTTAATAAAGCAAAAATAGAGTGGACCAAAAAAAAAAAAATGCTAGGACGTCCTTGAGGATGTCAAACTCTGACTAGAAGCAAGAATGAGGAAAAAGAAACCGCTGCACTTTTCACGTTGTTGTTTGAAGGTAATTGAATTCCTTATTGACTTTTCTCAATTCTATTTCAAGTTTATTAAGCCGGGCAGAATTGCCTAATGCAGACCATTAAAGTGAAATTAATATTTTAAAAAACAATTCTGGCTCTGCAAGATTGCATTTCATTATGGGCTATGGCATTGATTAAAATCTGTCACTGCTCATTCAGCTCGCCTTACCTGAATGTTCCCCAGAACCGAATAATTAATGCAGCCAAAATGTGCAAACACAGAGCAATTAAAGATGCTCTTATTTTACCAATTAAACATTATAGATTAGGACGCTGTGGTTTGTTCACGTCTGTTTTGTTCTGATCAGATGTGCATAGTTTGTGTTGTGATCACAGTAATTCCTCCGCTTTTTAACAAGCGTTCACCACGGCGTGCTTGACCGAGCGGCAAAGCACACGAGCGCAGTTAAAAACAACGAGCAACATCACAAATGTGTTGAGCCATGAGACCAGAGGTTGAGTGGTGATGTGGTGATGTGGTGCGGCCCTTTCCCTTCAGCTCCTCTGTCATTTTAAACGAGCCTCTCATCAAGTGATTCAATTATCACAGCTGAACGGTAAAGCACGGGGTGATTTCCCTCCGGAGAGGCAGCAGTCACCTCTGACTCCCAAGTAGGATCACTTCAGACACATAGATGCATTTTGGAGTCGATAGGCGTCGGGGAGATGCCGATAAGAAGTGCCATATGATCACTGAATAGTATTGTTAGCAGGTGGAACAGTGTGCAGACACGCCGAGCTCGACGCCATCGTCTCGGTCAACTCCGATGTTAGAAGCGTTTAACCCTCGTGCCGGATGTGTCTGCAGAATGACTCGACCTTTACGACCCGCGGTCATGTTCGCCAAGACGCCACTGTACACTAATCGCCCCAGATTGCATCATTCGGCAGAGTCGATAGCGAATGGACAACGGACTAAGTGAGGCGATGAAGGGGCGTGATTGGGAAGCGTATCCATACTCCTCCCTCTGCTTGAGTCCTCTCCATTTCCAGCCGCACCGTATTTCCCTGACACGGAAATACCGACTTGTATGTAATTATGAGGTTATGCTACCCACAGCAGTCAGTCAATCCAAGTCCCAACACTTGCCATTATTTATTCATTGTTATTCCTCCGCCAGAAATACACTGTAATTAGATATCGATTAAATAGTCAATGTGATGAATTAAACAAAATGCCCCCCAACGTCTTCCTTTTCTCCACATAGTTTAGACGCGCTTGCATAAATGATGACTCCAATACATATCAGAGAGGATGCAACGTGTAAGATGGCGGTATCTTTTTTCAGTTGAACACACACACACACATACACTAACAGCAAGCCCATGCAAGTCACACGAAATTACATACAACGTCTCTCCACCGTCCTCGCCGGGTCGCAGGATGCATCCTCTTTGCTCGTCCATGTCAGGCCTGCCCCATGCTGGACATGTCCGTTGTCTCCAGTTGTCTGTGTCCACTGCCACCACGTAGTCCCGCCCCCCCTCTCCCCCCTACTCCCCCACCCACCCACACCTCTAGACTCTCTGTTAAGTGCATCCGATGTCCGCCAGCCCAGTGCACATGAATAACTCCTGGTTTCTCTCAATTGCATGCAGTTCGGCCGAATGTCTCGTCCCTAGGTGTCGCTAACCGAAAAGAAGGTAGGCAACTAAGATCATGCAACAACCATGTCTCTCCACAGATTCATACACCCTCGTGCTGTTTGTATAGCCAGCTCATGACCACTCTTTGGTAGCTAAGTACTTGCTGGCAGTCTTTGTTAATATCTTCCCCTTTCTAACTCTTGGCATTTTCCTAAACCTACAAAAGGAGGATGATTCTGCTCGTATCTCCTCGTGATAAGGGGTTTTTTTTTTGGCGCCTCTGGAGAATTTAGAGTCCGTGTTTGTTCAGGGGGCAATCATGTGTTGCAGCGTGCCGCAGTGCTGTGCATTATCTCCTCAAACGCACAATGTGTACACTGTACATGTGCAGTACATGTACACACACACACACACACACACACACCCAGGCGTTTGGGTAGAATTTGATTATCCCACTGCATTTTATTGAGGTGTCGAGCTTTCAGAGATGCTCGGCTCCCGTCTCGGCTCGGTCGAGAAGAAAAGCAGGAGCGTTTTCACGCCGGTGTTATGTAGATTGATGTCAGGCTCATCTCAGCTTAATCCATCGTGCAGATGTGATCTGAAGCCGCCTCGCAAACGGCTAGCAAACACAACCACAGTCTTGTGTTTTTTTCCGCTACTGCAGCCAAGCGCGCACGGTGAACGTGTCAGGGGCTTATGTCACCCGGTGCCACGGTCGAGGTTGGGCCTATTATTTCTTTCCCCCCTACTGTTTGTTTTATGACCGGAAAGGAATCCAAGGATCGCTGCGAGCTCCGCTAGCCAGCTTCCTAACCCACGCTCCTCTGCACAGATTTATAGGGTGGAAATTCTTGGCGAGCCTCCACCGAGGTGGCGAGGAGTCTGTCGGGGGGGGGGGATCGCTTCTATCTGGGGGAAACGTACACAGAGGCTTTTAAATTATACACAACACCTGTTCATGAAGTGAAGCATAAGAGAGCGACATAATACCACAATTGTTTTAGCATCTATGGCATTTGTAAGAGATGCTGCTGAGTGCAGCCGGCGCCACGCGGTGACATCACTTCTTATGTTCATCATTATTACATGTATGTTTCTTAGTGATATGGCATGATGCTCAGTATTCTGAATCCTCTGACGTTACCTTTTTATGTTTAATGGCAATATCGTGTTTTGTTTGTTTTCTTTTTAATTTGTCTAGTAGCTCCTCGGGTTGCATTGCCCTCTGCCCCTTCTGTCCACGTTGCAAACAGCAAGCGAGGTAGGAGCTCTGGAATTCATACATTGCCATCTCACTGTATGAATTTTTAAAAAAATAGACGTTTCTGTGCAACTGTAGGCCCCCTGGTCCTGATCCAACAGCCCCCTGTACCCACATCTCCACCTCTGGAGTTGGACTGGCGACTTTCACTGTACGGGACACATTCAGAGATACATCCGTCTGTGGAATCGTTCCTAAATACTGTAAAACTCCCCTGGAATCAAATCCTTTTCAGTGCAAATAAAGTGGGTGTTGCAAGCTACAACTATTTTTGGTGAATGTGTTTCGGGGACTCAAGACTTTTTATTCCCCATGCGTGCATGATTTATGACCTTAGCCTATTTCTGGAAAGGAGAGATTATTTGTCTTCTGAGAGGATGTCTGAGGGAGCGAGGCATCTAATGTAGAAGAACTTAGCTTGCACTTGAACAGGAGTCTGTGCTTTAGGCGAGGGATGGAGTGGACTAGACTGCTACTCCTTCATTTTCAAGGCTTGTCTGGCGGTTAGTGACCGGATGGAGAGACCTGACCTCAATACAGATCCCTAATAACCACAATCTCTTGGATGAAAGCCCAACCCCCCCCCCCTCCTTTCCGTCTGTGAGGCTTAAGGGTCACATCTGGCTCCGTTGTGACACATGGTGTCAGTGGTCGCTCAGCAGGGCAGATTGATCCCCACTCTGAGGGCTGATCTGGGGCTGGTCAGGCGTCATGTGAGGTGCCCTAGCCCATCTCCTCCACCCCCTCTCAGGACAGGACTGCCAGGCTGTGGTTCTGGAGTCCGCTCTCCAACGACTAATCCCATATTTAAGTGTTTCATTTAGCACAACATAACACAGCGTAGCTAGCAACAACACACTCTCACCATACACTCACGTATTGATCGCAATACAAAGCTTTTAGTGGGCGGGGTATCTTCTCATCTACCAAACATCCCTCCAACATCTCTCCAACATCTCTTCAACATCTGTCCAGCTACATCCAAAGTGTTTGTTGTGTGACTCGAAGGTTTTTTGCGATGCGTTTGAGGCTGTGGGCCACGAGTGTCCATCTCATCCTCTCTCCCCTTACGTCAAACTAGAACAACGACTAGACAATCTCAACAATCGGTTTACCAAAACTAACCCACTCCACCAGGGGGAAAACACATTTCAGCCATGGTTTGCCCTGCCTGCCGCTGCGTGGCCGTCCTGGCGTGACAGTGTCTCTGTTTGTGCCGTCATCCCGGAGCCCTCCTCATCGTCTGTGGTGGTGTGCTTGGTGTGGTGTGAGTTCTCTGCGTCATACTGAAGCCGTGTTCTCTCTCATGTGGTGTCTTTTCTAACTCTGGCTGTGCACCGTGCCAGAACCTCCCTCTCGTTCCCCTTCCCCCTAACATCTCTTCCTCCTCCTCCTCCTCCTCTTCCTCTCCCACTACTGAACAGTCTCCAGCCCCACCTCTCCATCCTCAACCTCGCATGCCATGGTGGTGCCTCGCTCCAAGTTTTGCTAACTCTGCCGCCGTCGCCCTCTCGCAACAACAACCACCCCTACACAACCTACCGCGTCTCTCTCTCTCCCTCTCTCTCTCTCTCTCTCTTTTCTCTCCGTCTCTTCCTCGTTTCCCTCTTTCTCTCCTCCCCCCTCCCCGCTGCCTCTCTCTTTGCAAGACTGCGAATGCTTCGGCCACTCCAACCGATGCAGCTACATCGAGCTGCTAAACACCGTCATTTGCGTGAGCTGTAAGCACAACACTAGGGGCCAGCACTGCCAGCTATGTAAGCTGGGCTACTACCGCAATTCCTCGGCAGCACTGGACGATGAAAATGTGTGCATAGGTTAGTCCCCCCCCCCCCCACATCACCGCCAACACCCTGCGTTCATATACACTATCACCCGCCTTGCTTCACCTCCTGTCGCCTCACACCTCTCACCTGCTACACCATCCGGCCTCCATGTCTTCGTCCACTGTCCTCCACTTCTTCTTTGCTTTCACACACAACGATGCCTGACAGAGTTAGTGTTTTTTTTACTCAAGACCTTAGTCCACAGTACAGTTCCACTTGGTTTCCTTAGTTAAGGCAAACCTGGATGCAGGCTAGGCTTGTATTTAAGGAGAATAAGGCCAACAGAAACCGACTGATTTCCCGATAGATGTACGGTACAGAGGGTGGACAAAATAACAGAAACACTTAACGATATGATATGCTTTTCACACTACACTTAACCCCGGGCTAACGTCTTTCTTAACCCTGGGTTAAGGACGCAATTAACCCCAGGCTAAGCAGCGTTTCACACTTGCATTTTTGAAAGAGGGTTTAGCCCTGGGTTAACAAACCCTGCTACGAAGCAGGGTTCGCACCACTTTTGTGGTGCTATCCCCAAAACGCGGTGCTAAGAACAATAGTGTGAAACATTGTGGGGTTAGAATGTAATAGAGGTTAGAATGTAACAGGGGTTAGAATGTAACAGGAGTTAGAATGTAACAGGAGTTAGAATGTAACAGGGTTAGAATGTAACAGGGAATTAGAATGTAACAGGAGTTAGAATGTAACAGGGTTAGAATGTAACAGGGAATTAGAATGTAACAGGGTTAGAATGTTACAGGGGTTAGAATGTAACAGGGGTTAGAATGTAACAGGGTTAGAATGTAACAGGGAGTTAGAATGTAACAGGGGTTAGAATGTAACAGGGTTAGAATGTAACAGGGGTTAGAATGTAACAGCGAGTTAGACATTAGCATTAAACGTTAACCCGGGGTCTACAAGCTTACAGTGTGAAATCCTGAACACTGAATACCCGGGGTCAATTGTTAGCCCAGGGTTAAAGAAAACTAGTGTGAAATGTGAGATAAATTAACCCAGGGCTATTGTAACCCAGGGTTAAAGTTAACCCTGGGCTATAATATTCAAGTGTGAAAAGCCTATAAGAGTATGAAGGAACCTACAGTAATAAAGAGTAGGTTCACCCTTTGCCTACAGCTTCATTCCTCATCGGAAGCTCCGACTGGCGACTGCTGTTCCTCTTTGCCGATGCAGTTCGTACAGGCTCGACATATGTTGTGATGATTCTCCAGACTGTTCCCCCGGACACATTAACTCTGTGACCAATGGACCTAAATTTAGGTGCGGACTGTTTCAGCTTTTTGGGACTCGGTTGCATCATGTTGTTTTGAAAACTCACATATAAGAGCGGTGAACGTCAGGCCTCTTTTAAAGCTGATTCAATTTAACATGACTCACCTGCTTAGCTGCCTTTGTAATTGTGATTTACTTACTTCAAAGTTAAAATCCTTTTCATATGGTGTTTCCATTATTTTGTCTACCCCTTTACATAGGCATCCATATGCTGCATCATTTCTTTTTCTTATATATAGAAATGTGTGAAATTCTCCATTTCCCATAGTTCCTCAGGCGGTTGTTTTGCTCCTCATTGGCTCCTTTTGCTAGACGGTGCAGAGTGAGTGAGTGCTCGCTGCCAGGTGCAGTGGTGAGCCCAGAGGGCCAGTCTGACAAGCACCAAGACTCCTGAGAGAAATGTCACCGAGAAGTCACACCAATAGTCAGAGTTGCCACCCAAGTGCATATGTCATATACATGGAGTGGCCTCAGGAGTAGCAGCTGAAACCCGTCACAAGGCGTTAGAGTCACCGAGGCGTTACCTCATGCCGTCACCCTCCCTGTCTCTTACCGAACCCCCTGTTTGTCACTTGCCGTCACCTCTCTCCTCTCGCCTGACCCCCGGATGTCACTCGGGTGCAGCCACGTGCAGCCGGCACCGCCACAGAAGGTGCAATGTGATGGTCAGGCCTGTCAAAAAAAAAGACTCATTTTGACTGCAGAGTGCTCCAGCCGGTGTGGGAAGCAGGAAGGTCAGTTGAGTGTAGGACGCTGGAGACTTGACAGGTTGTTGTTGTTTTTTTAAAGGATATTTCAGCTCTCGTTCTGGCTAATGACCACTCTCGGTTAACGGCGGAGTGTTATTGTTCCAATATTTTTCTGGCAGTGTTGCATTGACTGATCGTTTGAAGATCGGAGACAAAAAGAACAAATTACAACAATGCCCATTTCAATGTCCTGTACTGTACCATCCTCTGAACCATGAACATCCATTCTTTGTCTCCGTTCCATTCGTTCTTGTGATACCTGCTCATTCCTTCTCTCCATCTTTTCCTGTCTCTATTTGTATGAATGAATCAAATGTTGGAAAAGCATGTGCAGTGACCTGATTATATTGTCCATCTTAAATAAAAGCTACTGATAACGCTTTGCACATTTACTCATTGCACGTAATATATATGGAGCTATATGGAGCATATATGGATTAGATATCAACTGTAAATACAATGTGTAGGAGGTATTCATGCATCTGGCATCAACTTCACTCTTTTCCCATTCTGTCTCCATTCCCTTTGAAATGGTAGCATTTTTTTCCTGCAGGACTCTCAATATGAATCAAAATAAATTGCTAATTAAATGATATCAAGTGGCTTTTTACAATAGAGGAGCTTAAAATATGAACATCCTGGAAGTGTGCTGAGAAGCCAAAGCGCCGCCCTGTTTCTAGCCTGTGTGTTTGTGTGTGTGTGTGTGTGTGTGTCTTGTTTTTTCAGACTGTAATTGTAATCCCTTTGGCTCAGTCAGTGATCGCTGTAATGGCACAGGATTTTGTAAATGTAAGGAGGGCACTACAGGGCCTAAGTGTCGGGAGTGTCTACCCGGCTATTTGTGGAACAATGGCTGCAAATGTAAGTAGAACCACAACCCTCCCCCTGCAGCTCCGGACCGCCAAACCCCCACCCACCCCCCTCAACCTCAGCTCTGTCTTTCCCTACTATCTGTCTTCCTTTTCTCATTTCTCTTTGCTATTCCTAAGCTTGGCCATACAAAGCATGTGCTGCACATGTGCTTGACTGCCCAGCTACCTTGAGAGATCCAGACCTAACCCGTAAAGATACGAGCCATTTGTTTCACTAACCCAGCCTGTATTTAAGACTTGCTTCGGCCACTTTAATAAATCAACAGTCCAATGTCAGCAGTTCCAGCTTTTATTGCCCTACATCGCTCAGATAGAAAAACCAAGGGCATGGCAGCATGCACGCCGCTTACCGACTCAGTTATCCAACCATGTCCCACACCTACATCACAACAGCTGAGTAAATATTGACTGCTTGATCGCAGCGGGCCGCCTGCGATCTGTTTGAGTAGCCATCATCTTTATCTGGTCCACAACAGGACAATGTCACCTAACGCTAACATTTCTGAGTACAAGGATTTAGACTTGTAACAGGCTGCCATTGTATTTTCTTTGTCTATGGCAGCAGAAGCTACGCAATTACTGAAAAATGGAAGATGAAGATTCCTCCAAGTTAAAGGAAAAATCCAATCCGATCCCTAAAACACTTTTTGTTTGAAACTTGTGGTGATGTACCCTCTGGCCCATTTTGTTGTTTGATGTATTTTCCTTCCATGGATAACTGGCCAAATGTAGACAACATGATGTCATGTCAAGATATTTCCAGCGCGGCTACGATGGAGTTTGATGGTGGAAAATGTTTCATGGATCTAAAACATCAACAGTGAATGTGTCAGAAATCAAAGAGCAAGGGCTTCTTTCTAGACCAGCCGTTCAACAACCATACAGGAGAAATCCATCGGAGGAGAGGAGAGAGACCAATTTTTCCCCCGGCAGTCGCCAAGATAGACCAGAATGCAATGCAACCGTGAGACATTGTGGTGTAAGGGGTCATTCTGGGAAAACGTAGGAAAGCACAAACTGAAATAGAAGCAGATGGGGCAGGTTGAGGGAGAGTAGATTACAACACTTCATTACAAAACACCTCCTGGAATGCGTTGAGCATCACAGATTGATGATATCTAACAGTGAAAGAGTAGCCGAGGCTCTTTTTTCTTCTGAGATCAACTGTCAGTCGGTTGTGCTTTGGTGCATCTGACAATGTCTTTGCCCTAAAACCTGCATGACCCTCGACCAGGAACATGTTATCTGAGTTCAGCAGTTTGACAGACAAAATCGGGATTACTACTGTCACTTGATCGTAATCCCCTTTGGCCTTTGTCAGTCGACCACAGGTGAAGATGCTTTGAAGTCAGATGAGTCACAATTGCAATGCACTGTGAAAGCAATACTACATTGAGTTTATTGGAGCTGCTCCTGGTTCAGATGGATGCTCATTAAAATGCACTGTTCAGTATGTCTAGTGTGGATCTACGATGTCATCCTGTGCAGCTGTTTCTTGCATGTGCACGTACACAATGCGTAGGCATGAAGGCATAGGTCTGGTACGCGCCACATCATATGTTAGCTTGTGATGTGAATGCATGCGTGAACCCAGAGGCATTTCTAACTGAAATACCGATTATGCTAAACCAAACAGCGAACCATTAACTATAGAATGGATGTGAATTATTGTTTGTTATCCAGAAATCTTTATGTCAGCATGCCTCAAACTTGGACTCTCACCTAATCAAAAGTATTGACGATACTGCAACACAGAAAAACATCCACCCTTGAACACTCTTGCACTGTGAGATATCATCAATCTGTGATGTTCAACGCATTACAGGAGATATTTTGTGAAAGGTGTACCCACATTTCCTCAACCTTCCTTGTCTCCTTCAGTTAGTGATTTTCTTCTTTACCTAGAGTGACTTTCAACCCCCCCCCCCCCCCCCCCCCCACCCCAGAGAAGAGGCTGTGCTGTTTATGTGTAGGTGGAGAGAACAATAGCGATAGGAATAGCAATTGCATCGTAAGAGCAAGAGAGCAAAGACAACAAGAGTTTTTACATTTGAGGAAAATGGTAGTGGGCGTTGTTGTGGCTGCATTACACCCTGGTCTATTGAGGCTACCGTTAATGGAGAAATTGGTGTCTCTGCCTCTTCGGTGATGGATTTTCTCCTCGTGATTGTTGAACGTCGGTGCAGAAATGGTGAGTTTAGAAAGAAGCCACCCTTGTTCTTTGATTCTGAGGCACCGACATCAAAACCTGCTATCAAACTCCATTGTAGGTGCACTGGAAATATCTTGATGTGATGTGATGTTGTCTACATTGGACCCGTTAAGAGAAAAACACCACCAGACAACAAAATAGACCCAGAAATTCAAGGTACAACGCCTGAAGTAACACCTGCCCAAGTAGCTTCAGAGTAACTTCATACTACTTTAGTCTTGACCTTCCTTCCTTCCTCGCTTCACTAATACTCCAGTATTTCCATGTATGTACAAGATCCAATCTACATGCAGACCGAAGCATTCAATTAAAACTCAAATCTCTTGTCAAACAGATCACAGTCCCAGACAGGCGCACCTAGTTCATTGCTCTCTCAATATTATCCCTCATATCGAAAGCAAACGCAACAAATCTTGTCATTCACTTCTTGTGCCGGCTCTGTTTACATGCAGAGAAATGGTAAATGCGAGAGGCATGGGTGCAGAGTTAGCAGCATAATCCATCCAGTGGTTCCAAGTGGGGTTTCTCTGCTTTCAACACCATTCTTTGCTCATTTCAAGGATTGCACATTTCCAGTTTATTGCCATCACACGTTGTTATGTGGATGACTGCATAGCAACCTAGGTCATTCCACCTGAGACGATCTATTTTCCTTGTAAAGAAAAGAAAAAGTGTGAATCCTAGACTGAGAAGAGATCAGACTTCTTCAAACCAAGGTTCGATAAAGAGGGCCGCAGATGAATCCGTGCTGTCACAAGGCCTCAGGTTTTTCTCAGCCCTTCAAAGTGTTACAACACCTTTATTCTTACTGACAACATTATGGAAAGGGTCGCTACAGAAACAGCTCGGAAAACGAGGACGGTGAAAAGGATACGAAGATAGTTTATGAAAGCGAGAGGGTGAATCAGCTGCAAGTTCTAGCAGTTCCTCTACGTAAACTCAAAACTCGTCTCTCCGACTCACGCTATCAACCGTAATTGACATATCAGACATTTGGATAATAACACGAATAACAATCTGAGCCCGTCCGTGACAAAAACAAGCACTTTTAGTGGACGTACTTTGACCGGCCGTGTATGCCTTTACGGATTACGTTGCCGCCATAGAGCCGCCGTTACGCGACTGCCGGTTGAGCCGATGGACCGGAGAAACTCAGAAACTTTTGGGATCTACTTAAAGGTATGAAAAGCGATTTTGTGGACATAGAGACCAGGTTGAAAAATCCCGGAATTACCCTTTAACTACGTCTTGAACAGTCTTGGATGGCCCTAATGTCAGCAGTCAGCTACTGCATCAGAATCACAATCAAATTTATTGGCCAAGTACATTCGCACATACAAGGAATTCGACTTGGTGACGTTGGTGCATTAAAAATCAGACAGGCTCAGCAATCAAATAAAGAAACTCAGGGGGCTTTGTTTGTGAGCCCCACTGCCATGGGGAAGAAGCTGTTCAAGTGCCGGGAGGTTTTGGTCTTGACGGACCACAGCCTCCTGCCAGAAAAGGGGGTGGGAAGGGTCAGCCATGATCCTTCCAGCTTCCTGATCCTAGAGGCATGCTGCTGCTAATGTTATATTTACCTCCAAACCAACTGGTTGAAGTCAGAACGAACAGAACGACTTTTTAATTGCAACATTGAACACACATGCAGGGGGAAGTGGCCGCACAACACACACACACACATGCATTTTTAAAGTGTCCAAGTTGAATGTCTTATTTACTCTCAGCTTTAACAGCCTTTCACTTCTATATTTGCAATCTGCTGACATTATGTGTTATGTCCTCGGGGTGCTTCTTTGACAGTCAACTTGTTAATGTTAGCGGTGTCTGCTAGCTAAAACTGCTACTGTTAAAACTAGGTGTTGGCTACATCTTACAAAATGCAGCCTAGTTGGTTTGGAGATATATAACAATATAACATTGACAACACGAATTAGCTGACTGATAACATATAACTGAAAACGTTACGGATCAACATCCTGGATGCAACCTTCAATCCAGCTGCTGGAGTCTTTGTATTTGGCCTACTGCTCTGCTGGGAAAACAGAAACTCAACCAGTCATTGGACAAAAACTCCACCAAAATGATCCTTTGATATTATGGAGAGGTGATCTTTGATCTTTGCTATGGGTTTATGATGTAAATCAATCAATGTGAATAAAGCGACTGCTACCAAGTCATACTAATAGTGATAATGTACTACGTCAGTGGGCCAGCAGGGCTAGTAGCCTGGTGGTCAGAGAGCCCATCCCATGACTGCAAGGTTGGAATCAACAGTCATCCATCTGTTGTCCAAGTGTCCTTGAGCGTGGCCTTGAGGCCCGACCTGCTCAAGGGTTCACACAAGTGGCTGACCCTGGGTTGTTAGCTAGAGAGCCATGCACAGTGTGGTGAACAGGATTCATGAATCGTATTTTGGATAGATATCGTTTTCTTTGCATATCCTTAGACACACAAGGGGGGGTCAGATTATAGTTTATAGCACGGAGGCTGCACGATGGACAAAAAGGTCGATGTTAAATTAAAGGAAACTTGTCCAAGTCGTGATCGTATCAAGGCCTCTTGGGGGGGCCGGCGGCGGGGGGGCACGACTCTTTAATTAATTGACTTGATTGCTCTGCCGTCGTCTGGGAGGATTTCTTATTACCAAGTTCACCTGTTGCATAATCGTGAGGAGAAAACAAAATGAACAATGTCAAACAAAGGCTTTCTGCAGAAGGGAGGGATCAGCTTCTTTGATCCCAGACCTGAGATTCTGCTGACTGGTGGGATTGGTCATGAAACTGACATGTCACTCACAGAGCAGACACACAGTTCAAATGTCTTGTTTGGATCTGCGTGGTAATTGGTGAGCTGCATCCTGGAGGAAAGAGGATTGAGCCAAACAGCAGCTCAGATATGCACCAATAGGATTCGGGGAGTCAACGTTTCTTAACAAGCCTCCCATCAAAGCCCTGTTGGGTTGTTCCTGTTAGACAGCACACCTCCAATCCTGAGTATCAGGAAAGAGGTCTGATATTTGTTATTGTGATATTTACGTCCCGTAGAGTTCAGAGATTGCTCACCATATTGTTTTCCACTCCCATAAAGGACTGGAATGGGCAGAAGTGGCCCCTGTGTTTATCACTGTTTATTTGTCTCCATTGGTTTATTAGTTTGTGCGGCGCTGCTTTGTTTGCCTCCAGGTTGCTTGACAGCTTGCCTCCACTGGGAATGAAGTGGCCTCGGCGTCACAGCTCTAAATATACACCAATTTCCACCTAACGCTCAGTTTGTCTCAAGTCAATGTGTTGGGGGGGGGGAAGCCTCACAGGCTTTCAGGAAGCTGTGGATTTCTTCAGTAACAGTTAAAAGTGATAGGCTTTCTGCAGCGATCTTTCAAATGGGATTTCTCCCACTGGGACAATTAATCTTTCACATGTCAACTTAATTATTCCCTCTTCAATAAGTTCCTTCTTTATCATTTTTATTTATTTTTGAAACCGATTCTGTTTGCCAGGCAACTTAAAAGTGTCCTCAAGTGTGTGAAGACACTGGGTTTTTTTTCCAACTGCATTGCTTTCCATTAGGTACAGAGAGTTACGCTACAACACAGACTGCTGGTTCATTGTTCATGTATTGAAACTTTGATAACTTCAGACTTAGGTCCCTTTTAAATGCCAGGTGACGTCACGTTCTTTTGCATCATCTTATAGGAGGAGACTAGATAGATATAGATTAAAGAACATGTTAAAGATCCCTCCCATCCTCTGAGCTGATCAAGCGTGATCAGAGATATTAACCCCCAAGTTTGCTTTTACTAACATACTTAAACCAACATAACTAACCCGACGCTATCGTTTCAATGTTGACTGGATGCACATTTCACTTACTATGATTTACCTGTAACACTGTCTACAGTGGAAATATGAAACTGCTATATAGGAGATTTCATGACATTTCTGTAAAGCCAGTTAGCACTAGAATGTATAATGACATGATGAAGAAAACCTGGCAGCACTTTACTTGAAGTGGTGCCCATAAGGCATCATAAGTGCAGTAAAAGCACATTGTGAGTACATAATTCATTTCGTCAGATATGACCAGGAGGTTGAATACTTATGGGGCAAATTGGTAGATATGAAATTGAATGTAAGTTTCTGATGTTGCTCTGATGTTTATACTGTACTAATGCATCTAATAATAGTCTATAATGTTATAATCTGTTTTTAATGCATCACAAAGGACTTCAAGTAAAGTCTCGCCTGTTTGATTCTCACTCTTCTTTCCTGTCTTATGTCGCCTCCACCGCAGCCCGGGTATGCGACAACGAACTCCTGCGCTGTCAAAACGGCGGGGTGTGTCTCAACAACCTCCGCTGCGAGTGTCCCAGAGACTACACCGGCCTGCTGTGCGAGAAGCCCCGCTGCGAGTCGGAGCTGGGGGGCTGCGGGGGCGCCGATTCGGGCCAGGCCCCCCCTACCGCCTCCACCGTCCCCCGGGCTGCTGCTGCTGCTGCTGCTGCTGGGCTCTGCACTGCTGAGGGAGGCCTCCTACTGGCCCACCGTGCTCTAAGAGACCCAAACCTACTGTAGGCAAGCTGGCCCGGTGGAGTACCACGCCCCGCCCCGCCGCCGGCCCCCTCCCCCCCAAATAATCAACAACCATTAAACAAGAGCAACCATGAGCTTTCCGGACCGTCCTGTAAGAGCTTGTCCGCCCGCCAGACTCAATGGACACACGCTGATGATGAAGGGAATGTGCCAGACGAATGAGTGCAAAAACGTTTCATTTAATTTCAAAAGAGAATATATAGAAATGAAAATTTACAAAAAGATATAACTATGAAAAATGCCAGATATAAAAAAAAAAAAAGTTTAACTGAGCGTTTGCTTCATAAGAGTCAACGAGCAGAGAAGAGTGACCCCCCCCCCCCACCCCCACCCCCCAAAGCCATACCAGGTACTTGAGCTCCTTCAGGTTTGAGAAGGGATAACTGGAGATGACAGACTCGTTCACTTCTTCTCTTATTGCCACGGCAACAACAGCTGCGACCAATCAGCTCCTGCGCGAGCCGACTGCGGCCACCGCTCCTCCTGGGATGCTTATGTGAGTTTCATGTTTGGCTGGACTGACGCCGGAGAAAAATCCCGTAGAAACTATCCCCCCTCCCCCCCGCCGAACGGCAAGACTGGCCTCCGAAACACACGGTATCATACGGTATACATACATCGAGGAAACGAAGAGCAAAAAGAGGACAAGAGGACGCCACGCAGGAAGCGTTCTTTGCTGTCAGTGCATTGTGGATAGAAGGAAATGCATCCGGACTGCCACTTTGTGACACAAAAATCTTGCCCATGTCGACTTCTCTAGCGTTCTGTCTCCCCACCCACCTCCCCTACCGCCCCCCCCACCCTCCCCCCTTCATCCTCCCGATCTCCTTCCTCCCTCCCTCCGATTCCGAAGCTTCTCGCCATGCTGCCACTGACCTGTGCTTTTGTGAACGTTACTCTGTAACCCTTGTCGGTTGGAAGATTTTTTTTTTTTTTGTCCGATGTTAGTGACGCACACATGTAACAAGCCCCGCCCCCCAAAAAAAGATACTCCGATAAGCTGTCTGATTATTTTCTATCTTAGAGCCCGTGATCAGAGGAGAGCTTTCACCTGAGCAGATGAGAAGTGCGTAGAAAATCATTGGTGTATTTGCAAGTTCTTTTCTCGACCGAGCCAACAAAAAAAGAGTCATGTAGTCCTTTTGTATCCTTGCCGAACTGTGATTGAAAAAGGCAACCTTTAACGTATCTAATCAAGACATCCAAATGCAGAAGATTTTTTTTTTTTTTTTTTCATTTTTTTCACTTATTTACTTTTTATTTTATTTTATTTGTTAAGACTCTTTTTGTTTGTGCAGGTGATTTTCCTTTGTATTGGCAACGTGCTGGCATCAAAGAATATCAGTTTACATATACAGTATTAATAAAGTGTAATAAAATCCCACCAAAGGACATTATAAATGTTTTCTTGTTGCTTTAACACTTGAGAATTTAAGTGAATAAAAGTTTAAAATTTAAATTGTGTTGATTATTTGTCACAGGTGGGTAAATCATTTGCTTCTTCTTGAATTTCATATTGGTTTTTTTTGTTTTTTAACAGCTTCTATGAAGTGTTGATGAGTATAATATTAATAAGCCACAAACATTTTTATATTGTGTTATGACATAAACCATAAAAACAACCTGGTGATTTATAAGTGGTTATATAAGATGTTTATAATGTTTGATTTGAATGATTTTACTATAAACTACTGTTGTTTACAGTGTACCACATAATGCATTAGAAAGCTTCTTGAAACACTTTTTGGCTTTCAGTCAGGCGATCGCTGGACTAAAAACCCACGAGTCTCTCAGCCCACCAGGGGATTTTCTAGAATTGAAAGACAAATTTGTCAAAACAGTCTCAACAAAACATTAGACACGGGTTAGAACCACTAATAAATCACTACAGGTTCTTACAGTGGCTTAACGTATTGTAAACATGAGAATGTACTCCAAACACCCCAACAAGGCCACGTTGACAAAAAGATGGCCAATCCCTGTGTCAGCTTTGGTGATATTTCCATGCTATTTATCTTGAATTCAATCTGGTAAAGATTCGTTTCAGTGGCATGCATTGTCGGAGGCACTGAATTAAATATTTACAACTATCGATGTCTCCCGGAGAGCCTGTGTTCAAAGTTTATATAGTGGGTCTTGTCAGACACTAGACAGTTCATCCATAACCTGAAAAATTCAAGCCTTGGCTCCGGCTAAACAGACTCGCTGCTTTTGTTTTCCAAAAAGTTTGGGTAGAAGGAGGTAGAGGAACTTTGGAACATTGTTTGCTATGCTAGTGCCTCAGAAAACCCTTTTGGATGAATGTTTTTGGGTATAAAAATATATTTTTTCCTAATGTACAGTACTGTGCAAAAGTCTGAAGTCAAAACAAATCCGTAAAGTGAAGATGCTTTAAAGTTAAAGTTTCTAAATATAAAAACTGTAAAACTGATACAGAAAACAAAAAAATAAACATCTAAGACCAAATTTATATTTGAAAAGATGGTAAAGATGGTGGTGCACACTGCACAACACTGTATGTTCTTACAGTATTTACGTACATATTTTCAGGACAGTTTCTAGGAAAGGAGAAAGCTTAAAACAATGTGTTTTTAAACGGCTTAATAATCTTTACTTACACCTACAGCAGAGTACTATACCGCTGTTATGATTATATTCACGTCTTCCCAGTTACTCGACACACACACCTTCAACTGGAATGTAATCTCTAAACACAATAAGGTATCTCCCGCTTCACACGCTGCGTCGCTGAAAGCGTTTTTCTTGCTTTTTAGTGTGATTTCTTGAGGCAGCCAATCTATTGAGACAGTGGAGAAGAATGAGGAAATAAATATTTTTGTCTCTCAGGCAGCGTTGCAAAATTAATTGATTCATATTCTCACAACGGTCCTCACATGTGAATCCACTAAATTACAACCAAATCCCAAGGACAAAGCTGTTAATTCAAGAGCTTCATATTCTCTGAAAGTAATATGTGGGGAAACAGTACCTCCATAATATAGGACCTTTACCGAAGTGGGAACAAAAAGAAATGCTCTATCTATCCCATACATGTTATGGACTGTTGTGGCATTAAAGGTTTTTGGGCTTGTTTGCATCCGTTAGAGAACAATTTCTACTTTATTTTAACAACGGCGTTTTAAGCTGCCTGACTCCTCTCACCAGAGGCTCAACACTATGAATGATGAAAACAATTTCAGCATAAGACGGATTCTCCTAACCTTCACCCAAAAATCTGTCTCATGGTAGTTGGACAGCACAACCCTCAGGGAGGCTCATATTTCAGATTTGAGGTTATAAACTACGCCGGATTTTGGATTTAACAGGGTTTTTTTTTCCCAAAATGTGAATTTCCCAAAGTGAGTAATGTCAAATTCTGTAAAACAAAAGACACATTAGATAGAAATATTTAGAACCTCAATCCAACCACTGTTGTCATTACTACTACCACAAGTAAGAGAAGATTAGATTAAACTTTGTTGATCCTCGAGGGGAAATTAAGTCGTTGACGCGGCAAAAGTAATAGGATACAACAGAGAAAACAAAGAATATAGATAAAAAATATATATAAAAATAAACAATTAAAAACAACAAAAATACAATATAAACATGCAGCCAACAATTCCAACACGTTACTGTAAAAATGGGTAGAATAGGAGAATATGGATATGTTTTAACTCTGCTGTTACTTTGTGTCAATTTCTCACTTAAACATAGATTACTAAATATGAAATATGTGCTAAGAATGTACAAACGTAACATTAACACGTAAAACTCCAATTCCTAGAACACTGTGTCTGGAAAGTGTCCGACTCTGGGGACGCCCTGATAAATTCAGTCAAAGTCACGTGCTCGTCAAGGTCCCCTACAGTGGCCCTAATTTTAACCATGTGTTCAGCCCAGGTGTCAATGCACCATGCTGTGAAGAGAATTAAAATAGAGTTGACGTCGTTCTGGGAGAAGACTTCATCCTAGATATCTCACCTCCAACAGCTGTTGGCTGACCTAACCACAAGGCATCACTGAAATACCTTGGAGCAAACAATCCAATGCCACTGGATTACCTTCTCCCCTTATGTACTGTGTGGAAGTGACTGGGGGAAGTTGTTTAAAGGGGCAATAAGGCACATTCTTACTGTCTCGCAGCAGAAATTGACCATAATATATCTGCGGGGGGTCGATAGGGTGATTGATCAATACCAAAGACTCAGTGATTACTTCAAAAGTCACTTTCTGGCCCAGACTTCTGAAACTCACCTGCCCTAGTTAGCTAGCTTACTCATCTCCATAGTACAGATGTGACTTTATTGCTTGTGTCACATACAGGCCACTGTGCCTAAAGCACAGGAGGGGTGGGTGGGTAGATGTTGATAGAGGTCATTAAGGATTAAGGAAGCCTGTGGCGGTACAGAGTACAGAGCTGGTTACCTGCACCACCACCCCCGCCCCGCCTTTGGATCGTTGCCTCTAAACTGTGACCTCCATATATATGTACAGTATACAACATTCCCTAGAAGCCAGCGGTGTCCAGTACTGTGCCACGGAAATGTTTTCATCCCAACCAAACACTACAAACACCAGCTTATGTTACTGGTTAACACAACAGAGGAGGAACCGATCGCTGTAGTGGACTGAAAATCCGCAGACTGTTGGGGTCTTTGGTATTTTCCATTTTTGTGTGTCTTGTGTCTTCCATGACACGTTTGACTTCGTATTCGACGTCAGGATAAAGATCCCAAGTTTACGTGCCGACTGAGGATGCATCGGAGAACGTGGTAGGGTTAGGGTTAGGGTTGACATTGCACGATCAGTTAAGACACACCAGTGTTCATTGTACCAGCTGTTTCAACGGGTTCTGTACTACGCACTATAGCATGGTTCTCCCAGTGAATCTCTTCTGGTTCAACCAAGTCACCATCTGTTGCATCCTCAGTTGGCTGGTAAACCTCCAGGATCTTTATCTATCTTCTGTCCTCGACGTTCTCTTGTTTTCTCAATTGCGCTTCGGGTCGATCTTCGGTCTTTTTACGTGAAGCTGGGTGTTGCTGGCGTTGCAGCGGAGTGAAAGAATCAGCTGCTGTCGTGTTTGGTTTGGATGAAAACCTGCAGACTCTTCAGTGGCACAGGACCCATGGCTGGAGATATGAAGGTTTCAGTCCAAAACTGCTCCATATCCTCTGAGTCAGAAGACGATTCTTATCCTTGTAGTCTGAAGATGTCTCATCATTTTAATAGTAACCCATAATGTTATTTTAATACCAGCTAATGTTATGCTCGTTTTTTTAAGAGTAGGCATCAATTCATTCATTCATTATGCTTTTTAAATGTACCAACATGGATTGGTCCCTGAAATTGACAACACTTGAGACACTTGAGAACACTTGAGACATTTTTATACCAGCTGAAGTTTTGAGATTAAAATTGTTGATGTATTTTTTTTTCTTTCTAATTCTGCAAAAACTCTCCATCTTGACTCATCCGTGTAAAACTTCAACTAATGTTTCAGATCTCTGGTAGAGAGGAGAGTAGACTCCTACATATTTAACCAATCCCGAGCAGCGTGCAGGAGTTGAGACTTACAGCAGCGTAAAGAGGTATTGACCTTGAACCGGCACTCTTATTCCCGGCCATGGCTTGTGATGTGTTCATTTGTGCGATGATCAATGCACTTATTGAACCACACACAGAACCTATTGATCGGTGTTTCTTTTTCTAACAGCAGTCGGCAGCTTTCCTCCATCGCCCAGCTAAACCCAGACATGCAGCCAGGTCTGCTAATGGATACTAAGAGTGCTGCTCGGAGCCCTACTTCACAGAGCCTTGCTGAAATTGTTCCTTAGAAATGTTCTTTTGAGACAATAACAAATCTTTCTTCTGGCCCACATCTTTCCTTTTAAGGCACGTTGGCATTAACAGGGTAATCTCAATGCTTGGCTAACTAATGAATACTTTCAAGGATCCATTTTTCAAAAGGTACAGATTCCTTTGGAGACCAGGACACCTGAGAGTCCTACACAGTGATGTTACCGGGGTAATACGTCTCCGCTGCCGGTGATGAAGTGTTACACGTCCCAGCATTTTTACTTTGCTGAACCAAATAGATGCTGCATACCAGTTTCTTGCAGGAAATGTCATCTAGTTGGTTCCTGCAATGTTCGGGATCGCAGGATATAAAGTTGGTAGTTTAGTATCACGATGACAGAAGAAGTATTCCCAGTATCGTACTATTAAAGAACCTTTTTTGGTTGATGCAGAACCAAAACATTCATTTTATTTTTTCTTTACCCTAGATTTACCATTCTTGTGTTTTCAAAAGCAATTCACCGTCCAAACATTCCTCAGTAAAATCAACGTTTTCCCTTCACTGCTCAGATGTAGGCAAAGATACGATGGACAATGTGTGTTTGAGACAATATACGAGTGAAGCTGTCCCACATTTTGGCTCTACTGTATCGTCTAGTCATTCTATATTAAGGCTTAGCAGGATCCTAAGGGCTTGTAGACATGAAAGACGACTTCTTTCTGATAATGTCACTGCTGTTTATGGTTACTTGTGTTGTTCAGGAAGGAGCTGGAAATGAGAACGTGGCGACTAACTTTCCATCCATTCTCTGTAGTTTTTCTTGACACAGAGTACTCCACTACCACTCCTTACTAGTTCTATTTTTATCTTTGCTTAGGGATATTTGTATTGCTTCAATGCTGTTAGTTACTCCCAGACAAATCCATGTGATCAGGAGAGAATCATTTGATTTCGTTGTAGGAATACAGTACATCAGATTGCTTCAGACGCATTGTACTTACCTATTGCACTTTTTTGTATACTACTAATCTTAATCTTCATTTTATCATTTTATCATTATTAAATTGCTTGTTTTATGTTTTTTAGCTGGAATAGGTACTCTAAGCATTTCACTGCGCATTGTACTTTGTATATTGTGTATGTGACAAATACAAATTGAATTGAATTGCCCTCACTCAATGTCAAGTCATTCTAATGTCAAATTTAAAAAATAAGGCAAAATATCGGACATAAACTGCTGAGATTAAAAACAACAACAGCTCGGGTTTGTTTTCCGTCCTGCGGTGTGTATACTGTCAACCTGAGTACACACTGGCCGTCATCCACAGATGTAGTGTGCTCTGTTAATCAGGTCAAACAGCAGCGTGCTCAACCACAGCGTCAACATGCTGATAGACTGATAGACTGAACAAACGCAAGGTCAAATAAAATGTCAAAGGGGCCGAAAACCTCTGGAACAGAATCGCTTGTGACTTTATTGTGACGGGGTCCAGCATCAAGGGGCATCAAGGTTGTTTTTTCGACACAGGTCGACTATCTTCTATTTTGATAGCACTGATCATCCCTGAAGAAAGTCATTTTGTCCAGGAAGAAGAAAAGGTTTGTTCTGACAGTATTAAGACATTATTTAAGCATTATTCACTGTTTTGATGTCAAATCTACTATCTGCTATCAGAACTGTATCTCAAATAAGACATGAGCTCACTATTTTTTTGTCTTAGCTCTTGCTTTTCTTATTTGTCTCATTTGTTTAAGAAAAGTAGGTTGCTAACTTATTGCACTTTTACCTTAACACTAGTTCTGCTCTTAGTTGCTTGTTTAGGAAGGAAATGCACTTATGATTTCTGGTGACTAGTAGTTTTCTACCTACCTATGTTGAATACACTTATTGTAAGTCGCTTTGAATTAAAGCGTCTGCTAAATGCCTGTAATGTAATGTAATGTAATGTAATGTAGAGGATCGAAAATAGAACTGATGCCATGTCATGTAACGCCTAAAGTGCTCATAAGTTTCTCAGTTTCTGCTCACACCTGTAGATGTAAACCACTATGGGAAAAGACAACAGCTTGATTTGTATTTACGTCACAAATCTATAATGATAAAAGCTGTCATCGCCACAACAGCCACAACAGCCACAACCAGATGTTTTCATATGTCACAAGGTCCTGCACTGAAAACTCTTGACAGATGTTGATATTTCCATTTTGAAGTTTCTGCAACTTTAAATGAGGAGGAAAAGGAAAACAGGGTGGGGGGGGGGGGGGTGTTAGAGAATCAGCATCACTGTAGCATTGCTCACCTTCAAAGAGGAGGGCTAATTCCTGCTGTCTTTGATGTTTTTTGCAGGTACACCATGTAGTGGGAGATGGGAGTGAAAGGGTGACGGTCTGAGGGGGAGAATAATGCCTCAAGCTGCGTGCTAACTACAAATGAGAGGCAAGATGGCCGGCTGTGCCATCATTAGCCAACATTCCTGCATCGTCTCTCTGTCGGGAGAACAAAAGAGCATCTCTGGCACTGTATGCCGTTCGCTCCACTGCTGGCATCCACACAGCTTTAATAAGGGCTGACTAAGGATGGGATAATCAGCCGTATTGTGGTCCAGCCCTGCTAATAGGAATATCTCAGCAAAGGCTCTGGCAGTGACTCAAACAAAAGCCTTTTATTGGATGGCGAAAACACAAACGTGGCTAAAAGTCCCTCGGCCTGGCAACTCAACGGCTGGGCAACCTCCGGGGTTTGGACCGAGCCGCGTGTTTGTTGGACGGCAGCTCGGACCGTCGTTTCACAAACAGGGAAAGCAAAAGGAAAAAACAATATTCCCCTCCCTCATCAACTGTCATCACGACGCCCTTGAGCAAGGCACTTACTCCCCGATTGCTTTCAGTGCATCTGCTCGGATTGGAGGTTGTAGCAGTGGGCAGCTCGGTGCATGTAAAGTAGGGCAATGCTGAAAAAGAGCATCAGTACTCAGCAAAACCCCGTCCCTAAATAAAGATTAAAAACCATAAGTGATACGCAGACGAGCTCTTCTCAAAGAGGTGCAGCGCTTCAAGACGCGAGTGCAGCAGCTGATGAATCAGTATTGACACCAGCGCCGGCACCGGAGTAAAACTGTCATCGTTTAACTGCACATGAAGACCGTGGATGTGTAAGAAAGGATGACGAGAGGAAAATAAAGTCGTGTCCAACCGAGTGAGAACGTGTCTTTTGTCTGACTCCCGCTGATGAGCCAATGCAGTCTGTAACCTAGATTGTTGCCGAGGAAGAACTTCATTAAGGCGCCGTCTCTGAGTAGAAAATACCTCTTTGCTTCGGCTCATCCCTAAGGACCAAACCAGGTGTATGAGTGATGAAATTATTCTTGGCGTTTTCACACTCAAATCTTCTGCACAGCGAGTTCAGCGGCAAAGATATAAATACAACTGAGGTGGTCATACAGTGGTGCTGTTTAGCAATCCCTGATTCAAAGCAGTGGCACAATAAAAATCACATCTCTTCAGCTGGAAACCGATCCGATGTGTACGGGCTGTGTAATAGTGCAAGACATACATCATGGGCTGTGGCTCAAGACTCCCACTGGAGGTTCAAGACGCTGCAGTTTTGTTTAACCGCCCCCACATCCCCCCAGTATACATTCAGTTGGAAATCCTCTCAAAAAAGTTGAAGTTCCACAGTTTAACACCTTAGGATTAGTTATTGGAGAAACCAGTTAGGCGGAAAAGGACTTCTGAGGTGTCACTTGTTGGCTTTCCTGTGTTTTGTACCTTTTTCAAAACTTGTGAATGGGGCAGAGAAGAAAGGAAGAGGAAAAATACACATTTTAGTTGACCTGTCTGGAGGTGATTGAAAACAAAATCATTTTCCAATCACTTAGAAATAAAAATTAATATGTGCATGTAGGGTCAAAAAAATCAATTTGGCCTCAGTTTTAAAGGTTTTTAAGAGAACTGCATGGTGATTTCAACTCTGCGAGTATAGTTTATGGCAGGGGTGGGCAATCATGTACCATGGAGGGCCGAGAGTCTGCAGGTCTTCACTCCAACCAAAGACTACACCAGGTGATTTGCACTGATTAGTCTCTCCTCTCTGGTTGAAGGTTAATCAGTGAAATCACCTGGTGTAGTCTTTGGTTGGAGTGGAAACCTGCAGACTCTCATGATTGCCCACCCCTGGTTTATGGACACCTTAACAGATATACATGCTTCAGTTGTTTAATACACCTTCCTGAAGCTTGTGACTGATCTTCCACTTTTTCCTAAAAGGTTTTGTGGGAGTTTTTGCTGTGAGGGTCCGAGGCTGGGGGATGTCGTGTACTAACCATTTATTGTTTTCACACTCTGGGCACTGTGAAGCCTTAGAGACTGGAACGGTGATGAAGGGCTGTACAGATAAAATGTGATTTGATTCACTTTCTAAACCGACTCACTCAAGTTAGCGTCTGCTAACTTCTGCATCGATTTCTCTTCCTCCACTTTTAATCAAGTTGCAGCACGCCATCGCTCATCTGTTATGATGGTTGTTGTGAATGATGCCATTCATATGGCGAATATTAAAGTCTATCATTTATTCCAGGGAAATGAATGAAGGGCTGGGTGTCGCGCTAACAGCCTGACGTGGAGGTTGTAGATTCCCCTCTGAGAAGGGCTTTTAGACTGAAAAACACCCAGAGACAAGTTCATTATTGCTCATATAATGATTTAAAACAATGGATGATATGCATGATTTAGGCTGATTGGATTTGAAAATGTAAAAATCCCTATTTACCTGATAACACCTGAGGGTCTGACTAATACCTGGACTAATCAATGGAAAAGGGAAGGGAACAATGTGGTCTTTTAGAGTATTTTTATTCTTATTAAAGTAATAATCTGGGCATTTTCATAAAAATTAAAATGTTTTGCTCCTCATCACCAATTGATATAACACAGTAGTGATTCAACCTCTAGCTGCAACACCAGATATTTGGCAGGTCTTTCCTGGGAGAAATCGTCTTGGCAGAGGAAGTGAAGTGTTTTACATTTCCGATTAGTTTGGAATGACTAGAAGAAGAACTGGGTAGTTAGCATGAGCAGCGATAGCCACCGTGGCTGAACACACAAAGAGAAGAGCGCCACCTACAGAAACTCAAACTACATCAACAGGAAATCCAAGGAGAAAGACGTCACAGTACTTGGACACACTGTTTGATTGACAGGTGAAGAGGTCATAGGCTGATGGTGTCAGGTCAGAGAAGCACTACATCTCATGATAACCTCGTATGTCATCTAAAGCATTTCGGCGGTGTCTTGCCACCGTGATTCGACACGAAGCGGGAGGTCGGAAATAACGAGGAGGGAAGGTGCCGCCGTTCAAAAGTGTTCAAAAAATACTTTGCACATAATCTTGAACTGTCACAAATTCTTGATTCTTCAAAATGAGTAAAATTCCAGACATCAGGAAGCAACCATGGCAACGGGGTTCAAGCGCTGTATGTTGTATTCCTGGAGAATCAAAGTCATGACATTCTGACATTAACATTTTGATGTAAACATTTGGGGGTTTTATTGTTAAACCGGTTATTATTTATTATTTATGAATTAGCTATTGAAAGAAGAAGTCATTTTTCATCTGGCTGTGACCGTAATGCTGTGTGAACGGTCATCACCATCTCCGGATCAGCCCACAGAGTATCCTCTATATCTAATTAACATCTCTTGCTGCCCTCGCTCGCTCTCTGTCTCCCACTCCCTGTCACTCTTTCTTCCTGCTCTCTCTCTCTCTCTCTCTCTCTCTCTCTCTCTTTCTGTCTCCCATGTTTTCCATCTTTGGCAATTTGGCCCAAGTTCATCTTGTCACCTAACGGATTCCTCTGCAAAGTGAAAAATGACATTTTGGGTCGGGGACTTCAAGGATGGTCAAGTTAATGAATGGCCACCAGATGGCCCTTATTAGGCTAATGTGTTCCCCCTCTCTGCAGCCCCGGCTCTCGCCTGGGGACGTTGCTCTCTGGCAGCCAGTGTGTGTGTGTGTGTGTGTGTGTGTGTGTGTGTGTGTGTGTGTGTGTGTGTGTGTGTGTGTGTAGTGTAGGGAGGAGCGGTTGAACATCCTAGGTGTGGATGTTTATGTGTGTGTGTGTGTTGTTGATGCTAGAATGAGATGTGCAATTCAAACCACACACACACACACACACACACACACACACATACACACACACACACACACACTCAACCCCCAGTTTAATCAGGTTAACCTGGGAGGATGGAAGGACGCAGTGTCTGCACTTTAACTGCGCCACTCAGTTTTTTGATGAGGTCAACTGTCCACGGTGGAGGCTCTCCAGGCTCTCCAGACTCTCCCTTCACTCCGACAGCCAGGCGGCCGGCTGCACTCTGAGACGGAGATGCAGAAAATAGAAAACCCCGGAGAGCGAGCAGCGTGCCTCTTTCACCTCCGATCCAACAGTGTGTTAATAGCCTCATTTATAATCCCTGCTCATCAAAATGACTAATTGTTGTAATGCATACATCTACCACAAAGACCTTTGTTCAACTCCAGAATGATGCTAAACATGGTAATTAATAGAGTTTAATTTATGAGAGCGTCAGTCTGCCGCCGGGCCTCTGTGTTTCTGCAGGTGGATGGGAGCGGTGTTGTCAACGAACCCGGACGCTCACAAGTCACTAGGTCACTAGGTGGCTTCAAACATTGTTTTTTCAGGCACTATGAATCATCATCAAATCACTGTTTTTTTTCTAGTAGTACGCTGGAATTTTTACATTTCAAATTACAGACATGGCAGATTCTGACGGCATTAAAATCACTGAGGATCTCTGCAGTGAGGCTGCATACCGCTAATAAACAAACTAGCAGAAACAAGGAATCCAAGAACGTATCAATAAACTTTATGGACACATAGCACATACGCTTCCAGATTAAACTGTTGACATTTGAGTCTCCCTGTTTTCACGAATAAACCAATTAACAGAATATGAGCAAAATACAGGAGAAAGAAATCCTGATGCTTTTTTGTTGACATCAAAATGTTTGATGAGTTTGAGCAGACAGTGAAAACCAAAAGTGAAAGCAGTAAGATGTTTCAATGTGTGGGCATCATATAGGCTTTTCACACTTGAATATGTTAGCCTAGGGTTAACTTTAACCCTGGGTTATAATAGCCCTGGGGTAACTTATCTCACCTTTCACACTAGTTTTCTTTAACCCTGGGCTAACAATTGACCCCGGGTATTCAGTGTTCAGGATTTCACACTGTAAGCTTGTAGACCCCAGGTTAACGTTTAATGCTAATGTTTAGCTCGCTGTTACATTCTAACCTGTTACATTCTAACCTGTTACATTCTAACCCTGTTACATTCTAACCTGTTACATTCTAACCCCTGTTACAGTCTAACCCCACAATGTTTCACACTATTGTTCTTAGCACCGCATTTCAGGGATAGCACCACAAAAGCAGTGCTAACCCTGCTTCGTAGCAGGGTTTATTAACCCAGGGTTAAAAGCGGTGTTAACCCTCTTTCAAAAATGTGAAAGAGTGTGTGTGAATGTTTCACAATGTGTGTGAAACGCTTCTTAGCCCGGGGTTAAATGCGTCCTTAACCCAGGGTTAAGAAAGACGTTAGCCCGGGGTTAAGTGTAGTGTGAAAAGCATATTAAAGGACCACACCGGGAAATGTATGTTTTCCATGTTCTGACAGGAGAACCACCAAGTTCATCTCTGGTAGATTTCTCTGTCCTGGTCACATGCTAACCTGTTAGCATACAGTATGTTGAATGCCCGTAGGTAACAAGGACACTGTTTAATAATCCAGTTGAATCGGTGTTGGTTGTTTTTTCTGCCAGTCCTCTCATCATGAAGGGGAATTTGACCAATGGGACAATTTCCCCAAAAGTCGGTTTAGTCCTTCAACTGGGTTTCTCATAGTCAGAGTATGAGTTCACTCAGGTTACTCCAACCCAGTTATGATGAAAACCAGGTTCCTTGAGTAATCGGGTTAAGAAGGGAATGCTCTGTAGCCCGTGTGACTAACAGACCCATGAAAAGCTAAGCTAGCACATCACTGAATGGCAATTGAATGCAGCAGTTGATGCGGGGAGTGTGGCTACCAGCGGCCTAAATAGGGCAGAAACATCAACATCAGCCAACCTGCTGGAGACATAAAACTGTAATAACGGAGTGAGGTGACCTCAGGCGGGGCTGAAACTCCTTGTAGTGGTGGTGTGGTGCCATCGGTGGAGGTTGGGACATAAGTGCTGACGCCACCACATTCCCAGGGATGACAAATGGGGAGCTGAATACATCTGGAGGTGCTTCAGGGGACACTGGGGAATGGGCACATTGCGAATGGCACGATTGCCAGTCGAGGTTGGGAGGGAAAAGAGAGAGGCAAAGGAAAGAGAGAGTGCTCGGGCTCAAAGACACCGAAATAGCAGCTCTGCCTCCCCATACCTCCATCATCTCCCTGCCATGCATAAGGAAACGGGGGGAGTATAAAGGACTGAGTAGGAGGGGATTGTCAACAAACGACTTCTAGCCACGAGTGAATATATAGGCGACGTATAACCACATATGGCTGCAGTTGCTTCTCAAAAAAGACGTGTCAAATGGCTTTAGATCATCACCAGTGTGCTGCTTGATCTAAAGACCTTCACTGACCTCATGTCACAGATTCCCTGATTCCACATGTCTCCTTATACTGATGTGATCCAGCCCTTACCAACACAAGCGTACTGTAGATGGCATCTTCTACTCCTCACACAAACAGCCCAGATGAATAATTGATGCTTGCAAGCAGCAGCTAAAATAAACTGTTGTCCAGAGTTTAAAGGAGATGCAAAATGTGTTTAGTGGCGTGGCAATCTTGAACGCACACACACGGAGCTCCACATCACACCAGTTCACACACAGTGCCAAACCAAATATTCCAGCTGGGCAACTACAATACAGTAGCAGAGATGTGTGACAGAGCGAGAGATGACTCAAGTGCAGATTGGTACAGATGAGCCAATTCTGTAAAAGATTAACAACCCATTTTTGTTTTATTTTTTAAATGTCCCAATAGTTTCTTACCTTTGTGTGATATATGGCGTTTTTGTTTTTTTCTAAAAGGTGGTTGTCATAGTTTAGAGGTTTATGGTTAGGCAACTAAAATACCTGGTGAAGGTTAGGGTAAGGCTCATGATTAAACAATAAAAACCATTGCTAGGAATAAAAACGTCTTTGTATATGGTGGAAACGGAGTTGAAACGTCACACATCATTTATATCAGAAGCAAATGGTTGAGAAGAGGACCTTCCTTCAGACCGTCGACCTGTTGGTCAGGAGTTAGCAGCAGACCGTTAGCAGCAGACCGTTAGCAGCAGACCGTTAGCAGCAGACCGCTAGCAGCAGACCGTTAGCAGCAGACCGCTAGCAGCAGACCGTTAGCAGCAGACCGCTAGCAGCAGACCGCTAGCTAACGTTGAAACAAACGTCCATTCAGCTTTAACTGCATCATGGAAAGCAATTTGGGGGTTTTCATAGGTTTTGGTAGGGTTGTTTTTTAGGTAGTGCCAAATGAATCCAAGCTCTGATATCAATATAATAATAATAATAATAATAATAATAAGAAGAAGAAGAAGAAGAAGAAGAAGAAGAAGACATTTTATTTGTATGGCGCTTTTCCAGGTATTCAAAAACGCATTAAACATTAAAACATTAAAATTAAAATACAGTAAAATCACAGAGGATAAAAACACAACCAAGATTACAATAAAATAGAGAGAAAAAGAAAACAAACAAATTATGTGAAAATAAAATTAGGAGACATTTAAAAGCAAGGTGCAGCAACTTTCAAAAAGGTGAGTTTTGAAGGATAACAATATCTAATTACATAAATGATAATAACATTATTATAGATTATAGATTCTCTGAACTAACTTTATTCTTTTGGGTTGCCTGACGGTAGTGATTCACCTTCATACAGCTGTTAAGTCTCTGCTACGCTAGGCAGATAACAACTGTCTCCTTTTGTGTTTACAAGTGTGTCAGCTCCCTCAGAACGGTTCAAAGCTCAGTGCAACCTGACAGGAGCCAATTGGAAATCTAGATCCAGTTCTGACTCGACGTGTTCACTTTAAAGTACTGTTCAAATGAATGGGGCCATCAGGTTTGCTGTGATACTGAATGCATGAGAGAGGAACAGTGACACAGCTCGAGGGGATTGTTCATGTTTGTCTGCACAATGCAACCTCCAGCCAGTCGCATTCTGGACAAAAAGCAGGTCTCTTCTAGCTGTGAATAGGTCAGAGGTGGGGTCATGATGCTGTACCACAACACACACACACACACACACACACACACTCCATCTCTTTCCAATATTTTAATTACAATTTGCATCATAGCAGAGAAGGCGTCATCACACTTTAAATTGCAACAAAAAGTATTTTTAGAGCTGATAAATGCAGCAGCATAGCCACGTTTTGGTGGGTGGACCAAACTTCTGGGATTCACCATTCAGGAAAGGGGGGGGGGGGGTTCAATTAATTAGCACTGGGCAATTTTACTTACTGCAGCCTGGTGTGTTTCTGTGGGTTTACATGGTTGACAAAACTCTGGCAAGGTTTTGCAATTTCCGAGCGAAAATCTTAACATAGACCATAACTGAGTTTTCACTCTGGAGCAAGGTTGCTGCCGGCTGTTTCCCGTTCCACCTCGAGGGCGAATTTGCAAATCAGTACCTCTGTGTAAAGCATTCGTCTATGTCTTTATGCAGAAAAGTAGGAGTTTTGTTCACTCAGGACCTCAACACCTCAAGTACAAACAAAACCATGTTGAATATTGTGAGTAGAATGAACAAGCTTGAGCATGGTGCTACGTCTTGCAGCGAAGGACGCACCAGTTGCTTCTCAATTACACAATATCATTTCCAAATGTTTCATTTAGAAGGCAGTGCACGTGCCACCCGCTCTTAGCGACGTGCACGCATGCATACGTGCGCTAGGTATGTGGCGCCCATGTGAATTAAAGAGACAAAGGCAGAGTTCTGCAGCTCTAGACAGAGAGAGGGGAACATATGCTCCCTCCAATCAACACAACAATTATGATCCGAGAGGCTTGGATAACATGTACCTGTTAGCATGTTAGCTTTGAAATAGCCTGTATAAGTGTGTGTGTGTGTGTGTGTGTGTGTGTGTGTGTGGTTTATGGTGATGAGCTGCCTGAGTGTGCTCTATAGATGCCATCTCAGTGTTTATGCAGTGCTCGTAGTCTCCGGGAAAACAGGGGAGGGAGAGTGCTGCTTGATATTTACACAGAGCCGCTATACCGTCCGGCACTGATGATGGCTCCCTCATGGCCCCGAAGAGACAGCAATAAAACCCAGAGAGAGCCGGCGTGAGGCGGAGTGAGAAAAAGACGGAGGGTATACGGGGTGTAGTCGAAGAAGTCAAAACACAGCAGAGTCTTATGAGGTCCAGGGATTTGGAAGGAGAGACTGGAGGAAAAGCAGAGAAATGGCTGCAAGGTTAAACCGAAGCAGGAGAGATGCTCGCTCCACCAGGTGGGTTCGGTTGTTTTGTCTAAGTGGTGCTAGGTGCAGCATTTCAACATTGGCAGCCGCTACCGGCCTCAACACTGCATTTTACCACTGGGTCGGATTTTTCTTGCAAATGGGGTGATTGAAACCTTGATCGTGAAGTACTTCATAACTATACTGTAGACCAATCTCAAATCTGCCGTTTCTCTCCAAAATACTTGAACGAACTGTAGCCAGCCAATTTACAGATTTTATGTCTAAAAATCTATTTGATCCCTTTCAATCTGGCTTTAGATCTTTCCACTCCACCGAAACTCCACACACAATTGTGGTCAATGATGTCCTGTTAGCTATTGACTCCAACTCAACCTTAGCACTATTGCTACTTGACCTGAGTGCAGCCTTCGACACAATTGATCAGATGGTACTCTTGAATCGTCTTTAAAATTGGTATCCGGGGATCAGCACTTTCTTGGTTTAGGTCTTATTTACTCGATAGATCACACCGCATCTTTTAACAACATGACCTCAGAGTGTTGCAATATGGACTTTGGTGTGCCACAGGGCTCCCTCCTTGGACCACTACTATTATCTATCTATATGTTACCACTCGGTGACATCATTTGCTAATTTGGCATTAACTTCCATTGCTACGCTGATGACACCCAAATTTACATACCCGTCAAACCAACGATAACACCCAATTTATTGTAAACTTCCTAGTTTTTAATGGCAACAAAACTGAGATGCTGATTGTTGGACGAGCTAGATATAGACATTTGTTTGAGAATAGTACTCTAAATTTTGATAGCTGTGTAATCTCCCAGAGCCCATACGTTAAAAACCTTGTCAAATTCGACCCTACCCTCTCATTCGAGTTGCATATTAAGGAGAACACTAAAACAGTGTTTTATCATCGTCGCAATATTGTCAAGATTCAACCCATGCTAACAAAGGCTGATGTAGAAATTTTAGTACATGCCTTTGTATCATCGAGAATTGATTATTGCCAATTTTTCCCTAAAAGTTTTTTTTGGAGTTTTTCCTTGTCCTCTGCAAGGGTCCAAGGCTGGTCGATGTCCATTTATTGTTTTCACATGTTGTGCACTGTGAAGCCCTTTGAGACTGTAACGGTGATTCAGGGCTATACAAATAAATGTGATTAGATTTTATTTGATGCCAGAGTCAGCCTGGTTGCAGCACCTCAGGAGCAGGTAAAGGTTGAGTATCTTGCTCAAGGGTACCTCGGCAGAGAAGGCCACATTGGGGATCAAATCTGGGCCCTCTGGTTTCACTAAACGAGGGCCATCCTGCCACCCCTACTCTTATGTTAATGGAGAAAACAGTTATTCTTCTCAGTAGTGCTCCAACAGCGTTGACAATAAATAGTCAATTCTGGCATCTGCTCATCTGCACTATGGCAGTCCAAAAAGTTGGGCCTAACAATCTTTTTTTTAACTGTACTGTGAGGAAGGCTGATGTCTCCCTCTCGCCAGCCATCTGTCGCGTTGGTGGTCTTGTCTCAGCTGGAGGTGGATTGGTGTGGTTCAGACAGGTCTGGACAGGTCACTGCCCGCCTGGTGGGCATCTAGGACCGGGTCTCTCTGCACCCCTGCGGTGCCAGAAGCGGCCACAGGCTGGTGCAACCCGGCGGTGGGGATCTTTTTGGTGTCGCAGCCTTGGTTTCATTTCAACAACGGCAGGTAGCTGAGCGCCAGATGGCCGAGTAGACCACCACCCACACACGGGCACACACACACACACTCATAGACACACACACACACACACACTCATAGACACACACACACACACACACTCATAGACACACATGCACACCCAATCATTTTTACAGAGCAGCTACTGCAAGTTTTGACATATGGTCTACGTGTGTATTGACTTGTATGGCTATTCACTGCATGTTTTCACACACACACACACACACACACACACACACACACACACACACACACACACACACACAACTTGCATTCTTTTTTTTTTTTGCTGTATTTTGAAGTTTGGCTTCATTATTATCAGCATGCTAGCAGGAACAGGACCTGCCGCTCAGCCCCATGTTCATTCACACCTATTAGCCAATGAGCCAGTGAGAAACAGCACCCCACTGCCTCCAGGTTATTTAAGTCCTGGGGAGGAAGTGATACCAAAACAAGGCAGGTAACTAGAACAGCCATTGACTGAGGACTACAGTACTTAAGGGCCCTGATTCCCAATTTCTGTCGTTTCTGGGGATGGACGTTGAGCTACGACGGCCTTTGATTGAAAGATGCTACGTCTACATTTCTAATCAATATATTATTGTCAGATTGATTGTAATTCCTCAGTATAATCAATGTATAAAGATGATTGGTAGCCTCTGTGATGTTCTCATTTCTTTATAGTATTTATGTGCATACGAAAATATGAACGTGGGATTCATGAAACGTGGGAAAACTTGATTTGTGAACCATGTGAAGATATATTCAATATGTATAGTCAATATTGATGAAAAGTTAAAACAGTTGAATTCAAATGATGACCCATGCATTACGTATACGTGCACGTATGCAGTGTGTGTGTGTGAAATGACAACCCGTTAGAAGAAGCAATGTACATCTTTATTGTGTGCTATGTACATATTTTACAGTATGGTACAGCAACAATACACGGTAATGCTACACAGTCGGGATTGCACAGTTTAGAGTTAGGCCACAGCGGTCGGGTGCCGTGGTGCGAGACACAACAGCAACTTTGAGTACAGTATACATCTTTGGCTTCATAAGGATGACGCAGCAGATGATGAAGCATGGACACATTGAATGAACAAGCGCTGGGAGCTGATCGGGGGTCAGTTCTCAGTGATTTAGGAAAGTCTTTGTCGGAAGCCTCTGAGAAGCTACGATGAACAACTTCATTTCTTATACTTTAACTGTTATTTTCTGCATGACAGGAACAGAAATGTTACTAGCCTAGTTGCACGTTGAGTATTTTTCTGTTGCGGGGTAGTGCAGAATTGTCCTTAAATGAATGGGGTCTCATGGAGATGGTCAGGAGATTGCATCCCGGTGCCCCCGCCGGGCTTCCGCAACACTTCATCAGGCCTAAATCTTGTGAAAATCTCGGTAGTCGGAGGACGTGGCGCGTGCCCACGCATGCGGAGCTGCATCTCAATGCCACGCTGTTTGTCTTGGCCGCGGCGATAAGTTTGTGTTATCGATCACGGAGGGTTTTCAAACATTTTCATGTCACGGACTAGATAGACCCACATTCAGGCTGCGGAACGGTATTAGATCCACATGGGAAGATTCTTGTTTATTTGGTATTGGACTGCATTACTAAGTCTTATATTCTTATATCTCATATCTTCTCTAATTGGGATTCTAGTGAAATAAATCATGGTGAAATTAAACTATTCCTCATTTTGCCGTGGACCTCCTGGAACTCCCTGAAGGATCCCTGGGGGACCCCGCACCCCACTTTGAAAACTTTGAGAACATAATATTGAATCTTGGAGATACAGTGCCGGTTACAACCTCCAGAGCGCCGAGGTGAGGGACAGAATACAGAGAGAAACCAAGAAGACAGAGATTGGATGAAAGATAGATGGGGGGAAGAGAGCAGTAAAGAGAGAGGGGGGGGGGGAGTGACATTGTGAGACAGAGAGAGAGAGAGAGAATCCGACAGAGAGATGGATGCAGTGGGGTCGGCGAGGTGAGGAGATGGTGTAATGATTAGATCACAGATACCCTTGAGCCTTCCCTCCCTTCCCTCCCTTCCCTCCCGCACACACAACACCATGTGGATGCACACTCGGCGTGAGGAGGCCCTGCAGTCGTAAACGACCCCGCTGTCAGAGTTCATCTGGACAGAGGGGGAGCGAGGGAGTAGATTACCGGAGTCGGCCATTAGGGGAAGCGACGAGGCCCCGAGAGGGAGGGCCCAGCGTTTCTCAAAAGGTGTTGAGAATTTCAGGTGCGATTGTTGAGAGTCTGGAGACGCTCGGAAGATGCACGAGGGGGACGAATGAGTGATATGGTACTCACGGAGTCGGTGGAATATCACAGGGTTTAGTTTTTTGGGAACAGGGAAAGGTCTCTGGAATATCAGGATCGCTGTACAGGAATATACCAGAATGTATTCTCCAACTTGTTGCACGCGTTCATTGCATTAGATGTTGGTTACCTAACAAACCAGAACACTGGAGAACGTTTTCAGGTCATGGAAGCGATCCGACTTGCAACTTTGGGAACCTACAATTTGAAACCTGAGTGGGTAAATGCCGTCTCGTCTTTTTCCCCCTCCTCTTGTTCACGGCGACAGGTTTGAGACCAGTAGATGCTTTCTGTTCATTAGCGGATGACATCACCGCCATGCTGTAGCAGGAGTAAGGTTGAGGGGGGGACGGGCAGATAGGAAGGGATGCGTTTAGGATGCTGCCATCTAGTGGTCGCTCAGTGACACTGCGGGTAGCAGCACAGCCAAGGGGGAGACATCACAATGCAAAATCCATACAAGCTGACAAAATATATCAATATAAGCCGAGAAGACATCGCTTTGACACATTTCATCGATAGTAAGACATAATCAATACGACTGTTGGCGATGAAAGAATACTCCGATCTCTTCTGGTGCGTGACGCAAACGGCGCGGAGGGGAAATGATTTTCAAACACGACGGCTGGACAGAAGCAAATCTTCACATTGAATTCATACTCAGATTCACAACATATATTTCAGACACAATAACCAGTTGCATCAACACAAGGGAGACATGAGGGAGGGGGGGGGGGGGTGGGGGGGGGCTGTTTCAGCAGGCAGGATCACCTAGTTAGCCAGAGAGTGGAGATGAAGTCGTTCCTGATCTGTTGACGTAGTTATATTTTGATATTTGGATCCATATATTGATCCAACTCTGTCTGAGCAGCAGATGCAGCATCTCATGATCACTAACTGGCTCACCGGGGGGGGGACGCTGTTCCACTAGTGTTGTTCCTCTCTCTTCATTAAAGGTAATCTGATCAACGAGCGCGACTTTGCCTACATCCAAACTGCGGAGAACGGTACTTCAAAATAAACTACCTCTCATATTTGGATGTAATTGTACGTGTTTTGACTGAGCGGTTTGTAGTTGTCGTAGTAGCAGCTAAACTCTCTGGTACGGTGGTACAGTGGTACGGTGGTATGGTGGTCACGGACACGCTGCCGTCCCTCCACGAACCAAACCCGCGGTCCAAATAATCACCGTTGTTGCCCAAGGTCGTTATTAAGTGGTTTTGAAAGCTTCTCTATTCCATGAACTAAAAGGGAAAGCTCCCTGGCCCCGGGGCTCCACGTTCCCTCGGAGGGTCATTAAGGAAAGTTTCGACCCTGCGTCTGAAAAGAATACCGGCTGAACGAACACACCGAGACGACGACTGGGGAGGGTTTTTTTCTTCTTCTGCATTGTCTCGCCTTTTTCTGTCAAGACGCCGGTCAGCACCTCCTCCCTTCCATCCTGGCTGCAGCTGTCGGTGTGTTGTGCAGCATGTTTTCGCTGTGAAGGCGTTTATTTATTCCCTCAAATGTGGGTAAATCCTCATTGGTGGATTAAGGAGTGTGTGTGTATAATGTGCACAGGGTGGGAGGGAGGAAAGGCAGGAAAACACACCACTTAAATGAAGAACAGACACACAGAAAAAAAAAGATGAGCAGAGGGAGGAAGAGGAGGAGGGAGAGCGAGCTGAGGATGTCAGGCTGTCTCATCCTTGTTTTTTTTTGTTTTTGTTTTGGCTGTTTGGGTCTTAAGGGTGGCCCGGTGGCTCCTGGGTAGCGTGGCTTGTTCCCAGACAAGCCGGTAATGCCTCCAATCAGATAAACCCTCAGCGAAAGGGGGCTCCTGTCCACAGACCCGCCGCCGCACCGATAACAGCGGAGGATCGCTAACGGCCAAGACAACCCGGGGAAAAACGAGAGAGGTCGGGTCGGAGATAAAGACGTAGTGGGTGGGAGGAAAAGGAGGAACAACAGCAATCAATTGCGCGGCGATGCTATCCGACGCCATCCTCTCCCTCACAGCTCCTGAGTGAGTGAGTGTGTGTGTGTGTGTGTGTGTGCGTGTGCATGTGAGAGAGTGAATCTGGGTCATGGAGACATCAGTAACCACCTGCATTGGTGGAACAGACACACAGGCAAGGTCAGAACAGACCAGAAACCCCTTCAGAGTGAGGAGGGGAGGTGAAAACACATACCGCTTAACACGCTTAGTCTCTTCCAAGTCTCCCCCCCCCCCCCGCCCAGAAGACAGGCTGTTCCCATGGGGTGGGTGCATGGATGGGTGGGTGGGTGAGCGGCTGGACGGATGGGTGGCATCTGAGTATCTACTTTTGACAGACTGCTGACGGCTGGCTTGGCAAGTGGAAAGAGGTGGGAGTCAGGGGCCTGGGCAGAGAGATGGATGAATTATGGATGGATGGATGGATGGATGGATGCATGGATGCATGGATGGATGGGTGGATGGATGGATGGGTGGATGGATGGATGGATGGGTGGATGGATGGGTGGGTGGAGGGTTTCTGGCGAAGGCGCTTCCCCTGCTGACAGACAAGCTGCTAGTCAGTGGAGTCGCTTGGCCAGAAGACGAGTCAATCAGAATCAGGAAAACGTTCGGGGCATCTTCTGCCTCTGCAGCGCCACCCTGTCTTGCCCCCCGATGGCCTCCGGGGGCAGCAGCGGGCCACGGGGCTCCGTCCAGGAAAGCGAGGACATCTGCTCTGCTACAGGAAGTGACACCGGGACGAGCGGCGGTCCGGAAGCTCGCTCGTCACCAGGTTTCACTCCCACTCAGTTTGTTTGCTCTGTTCCTCCTTCGTCTGACTCGGCGTACGACGGGTGATCCCTCACTCCTCGCCTTCCTCGACGTACGTGGATGGAAACCAGCCGACCTGGGGGAGGAGGAGGGGGAGGAGGAGGGGGAGGGAATCAGTGATTATACAGGGTTTCAGAGACTCCATATGTGTGTGTGTGTGTGTGTTAAAATCAGTCAAAGATCCACCTACAAGCTTGGCGCCTGAGCTAGAAAACGGAGGGTGTTCATCTGCAGTAGGAACAAGACTGATGCTGTGTAGCATTGTTGTTTATGTTCATATAATTACACAAAATCGTATTTTAATTATTATTTTATTTATTATTTTATTCATTGTATTCTTTTATTAATTTACTTTATATTTACTCATCAGGAAACATTTATTGTAGCTCCTCCCCTTTTGTGACACTTTTTCCTGTCCATGTTCCCGTCTCCCCTCACCTCCCCCTCTCTCCTGTGATGTGTGTGTGGAGAGAGAGAGAGTCCGCCTTCATCAGCCCCGTTATTCTGTTTCCTATAATCCATTCATCTATCAATCCCTCATGTGTCGTATATGTTCGGTTAATATGTCTTGTTGTTGTTGTTGTAACTTTATAATAACTTGTAACTTTATAATGTTATGTATGTAATGAATGTAATGTAATGACTGACACCGCTCACAGTTGCACATACTGAGATGTCATCAAATGTATTGATAATCTATTGGTTTTAGATGGTGGACAGCTGACGTTCCAATGAAACTATTGAAAGGTTGAACAGCTTCTTGATAAAAAAAAAAAAAGAACAGGAACACAATAAAATCCTATCACCTTCCTACTGTTAGGCCAAAGTCAAAGTCACTATTGTAAAGGATCAAAAGTGTTAACAAATGAGGGACTACAGGTGCTATGGGAGGACCTGGTCTATACCTAGTCCATCACCAGTCTATGATCCGGCTAACCGAAGGCTGATACCACAACCGAGATCTTGAACTGAAGCCACCGACATCTTTAAGTTTGACAATTTTCATGCCAAAAAAAAATCCAGAGATCTCTTCAGAAAAGTCTTCAGTGTTTCCAGGGTGAGACAGTAAAACTCGTCACTGAAACCAGGATAACAGTAAGGATAGTAATAACACTTATTGATGCTGGTGTTCAACTTGGTGCCGCCTTAGCAACGGAGCCGGTTGAGGGTCGTATCGATCTATTCTACGACAAACATCCAATCACACCGCATCGTATCGCAGGTAGACGCCGCCGACCGGTTCCTAATAAAACACCAGACGTGTCGCTGATCTGATATCTCAGTCGAACCTCCAGCACGGTCCCATTCAATAGAGACTGCAGCCGTAACAATGGTGTTTAGCGGTTCAGGGCTGTAAAGAGAGACTAACGCCTCTCTGCAGACTCCACGGGCAGCGTTGAGTGTTCACTGGAGCAGAGTCGACACACACAACAGGCTCGGTAAAGCAGGAGAGCCACTCCATTTGCCACAGTTGTTCACAAAACACACAACAGGAGCATTACCCAGGGCTCCAGCACACACACACACACACACACACACACACACACACACACACACACACACACACACACACACACACAGGCTCAATCCGTCACTCAGTCCAAAAGCAGTGTGTCTGAGTGAGAGTGAGCACACTAAGAATCAGTATCTTCTAGGTGACAGAGCTGCTTATAACACGTATGCATGCAGGACGTGGCAGTAAATGACCTGTTAAAAAGTAGGAAAGTTGAGCTCCGGCGACAAAGGGTTACATTTGAACAGTCCCTGCTGGATACCTGTAGACCAGGTTACCAGAAAACCTTCGTAACGCTCCCCGGAAGAGGATTTAAACACCAATTTAAAGAAAATAAAGAAATAAAAATCTGCCACAAACACTGACTGACCTGATTGAACTCGGCTAATGAAAGAAACAAGAAAAAGGACAACAGGAGCTTAGTTTGGGGAGGTATTGTCCTATATCAATTTACCACATGGGTGTTAGCAGGTATAAACCAGTTTGACTGAAAAAAATGATTGATGCCGGAGGCTGAGGAACGAGCCGGCAACGCCTCCAACGGGACCACTCACCCTGCCGTTGGCCTCGCCCCTCCACCAGCCATTGGCTCCCGACTTTGTGTAGATCTTGACCACGTCGCCCTCCTGCAGCGAGAGCTCCCGGGTGTCCCGCGAACTGAAGTCATACCGCGCTATCGCCACACCAATCACTTTGGGGGTGAACACTAGAGAGAGAGAGAGAGAGAGAGAGAGAGAGAGAGAGAGAGAGAGAGAGAGAGAGAGAGAGAGAGAGAGAGAGAGAGAGAGAGAGAGAGGTACAAAAACAAAGAGAGGAGAGGATTTAGTTTGAATAAAAAAAGAGCCTCAACGTCTCGTCAGACAGGAAAACACACACACACACACACACACACACACACACACACAGATGGAGATGGATGTTATCCTCTCATTCAGCCCAGAAAAAACTTGGCGGGTCTGGAGGGAGGCGGGGGAGGCGGGGGAGGCGGGGGAGGCGTGCATAATCTCATCACTCCCTCCCATTTCTCCCTGTTTTTCTCCCCCCGTCCTTTAAAGGAACAGTCCAAGTTTTCGGGAGATTTTTTCCGTTGGGCGATTTACCCAGACACCGAAACCACCCACGGGTCCCCGGTGAACCTTTGGCTCCGCTGCTCCATGCTAATACTAGCATACACTATGTTGAGTTATAGTACGCAACTAGCATCGTCGGGTGAGTAAGCATTGATTTGTAGCAGTACGTTGACAGTATAGTACCGTCTCCCATCGCCCACCACATGCCTCTCAACGTTTAGAGAGTAACTTATTTTGTTTCCATTGAAAGTGAAGGTGGGGTGCAACAGGAGACTGTACAGCTCGATATCACTCACTTGACATAGTTATAAAAATAAAGTTGAGTTGATGATATTTCATTCTACAGGCCATTTAATGGAAAGCAATAACTTTTTATTACTAAAAGGTCAATCTTCTTACTTTCGATCAAGCTGGTGGTCTACTATCACTCAACGTAGTGTATGATAAAATGTTAGCACGGAGTCTACTATCACTCAACATAGTGTGTGCTAAAGTGTTAGCACGGAGCCTACTATCACTCAACACAGTGTGTGCTAAAGTGTTAGCACGGAGCCTACTATCACTCAACACAGTGTGTGCTAAAGTGTTAGCACGGAGCCTACTATCACTCAACACAGTGTGTGCTAAAGTGTTAGCACGGAGCCTACTATCACTCAACACAGTGTGTGCTAAAGTGTTAGCACGGAGCCTACTATCACTCAACACAGTGTGTGCTAAAGTGTTAGCACGGAGCCTACTATCACTCAACACAGTGTGTGCTAAAGTGTTAGCACGGAGCCTACTATCACTCAACACAGTGTGTGCTAAAGTGTTAGCATGGAGCATTGGAGCCAAAGGTTTACTGGATGATTTTGGTCTCATTATTTGGACAATTTCCCAAAAACTTGGTGTGTTCAGTAGATCCAGTCTGTGGCTATAAATTTAGGAGTTACATTGGACTTGTTTTGAGCAATATAAAGACCTAAAACAGCAGCAGTAGTAGTAGTAGTAGTAGTAGTAGTAGTAGTAGTAGTAGTAGTAGTAGTCCTAATCCACACTCATAGTCAGCGTCTGACTAATTTCCAGCGGCCCGAGTGAAGAGAGGGAGGATTAAGTTATTCCTTGACTTTAATTCAACATGAGCATGTAGTTTGTGTGTGTTTTGAATACTGCACGTACACACAGTACTACACAGTACTACACACAGTACTACTACTGACGGTCTAGTTGCACATCTAGTTGTACATCTAGTTGTACACTCCCTATCTTTAGTACAGCTTGGAAATGACATCTCATGTCTCTAGGCTAGAGGCAGTCATCGGCTGCAGTGTTCTGACAGGAGTGTGTGTGTGTGTGTGTGTGTGTGTGTGTGTGTGTGTGTAGAGTACAAGTCCTGTTAAGGAGGCGATAGCAGCATGAGAGACAGATATGGAACAGGTTAGCTAGTTACCGCCGCTGCATCCCACCCTGGCGGCTTCCTGTCTGACTGGTGGGTCAGACCGGGCTAAGCTGACAGCTGGAAATGGGATGTCAGGCCTGTCCGCCCGGCCATGAGGGGAGGATGTGTAACAGCGAGGAGCTGTGTGTATGTGGACACCTCCGCCTTTATTTTGACACACACACACACACATACACGTAACCCTCAAACGAACAAACACCCACAACTCCTTTCTCTGTCTTTCTGTCACACACACACACACACACACACACACACAAAACACATGCATGCACGCCCTAAAACGAACACACATTATCCTCCACAAAAGATGACATGTGCACAACACGATGGAAGAAGCAAGATGGCGGATGTACACGTGAATGCAGTGAGCCGCGGCCAGCATGCTAGGCAGCCTGAAACATAAGAGACAGAGCAACAAAAAAAGAAAGGAAATGAAAAAGAAGAAGAGGAGAAACAATCATAGAGAGAGAGAGAGAGAGAGAGAGAGAGAGAGAGAGAGAGAGAGAGAGAGAGAAAAGCGATACCTGTACCTGACCAGAAGGGAGCAGAGGAGGGAGGTACAAAGCTGTAGCCGGCAGGAGTTACAAAAGAGAGGCCGCAGAGCAATGGGGCTATGGCAGGGCAGGCGGGGGGGGGGGAGGGGGGAGGGGGGGAGGGGCAGGGATGGGGGGGGTGGAAGGAGAGAGAGAAGAGAAGCAAAGGAGAAAGAAAACATGTTTTTAAAATCCAAACTCAAAAAGCTTTTTCAGACGCATAAAGAACACAAGTTGCATTTGGATACGAAATAAATGGAGACAGAGAGATTCAGCTGAGGGGTTGATTGACAGGAAGGGAACCCCCAACCCTAGTAGAGTTAGTGCCTTGCTCTTGGGAAGGGAACCCCCAACCCTGGTAGTGTTAGTGCCTTGCTCTAGGGAAGGGAACCCCCAACCCTGGTAGTGTTAGTGCCGTGCTCTAGGGAAGGGAACCCCCAACCCTGGTAGTGTTAGTGCCTTGCTCTAGGGAAGGGAACCCCTAACCCTGGTAGTGTTAGTGCCTTGCTCTAGGGAAGGGAACCCCCAACCCTGGTAGTGTTAGTGCCTTGCTCTAGGGAAGGGAACCCCCAACCCTGGTAGTGTTAGTGCCGTGCTCTAGGGAAGGAAACCCCCAACCCTGGTAGTGTTAGTGCCGTGCTCTAGGGAAGGGAACCCCCAACCCTGGTAGTGTTAGTGCCGTGCTCTAGGGAAGGGAACCCCCAACCCTGGTAGTGTTAGTGCCTTGCTCTAGGGAAGGGAACCCCTAACCCTGGTAGTGTTAGTGCCTTGCTCTAGGGAAGGGAACCCCCAACCCTGGTAGTGTTAGTGCCTTGCTCTAGGGAAGGAAACCCCTAACCCTGGTAGTGTTAGTGCCGTGCTCTAGGGAAGGGAACCCCTAACCCTGGTAGTGTTAGTGCCTTGCTCTAGGGAAGTGCCCCAACATTAGGAACAACATGGCGCTCCCCACGATACTGCGGACCACAATGGAATACAAAACATGGGCTGCCTGAATAATACAGGAGATAGCTAGAGTACACACACACACGCGCACACACACACACACACACACACACACACACACACACACACACACACACACACACACACACACCACCGTTTCAATCAAGGGAGTCAAGATGTGAGGTAAAATCCAATCAGCAACCCCAAGTATTTCTCAGCTCTCCCATAAACGCTGTCAGCCGATGCGTTCGCTGTCGTTCCGTTCACCCTGGATGTGAAGTGTTTCTGTAGCGCTGCTGTGTTGACGCGCGTGTGCAGGTCAAGTACAATCAGTCAAAAGAGCTTTTCTCTACAGACGAGCCTTCTGCCCAAAAACGAACCCAAAACATCAATTAGCGATGTCTCCGCCACGCTGCGGGGAAAACGGAAAACAAAAACAAAAGAGTCGTTTAAAAAGTAAAGCAGGGAAATGAATGGCGGGCGCCGGGAGGACGCCTGGAAGAGAGACGACGGCACGGGAGGAAAACAAATCTGGATCGGCGCCGTCTCGTGTTGTGGTCTCCCGGTGTCTTTGAAGAGGCGTGTGAGACCAAACCGCTCTGTGCAATCTGTTCGCATTTCCCCCCCCGACTTGGACCGTGATCATCTTTCGTTTTCTTGCCGCTGATTTGCGATGAGTCACGACTTCTCCATTGCGCGTTGCTTTTTGCGGCGCTGCTTGTGAGACTCAACGGCGTCGTGCGTGGTGGTGTACGCCCCGATGTTACGTTGAGGAATGGGAAATACTTTGTTGTGGACGTGACCCCTCCATCAGAGATGATGAGGTAAAGCAACCACCAATACAAACAAGAGGCAAGTGGGTTTTCAGAGCAGTCTTCATCTAGGACCCCGCCCCCCTACATTCATATAACGTACATCAGTTTGATACGAGTTTTTACTCCATTCCAAAAAGTAAACTGAGGTCAGGTGGGTTTGCCCTCAACTACATCCCTGCTCTGCTTGCATCTCTGTTGCCTCCTGGGTTTAAACCTCTCTGGACTCTTCTTCCATCTCCCTCCTACCTGACGACGGCTTCAGCCCGACCTTTCACCGCGTTAAAAAAAAAAAAAGTGAGGATGATTTTCCATTTAATCTCCTTCTCCGACAATAAACTCTTCGGTCTTTGCACTCTTGTTGACCACGTGCTAAATGCTAAACGCTACACATCTCCCTGGATGTTTGGTTCCCTTTCATCCAGCTGGTGTAGGGTTAGGTCACACCATGCGTCTGGTGGCTGTTCAGAGACAGCAGTCGATCATCACGCGCTACCTTTCAGTTTCACTTCGCTCCTCTAAAGTGTCGGGTACGGTGACAGCAGCTGCTAGCGCCGGGTTTGTTCACAGGAACACAAACAGCTCGTTCCTCCTCAGCAAGAAAAGAAGTCACGCCGCTCCATCCTTCATCCTCCAAACCTGCCAGACGACGACACACCCAGCCTCCGCAGCCACTCTCAGCCAGCGTCTCGTAGTCCTGCTGCTAACAAACTAGCGGTGGTCTGCGGGGGAAACTGCTGCTGCTGGCAAGGTGACCAGGCAGCTGAAGTACTCTATTGGCGGGCCTCCATTTGTTTTACATCACAAGTGTGACTGAAACCATTTCAATGGGAAAATCAGCGATGACTGACGGCTCCATCTCTCGTCCTTCAACTGTTTCATCGCGTTTGGTTCTCAAGCCCAAACAGCAGATATCTTACCTCTTCACTAGTTTCTAGTTATTATTTCTGCTCCTCCCTGTAGTGAAACGTCTTATATTTCTGTCCATTACAGGCCACCGTAAGACCTAAACATATTTTTAACAGTATTAACTAATAATGTAATAACTGTTACTTAAAAATTGATGTTAATGTATGTAATATACTACATGAGCAGGAAGCTGAAGATGTTATTACCTCATCCAGCTATTGATTACAATAAAGCCAATTCTCAGGATGATGTAATTATTAATTGAACTGGTATTTATTACTTTCTACTTTCTAACATATTTTTAACAGTATTAACTAATAATGTAATAACTTAAAAAATCAATCATTGATGTTAATGTAATAATATACTAGATGTTATTACCTTATCCAGGTATTGATTACGTTAGCAGGTTTTATTACCTTATTGTTTTATTATATATTGTATTTAGAGGGACTTTTTCATCCCGTTATGTTGCTATCAGCCTCCAGCAGGTATTACAGGTGTATTCCCATTACGACACAGCATCCTGACATGGTCACAGCGGAGGGCATACTGAGCGGTTTGTTCTCCTCTGGGCTACTCACTGTTCCCACCGGGCCGGTTGATGCGCTGCACGGCGGCGTTCTCCGGTTCCCGGTAAGGAAACTGCAGCGTGGTGTCCAGACTCCTGAAACCTTCTCTCAGGGAATGGTGCTTATAGTACTCTATCAGCTCCTGGAGGAACACACAGGTCAGGTATACGGTCAGAAAAAAGGGGCGTGTTGCATGGAAATGATATAAAAACTGACAAAACTGTTAACATCCACAGATGTGACAGAAATCTGTTATGAAATTTTGATCCGGCGGGTCTAAAATGAGGCGTTCTGTAGCAACATTCAGATAAAATTCCACTTTATTAGCAAATCTGAGCTGCTGCAAATACAAATAATAAACAACCCTTTCTATAGGCGCTGGACTCGGCTGTAACGAGCCCCGAGGCCAGTACACACCTCTCTAATCACGGCTATTTTGGTCCAGACATCTAACACAAAATGCAGGTTTTGACACTTCATTAAGGGAACACGATGGTTTATTTATGAATTGCAGTGGCGGACTTTAACAGGAAGGAAAGGAACACTCACCAGTATGCTCCTGAACTTCTTGTTCTCGGTGATGTAGAAGCAGCCGTCCCTGGTCAGGATCTTAATGTGCTTCACGTCGTTGTTGTACCTGTGGGCCATGCAATAAGTTATGAGTGTAATTTTCCCCTCTGATCACCGCCATCGATCGGGGCACCCCCCCCGCCCCCCCCCCCGGGGAGCGAGCCGCCGCCGCTTTAATGCATGGGGGCCCAAAGCTTTCTGACACCAGAATGATGGGCAGGTGAGACACACACTAATTTACAATTGATTGAAAGTTCGGAAACTACAAATGAAAAAGGAGATCAGGAAATCAACGGTTTCGGGACAGGAAGTCCAATTGTGTTTATTAAAGCAGATCTGTAAATTCCATTATTTCATTTAATTAAATATGAAATATTATTCTTAATAAAACTCATTACTCATCACCATTAATTACATGGTGGAAATAAGACCACTAACAACAGGATTTAAGAGCTTTTAATACGTTTAAGACCTTAACTTTAGGTCATTTGATTGGCATCTCCAGACTCTTCAAGTCTTTCTGTCTTTCTCCTAGTTCAGGGCCTCCAGTACATTACAATGCTGGAGCCTGATTCAGACAGGCCCGGGGCCCGGGGCCTCTCAGCTATTTGGTCACACTCATTAAAAATCCGTTCCGAATGTCTGTAATACTTTCTCAATGCCGTTCCACATCTACGTAGCCTCGTCTTTCTATCCTGCCTCTCTGTTTCATGGTGAGGTTTGAATAACAGTCGGGTCAGAGTGCTGCATCTGTGTGCACACAAGCAATTAAGAATACAGCACTCATGGAACTTGAATTGCATTGGAAAAGGGTTTTTCTTTTTGCAGAAGATGAAAAAGTAAAATGAAGTTTAAAGGAACGTTTGTGTTGCTGCTGGCTCCCTGTGGAGAACAGTGTTCCAGACTCTGCAATATCACTGGTCTCTTCAAAACCGCCTGTACTGAACTGAAGACGAGTGCGAGACCCTGATTAAATAAAATGTGCAAAGAATAGAAAATTTAATTGCCAGTTTTATGTAGACAAACAGAAAACCCTGCCTTGCATGGAAAATGAGCATAAATGCTGATAATACTACCACCAATAAAGTACTTCTAACAGGCAGGATCTGTATTGATGCTTACTTGATGCTGATGGCGTACTCGGTGTACTCTCGACTGCGGTGGCGCACCAGATAGGTGCTGTTGACCCTGTTGATGAGCTCGGTCTCCGCTTGCAGTCTCTCCATGGGCCCTGCGAACCTGATGCCCCGCAGCACAGCACCCGAAGACGTTCAAGAGGTTCAGTTAGAATAAACCAACATCTAAATGACCTTGTCTTGTACAGACCTGTAAGACCTGCCCCCCTCTCACCAGCACCCCAATCCATTTCTGACAGGTGTGTTACTATCTGAGTTGCCTGCCGCCTGTTTGATTAACGTGCACTTCCTAATTGAATCTGCAGGCAATACTTTATTTCCATTTACGTAGTTGTTATATGTAGTATGGGGATGCATTTACACTTTGTTGTTAATGTGGCCAAAGGGGTCTGGGACCACCTGTGGACGTGGTTTGGTGATCAGATCTGAAGTTGATGTGTTTCTGCTCGATCCAATTACAGTCTGATCGCTCAGGATGTATGTTAAAGCAATGAAATGAAACTGATACTGTCAGTCTTTCCCATTCCCATTCTTTGAGATGCTCTTCAACATCACCATTACCTACTTAGCCATTTGCTACCTGAGTCAAAATACATTGAGACTGTGCGGGCTCCGTGGTTGTGAACGTACCAGGGTTGGGAGGAATAATCGGCGGGCTTCGGGACCTGGAGCAAAGAGCAAAAGTGGGCACACGTGAAAACCATTCCTCTCGTTCGTCATGCTCATGAACGCATCACTCATGCAGCCTCAACACGATTCCATCATTCACTTTCCCTGAAACATTCATTTTTCCCACTGCGGCAAACTGCCTGGCGCCCGTCCCACACACCTGATGTATCTGGAGCTGGAAAACACCGCTGTTTTCCAGCTCTTGTTTTGGTCTTGTTCTAATAACCCCAATAAAGCAGCCTAATGTCCTTCATATCTTTACAGCACTGTAAAAGCAGTGATAGCAGTTTATTATCTACTCGAGGTCTCGAGCTCGAAGCAGCTGGAGAGAATCGGAATTTCATTTTGCCAAATCGAACATGACGGTCCGGTGGCGGGGAGAAGAAAAAGGGGAGGGCATTAATAAAAACAGACAGTGAAGAAGATACAAACTACTTCTCCTCGCCAGATTTTCATTTCAGTTTGCAGTATGGGACAATTCCTGTTCCGTTTAAGATATGGTTTCTCCTGATAGAGTCAATTACACAGTGAACTATTTGTATCTCTTAATGGCAAGCCAGGTTCCTTGTGCTTGCAAGATAAAAACCCATAGACTGTTTCCATTAATGCCCGATCAAAAAAAAGCCCTCACCACCCTCATTCCATTGCACCACCAGTAAATACACGTAGCGTAACCGAATGTGAGCTGCTATAACAGAGAACAAGAAAGGCTGCTTACGCATGGGCACGGCTTCACAACGTCACTTGGAAAGAAGCCAACCTCTTTCGTCGACAGGATTTTGCCCTGAAACCACAGAGAGAGATAATTGCGTTATGTACATCTGGCTGACTCTGTCTCCATAATTCAGGAACAATTAGCTTGCAACACAGAACGGTGCAAATTTACAGCCCCGGTTAACTATTGTTGAGATAACGGCTTGCAGGAAGAGAGAGGGAGAGCGGATGGTCATGACTCTGAACGCTCAATGCCTTGATTTAGCAACCCTGGAGAAACTTAGTCCAGACGAATACTGGTGTTCTGCAGCGCCGTGGTGCTGTGGAGGTTAGCGTGGTGCGGTAATCTGACTGGCTCAGGTTGAGGTTGAGTGTCTTTGTACTGTACTGACAAGATATTTGATTCATATGGGACAATAATCCAGTCTTCTCTTAGCTGTATTCATTTTTGGTATACTGATATAGATTGTTTTTACTTGTCCATGGGAAATGTAGGTCTGATTTTCTTCAGTCTTAACTACCACCAGTAAACACACGTTGTCGTATCACTCTTGAAGTCCATGTATCAAGTGTGATCCAGAAGTTTCTCATCAAATAAATCAAAAATGATCGCAGAGTGTAAACAGGGTGTAATGTCCATCATAAGGCACCTGCCATTCACTTAGCCTGACAACATGTTATCATCAGTGCATAACAAAGCCCTGATCTTTGTTACGGCCCTGATAACAGCATGATAATGATTAAGCCGGTAACACTGGCAGGGTAAACAGATGGTCGCCAACGGGGTGAAATGAAATTACAGCGATCGATTGTATTTGTCTGGCACTCCCAGAATAGGAATTATGGTCGGCTGGCTCCCGAGGTGATGGATGTGGAGCGTGCACCGACTCCGTCCACCGCGCGGGGCTGCAGCTGCCTTAGGTAAAGTGTCATTTTGAATGGGGTGAAGTGAAATAATAAAGCTATTCTTTATACGGTATTATCTATTTTGTCTTTTAAGCATTGTTTGATTTGTTTCCTCTTAGCTTTGGATCGTTCTTTACCCATAAATTAGGTAACACAAGGCATTATAAGGCCTCATAAGCAAGCACAGTAGTATTATGCACTATAATCATTACAATCACTATACTGTTAGAATAACGTCTGATTATGATGTCATAATCACGCACATGCTTAAAATACCATTAACAGTAATTGCATACACACAGCAGACAAAGAGACAATAAGAATGAATGGAAGCCCCAGTGCTTGTGAGTGGGAGGATTACTCACTACTGAGAGTATTACTCACTACTGAGAGTATTACTCACTACTGAGAGGTCGTGTGTCGCGTCCCTGATTGTCGGTGGATGTTTGTACGCGTTACTAAGGCTAGCTCATTCAAGCGTGAACCCGAGTCGTGGATAAGTTCGTGGGTGCTTTTTTGTGTGGCGGTGTCGTGAAAAAAAGGCATTGATATTGCACACACACACACACACACACACACACACACACACACACACAAGCATCCACTGGGCTGTTTAACTAAGCAGATCATTTCGACACTGATGTTGTGTTTAGACAGTAAACACATGGCAAGCGACCCCATCTAGTATCCATCTAATTCCCACAGACGATCGGTATAGAACTGATTCATTCTTTGATGAGATTACTTTTATCTCATTTACTTTTCATTCTTTGCTTTATTTCATAGCACAATAAATGTGTAACCCATAAAACTTTGTATCCATCATATGAGAGCTGGACTACACTGACTGGACTGTATCTAATGTTTGATAAATGGCCTGTATTGCCAAATCGATGTATGGATCTGACCCTGTTACAGTGTGTGAGGTATTTCAAGTACAGTAGACTGACTGATAGAAGAGATGAAAGAGAGACAAGGAGAGAAATAAAGAGGTTCATATGGATCTTGAGAATGAGTGATGGATAGATAGAGCAGAGGAACGGTTATGCTGTGTGACCTCTGACCTGCCACCAGAGGCTGTGAAGGTCGGCGCGAATCAGTTCGATGATGTCGCCGGTCTGGACGGTGAGCGCCGCGCCGAGGGGGGGGCTCGGCGAGCCAAAATAGTTCCTGGTTACCACCATCTTGGGCAGACCTAAAAGGACGAGGGGGTTAGTGCTTGTGCTACTTGATGAATGTTTTCCTTCCTCACTCCATCCCATAACGAGCAGGACTCAACCGTGTGTGTGTGTGTGTGTGTGAGATCATCTATCCTTGCATCATTCGCACCGGTGCTGCATGCTAACACTTTAGCATCCACTATGTTGAGTGATAGTAGGCAACTAGCATTACCTCAAAAGCATGGATGCTAGCTAGAGGCGTTTCTATGGTTACAGTTCTGCTACCGTGTAGCCATGGATGCTAGCTACAGACGTTTCTATGGTTACAGTTCTGCTACAGTGTAGCCATGGATGCTAGCTACAGACGTTTCTATGGTTACAGTTCTGCTACAGTGTAGCCATTGGTAAGCAGCTGTGTAATAACCCTACACCCTAGAGCACAGTACACTGAATGAGGTAACCATCAGTGTCTTGTTGTAAACACGATAACACCATGACTAGCTAACGTACGTAGCAAAAGCTAGTGGTGGCTAATTCTCCAGTGGACCTCCAGCTGTGGTCGCTAAGAGACTGAAGACCAAGTATCTGAATCCAAATACTTTTCTACATGGTTTCGTTTTCAGACTCAGATTAAAGCTAACTGTCCTCCTGTAGAAAGGTTGAAGTGAAGTGAAGGGAGTTCTTCTCAGATTCTGCTCCGGTGCTTTGAGAAGCCAAGACAGCGGCTTGATTCCTTCAAGCATGAATACCTGTGTGCATGTGTGTGTGAACTCAGGTCTAAAGGGCATGTTTACCATTCAAAAGGTGTGTCTTTGCTCTACTAAACTATTCATGGACCCATTATAGGTAATGAGAGTGAGTATACACACACACACACTCAGGCCTCGCCGGCAGTCTACTGCCCTTGGCAATCATCTGGAATGATTGTTCAATTTCATATTGCAGCTAAGCCACGGTGCACTCTGGTGCACTCTGGTGCACTCTGGTGCACTCTGGTGCACGGCCTGTTATCCAGCTCCGAGATAAACAGGTGTGTGTTTCACTTTGGACGCTGTTGTATTGTTGCATAACATCAGTTGGCTTCCTGGATGCACCAACACACTGTCAGAGCAAAGATGACAGATGTATAGGTAGATTTGACAAAAACCCCAAAGCCCTATACAATAAAAGATTCTGAAAAAGAATCGTGTTTTTGTTTTTCGATAAATGATGTGGTTTAGTGTTTTAGAGAGAGAGCATAAAGGCATATGATCCACCCAGGGGTAGAGTTGGCGCTTCAGTGTCTCTCGGGTGGCCGCTGCTGAATTGCTAAACAGAACTGAATTTGATTCTATCATGCTGATTTATCATGCACGCAGTCGAGCACTTACCACCCACCCTCCACCCACCCGTGACACCCTACACCCTAACCCCACCACCAAACAAGTTTCAAGTTGATATCTCATATGCACAGGATATACAGTGTATCAAAAGCAAGGAAATGTGAGTTCCTATTCGACGTTGAGTGCAAAAATCGACAAGAGAAAAAGAAAATCAAACATGAAAAAGTAGGAAAAGGGACGATGTTGTATTGAAAGCTAATACATCTATTTTATCCATCTGCCTTGCGTCTCTCTCAGCGCTCAAACATCAAGGCTGGCAGCAGAACATGTGCTAGCCTGCCTGAATAAGACTTTGCGGCCATGGAGAATTGAGTCTTGGGGGCATGAAATGCATTCCTATCCACACAAGGACAAGCCACGTGTTAGTGCAGACAAAACGAGAGTGATGAACCGCCGAGGGTCCGGGCAATCAAGTGCCTATTGATTTTAATGTATCATCAGTCGGAGACAATTTTCTGCAGCATAACAGACAGAGAGAGGGAAGAATGGAGCGTTGAGGCCAGGTTTATGAGAGGTTAAGACACACTATGCTGTATTTTGAGAGAGAGAAAGCAATAAGGAGAGAGAAGCAGTGAGACCTGGTAATCAGCCATACCTGGGTTAAGGTCAGTCAGCAACAGCAGCTGACTTCTAGTACACGGGGATGAAAATACTCGAAAAATGACCCCAATAGTGATCTAGATAATCTTCCTGATCTTACAGGAATTATACTTTTTCTAGGTTGACGTCATAAAAGTTGCATTATTGTGCAGATGGTGAAAACGAGAAGTGCAAAGAGTGAGATGTTCCAGTAACCAGGTTGATATGGGAGTGAGCCCGGCATCTGATTGGCTTCTCATCCTAACCCAGTTATGACGTTTACGTGTGCTGTTCCAAAACCAGCTAGCTTGGGTTAAGACGTCTCGTAGTCAATGAGGCAATAGTAAAGGTTATAGAGGAGGAGGACGTAGTGCGGGGAGCTGGAGGATGTGGGGTCTCACCTGGATCTCGGTCTGTGCGACTCAACGTTTTGCCCTGCAATGTCCAAAAGAGAGCAGAGAAAAAGCAATAGTTTGAGACAGACACAGACACAACCAGACCATTTCTCATGCACAGACCCCCCATGGTGAATGTAGGTAACTAAACATACTTATACTATTACATCTACAGTCAATGCACCACCCCCCCCCCTCTACTAGCTCATTGCATACTAAATAAATGATTGGCTAGACTCTTTTTGCATGGAGGCGAATATGTTTGGACAGAAAGGCTGGTGAATGAGTATCTGAACCCAGCCTGCTATCTCCCCCCTGCAGGCTGCCTGCAGGCCGCCGGCGTGGACCAGACCACCTAACACAATAAAAGCCCAATCACCTGCACTGACCGCCACAGGCAAGCTGCATCCCGCCTGCAGCAAAAACATTGCAACGTCTCAGCTCGAGACCAACACTGATATTTCTGGATTGAAGCTGCCAATAACTGACATTTTGGGGTAATAATAGGGACCATTTTCATGCCAAAATAACTCTGAAAAAGTACCCAGTAGTATTCAGTAGTATTCAGTAGTATTCAGTAGTATTCAGTGTTTTATCCAAAATGGTTTCCATTCTTGGCAGGATTTAGACCATGGGACATTAAAACTGAAACCAAGGATACTATTACTACTACTACTACTACTACTACTACTACTACTACTACTACTACTACTACTACTATTACTACTACTGATAATAATAATAATAATAATAATAATAATGCAAAAACTGATCAAAATGTTGCATCAGAGTCATTATTGGTTTCTGTGGCGCTGACTCTAGAGACAGTCCTGTCTTATGTAAAGCCAATATCAGCGACATCAGTCGAACCCACAACCGCTGTAATTGCTGCTTCAGATACTTCTTAGGGATGCGGCGACGGAGTTTGGCCCGAGCAAGTCAGCACAAACAAGTTTGGGTAATCTGCAAAAACATCCAAGTTGCTACTGATGTCAGGCGGGCTGCGGCGTGTAAAGTCAATCGGAGTCCTCCTCGGCAAACAGCTGCAGGAGGGGGAACCGTCTTCAAAGTGCAGCGGTGCTTTAGAGAGGAGGCGAAACAAACCGACCCCCCCAGACTGTACACATCAAGACGGACACACGGAGCAGCTCACCTGAGATCTGACGGAGCCGGGATCTGAAAGAAGTTTGAGAACAGGCATGGTGAGCGACGGGCTAGCGGGCAGCGCACACACACACTCGCACACACACTCGCACACACACTCGCACACACACTCGCACACACTCGGCGGCGCACAGCGGCAACACTCCCTCATTAGTGGAGGTGAAGGCGGACGCTCGCGTCTGACTGGAGCGCGCTTTTGTTGTGCAGCGGCTGCCACTACCTGACAGCCGGGAGAGAGGAGGTAACGAGGCGGGAGGGGAGGGAGGGAGGTGGGGAGGCAGACCTGTGGGTTTTGCTCCACCAGTTTCTTTCATTGGCTCCCTGAGGGATGGGTTACACCCCCTACACACACACACACACACACACACACACACACACAAAGCTGTACGAACAGAGCACTTGCGTAAACACACAACCATACCTCCACGTACAAACACACTGAGCGCTTGTACAAAGACACATTTAGATGCACACACACACACACACACACAAACAAACTTCTCAGCAGGCCTGCTTTTCGAGTGAACTTTGACCTGTTACACAAACGTGTGCAGAGTGAGCTGATAACAAAGACTTGCTCGTAAACTGGCTTATCTTTACTACACACACACACACACACACACACACACACACACACACACACGTCGTACAGGAGGTAGGGTGTTGTTGTTTCAGGTTTCAGCTCATCGTCCTCCCTCCCCTGTGAAGCTGTGTTGTGTTGTTGTTCACAGCTCTGCAGGTGTATTGACAGAATCCGTTCATGCAACTGCTGCTGTGACTTCCCAAGGTTTAGAGTTCAAAAGCAGAAAACAATTGCATTACTATTATTACTGCAACTGCTTTACTGAGCGCTTCAGTACAAGTAGAAGTCATTTCACCGTTACTTAAGTATGGTGTGACTGAGTACAGAACTGAACTTTTTACAGTATTTTCACGTTTTTTAAGCGTTGCTGTCTCTCCACTAGCAGGTTCCCATGCAACCCAGTGTCTCTGCTTATGGGAAGTTAAAACTATTTCACTTCTTGTGTCATCATTTCTCCAACACCAGTGTTTTTATTATCTTGGTGTTATTGTTTTATCTGCATCTTTGCATGTTACATTTAGCAGGTTTAGCTACATACCTACCTACATTACCTTATCATTTTCATCATTCATTTTGCTTAGATATTTACAAAGATGTTTAGTTTTGAGTTTAGCTAGCCTACAATTCCTACCTGTGACAACGTGAAGGTACAGGAAGGGTTACTATCCTCACAGACAAGAACTGAATTAAGTGTGTAGGAATGGATGAGCTCTTTGCATCTCAAAGCTATGGATGCTATCATGCATTTACAGGACTGGAGGAAAGAGAATTACTAGATAAGATATAAGTGAGGCCCTTTCTCTGCTTATTTCCTTGCCTGACTAATTCATGATGTTGTTCAGCTCGCAAGCAAGGTATTATATGGGAAGCATGGCTAAAATATTTGATTTGTATTCGTGCTTTGGTAATTGAATCTCCTGGACCATGCAACATGTATTGCATCAGAAACTGGCCAATCGTAAATTTCATCTGCAAACCTGCACAAGCGTGTGGAGGAAAGAAACTCACTGGAACATTAGATACTCCCATTCATACAGAACCATAGCTTAGTCAACATTAGCTAAAAGGCTAACCATCTACCTACGGTATTATTGGTTTGAGTTAGCATGGTTGTTGTCTAGCTAGTTCGCTAACCTTGCTAGCTAGTCAGATAGCTAGTAGCAGAAGAAACATCAGTGTAGTTACTGAACGATGTGGATGAGCTTTTTCAGTTTTGAGTTTCAGAATCTTATTTTTATAATGCAGTTATAGTTTTTAGTAATATCACATATTGAATTTTCCATTTTCATTTTTCATTGCAGGGAAAACATATTGATGTCTCAGTAGCTTTTACTCTGAGTACATGTTAGATCTACTAGTTTTTACTTTCACGCAAATACAATTTCTCATTACTCCAAATTTCAGCAAAGTAACGGCGCTTCTACCGGAGCAGGGTACTCTGGTACTCGTTCCACCCCTGCACATCACCCTGTCCTGGCTCTAGAGAGCGGAGGGCGGCTACTGTGTGGAGTAATGGGAAGGGGAATTCGAACCGACACCCCAGTCGTCACAGTTCTCTGCTGTACCGCCGCGGTGGTGTCGCCCAAATCTACTCAGGGACACGTTGTGCCCAGGTGGAGCTGGCAGCGGCGTTATTGCCTCCGCGACCCGATAGCACCGTGACGGATGCCAAGTCCAACAGGAACTGGCAGCTTGCCACAGGGAATGCAAAAACACACACACACACACACACACACAAATGCATGCACCTGTGCACATAAATGCACGCAAACACACTGTCTGCATGAAAGTAAAATTGGTTATGAAAACATTGTGCACAGGTACAACTCTGAAGTCTGGGAACACAAGTGTGCACATTTAGGACCAATAAAAAAACTTCCATGAAAATGTAACTATACTCTCTCTCTCTCTCACACACACACACACACACACACACACACACACACACACACACGACATGCTAAGCTGGTTTCTTTTCTCTGTCATTATCACATCTTGATGTCTCTCTTACAGACCTTTTGTTCACTGACACATTCTGAAGTAGGAATTACAGAAGAGATGTATAGGTGTTGACTGCCATTGCTTTGAAAACTAAATGTGTGTGTGACTGTGCATGGGTATAAATATATATCTGTGTGTGTGTGTGTTTATGTGCATGTGTGTGTGTGCACGTGCAAAGCGGTGGTGCGTCACCTGTTTTCCCACAGCAACCGAAGCGGCCAAGGCATTCCTTATGGCCACCTAGACCACACTTGGAGCACAGGTAGCCCTGGTTAAAGATGCCCCTGCAAGACAAGACAAGACAAGACAAGAGAAGACAAACGGGGGTTATGATGTTGCTTTATAATATAGAGAGTAAAAGTACATCGATGTATTACTCAGGGAAGAAAAACAAATCGGATTGTGAGGCTGCCAGTGGAGGGGCGGTTCACCGGGAGTGTTGTGAAATTCAGACGGGCAGGGTGTTTGTGTTCCTGAACGCAGCCAGCATGTGAGATCTGAAAGTTAGAAATCTCAGCAGCTGCCAAAGTACTCACTGAGTCATTGGCATTAAGGAACAACCCCCCCTGCAAACATTTTATTATCACTTTGTGCTATAGGACAGTGAGAGTCATTGTGTAGTGTCGTCACAGCGATCAGGTTCTGTCACCTGCACAAAACAGCTCCAATAATTAGATCATTCCTTTTTTCTTTTTCTTTTTTATAGACATTTTTCCAGGATATTTAAATCAATTCTAGCAAGTTTCATTTTAGATTTGTGAAGACAATGTAGCACGTTAAACTGCATTAGCCTAAAAAAAGATTGAAAAGATGTGATTTCAAATTCCTTGGCATGGGACGTGCACACACACACACACACACACACACACACACACACACACAGGTATTCTTATAGTGAATAAGAGGTTCTATAATGACTTTTACTTATAAATCATTATAAATCTAATATGTTTTATGAAGAAAGAAATATGTGTTTTCATACAGCAGTCATAAGGCATTATGAGTTCACTATGACTCCAAGTGAGTATTCTGTACTCATGGCAGTCAGAGAAAGTGTTACTGAACAGTTGATATATCTAGTAAAACACTAAGAGTAAGAGTCACAAATGTCTTTGTATGTTTTTTCTCATACTTGACTTAAATCAAAGGACAACACCAGACTAGACTCGTGAGTCACTGCGTAAACTATCTTCCTATTATTTGAACGTGGTATTACATGAATCACTTGATATTTAGCTTAGTGCTTATTCAATTCAATGCATTCCCTTTTACAGTTTGGCTAATGTTAGATGCTTGTCCTAATGCTGTTGCAAGCAAAGAGCAAAGATAAAGACATAATGAAATAATCCACTATATGAGGAGGAATGATGATTGATTACTGAGAATTAAACTGCAGAGCTATTGGTAGTAAAATAATGAGTTAAGAAGTAAACTTGGGAAGGAAAATGGCAAGTTTCCCTTAGAAGTTTCTTCAGACCTTCCTGACGATTTCCTGGATTTTCGGAGTTTCATCTTGAGAAGATGCTTGTGGATTCAGCGCCTGCTACTGTACATCCACAGTTCAATCGTGTCCCCTTTCACCTCCACTTCCCTTGAAGAAATGCTCAAGTGTGACAGAGACTTTTCTTCCCCCCATCCAAGGTGGGTGAGACCACTCAGTCGCTCCCACTGTGAGAGAGACCATGAGCCAAAGTCCTTTGGGTGTTCGGTAACATTCAGAAAATTAAAAGGAAACTTTGTGTGAGAGAAAGGCATGTATAGAGAGAGGAGTTTCAAAGAACTTTCAAATCAGTCCTGCCGGTGGTTTGCAGGGAAAGGGCCCACGCCTCGTCCTCAATCTTCACGATAGCCGCGAGGAGCTCTTTGTGCTGCTTCCAGTATCCAGTATGTGTACTGCGCGTGAATGACAATGGAGTTCTTACCTCAGCAGCATGTGGCAGGAGTTGCACGAGGTGATCTTATCAAAGGTGTGCATGCGAAACTCGTGGAAGTTGTTGGTGCCGTTCTCGGGGTGGATGTTGGAGCTGCACAGGACACAAGATACAGGAGACGTTAGCAAACTAAACTCTCTCCAGGTTTGAGCTAATGTAGTGCAAGACGTTGCCTTTCAAATGAGGCCTCATACAGGCATGTCGGCCTTACAGTTCTTCAGTTATAAGCTTTTCCATTTGGGTATGCCAAAATAGGTGAAAATGGTTTTACAAGGTTAAGCATTGAAATACTTCATAGTGGATTGTTGACGTCTCGGAAGGTCTTAGAAATCTAGTGAATATAATCTAGTTGAATATAAAAATGTTGAAGCTTTTAAATCTCTCCCACTTTCACGTGCAGGCAGCTACTTATCGGTCGGTATGTACAGCATGTCGCTAGGTGGTTGGCGTGAAGGTCAGCGAAGGCAGCTGACCAGCTGAGCAACGTCGGAGACAACAAGCCCAAACTAATGGTACTTTCCAGTAGACTTGGTCAGCAAGTCCGCTGACAGTAACTGTGTTGCTTCTGCAGTACCACAGACGGCCAGTAGGTGGTGGTGCAAGCAGAGTTCTTGCTAGTTGGTAATTGCAACCGCTTTAGTACAGTTTGAACGTCTGGGAAATGAAACACCCTGTGGACAGACTGCTCAGTAGAAAAATAAAATATCTTCAGTGAATTCAACAGACGGCGTGCTTCAACTCGACATCAGAGAATTAGCTGCAACACGCAGTATGACGACCACTGACCTCCGGGTGGCTTGTAGAGGAAGTTACAGACGTGCATAAACTAATGAATTAAAGACTTTGCTTTGCTTTGCTGCCTTCGTTTCCATTCTTGAGCTGGTTTGCATTTTGCTGAAAACTTTTCCGAGTGAAAAATGTTTTTCACTTCTAATTGCACTCGACAAAAGAGTTTCACTTTGAAGTGGGAAGAAGGGGAGGCTTGCAGGTAGACAGGTAAGAGCTGCCTGAAGTGAACACTAAACTACTGGCCCCTTGGGACAAGGCTGCATTGTGTGTGTGTGTGTGTGTGTGTGTGTGTGTGTGTGTGTGTGTGTGTGTGTGTGTGTGTGTGTGTGTGTGTGAGGTTTAATGATAACACCATCTGGAAGAAGGCAGTTTCAATATTACGTCGGTAAATGAACGAGACAACGTAAAATATGTGCTGGAACAAATTGAGACAAACAGCCCAGAATACCTTTTATGTGAACTGCTTTTGATTGATTTGTTGTTTTGTTGAAGAAACGTTAGAATGAGTCTTTAATTGAGTATTTAATAGCTATTTAACATGATCTGGGGGAAACACCTGGAAAGTTTTGGCCTGAAGATGGTCAGATTGTAATCTATTGAAGATCGGTAGCTTCAATCCACAACATCAGTCTGGTCCTTGGTGAATCCACATCGGTGGACCCCTACCTTCTGCTGCACCATGTTTGTAACTACCGTGTTACTGTGCTGGGTGTCAATACGTCTCTGCACCTCAGTGTCTCCAAGACAAATTCCGGCACGTTTCTTGTACTCGGTGAAGAAAGCGACTCTAATTCCAGTAAATTGCTGCTTTATTTCACGGTTTTGAAGGAGGGAATTGATCCCAGCCCGGCTCCTGGCCCCCCTACTGTAGATCAAACGCAGGCTTCATTACACAAATTCTACTCACTTAGCAGTCAACGGCCTCACGAACCTCCCGGGAGTGTATTTTCTCATCTTGTTTTCTAACCAGTTAAAACTGTTTTTTGTGCATCGTCCTATTGAACTGGTGTCACAATAACAGAATTTGAACATCTAAACAATCGGCTCTTTGATTCCATATTTCACTCTTAGCACCACGGCAGGTTTTCAGCTGTCTATAGAACGTAACAGTGACCGCCCACTTTTTTTTAAAAGTAAATTTCCCATTCATTTACTCCATAGACATTTCAGAAAATCCTTCTATGAAGAGTTTTAAGGCTGGAACCAAGACAACCAGCTAGACGATGAATCGTGACCATAAATCATTTGATTCTGAGGAAAAAAAAGATTGGGAACCATTGGGAATGATACTTTTCCAACAACTTCCAAACTAACGAGTTTAGCGTGCTTCTTCTTGAATTTAACATTTGTCAACAGTATAGTATTGATATTGTTGTTGTGTTGTGAGCGTATATATAGTGTTTCATATAGTATAGTGTAAAGTGTTGTCATCGACATGGTACAGTGATTCGTTCCAGCTGCATAGGATAAGCAGCTAGCTAGGTTACGCTAGTAGCTAACGTTAGCGTTAGCTGACAAGACGTTCACTGTTGGGCTCTATTCCCGTCTTAATTCCTCTTCGCTATATCAAAACCACAGTTACATCAAATGCAAGACCTTTCACGACGCGTTGCACAATTTAGGTCTGGTTTTGCTTTTGGTATTTAAGAGTGTGTCTCATGAGCTGCTGAAGTCTCGCTGTCGCAGTGCCATGTCCCCCGTCAATCACCGAACGGTCTAACTTGAAGAACCGGATGGGTGCTGAGACAAAAATACAGTGCAAAGGGACACACACACTCTTATCACACTGTCATGCATGAAAGCACACGCACACACACACACACACTCAGATAAAAACACACTTACATGGCCATGCCGAACTGCTCCTGCCACTTCTTTTTCAGCTCTTTGGTCTTGAAGAAGAATTCAAAGCCGCTCTGGCCCTGGTTATGTGTGAGGTAGAAGCCATAGGACCACTGCAGGGGAGAATATACACCAACGTGAGAGCGAGCGAGATACTGCATGAGAAAATAAAGGAAAATAATGAATCGAAGGTTCGAGTGAGAGACTCATGGAAATAGCTGAACAAGATGGGATGCAGAGAGACAGGTGGAGATAACATGCAACATGAAAGCGAGACACCTTGGAGAGGCTAGCTAGCTGTTAGCCCCCGTGTACACCAGCATCGCTAAACAGACGCTTGTGGGAAGCTTTGTGTGGCTCCTGGTTGCGGTCCAAACATTTTGAACTCTTGGTGCCTCGTCTTCTCCGATAAATACAAAAAAAAAAGGTGTTCCCGGTGGACACAAAGCCGTGACTGAGGTATTATCTAGCTACCAAGTGTCTTTCAGGTGTTTGTTTGTCTGCTTATTCATTGGGAATGAAGAAACTGTGATACACTACATAGTTTGTGGATCATTGGAGCATGTGTTTCACCATATGGGTCAGTGGAGAACTGAACCAGGATCTGCCCCGGCACCAGGAGGTTACGGTGCAGGCCGTCAGCTTTCATTAGAGTGTGTTTTCACACTTGGCTGTTTTCCAACTTTCATAACCCAATCCTTCGTCCAGACAGAGATCTTGGTTACCGCAGTGCTAGTCAGTGTAAATCCTTCCCATAAACAACTGGTGTAGTATTGATCAATTCTATGATAAATAAGTAATCGATCAAACTGCTCCATATCCATCATATCGGAGGTGAACGACATCTGACTGGCCGATATTGGTCGGTGTATCGGTGTATCCCTGCTAATGACCCTGCTATTTACAGCATCATTATCATCCACATCCTTGTTTCTGGCAAGCCTGTAGCATGACGTATCATCTCTCATCATGGCTGGCAATAGTACTCATTGCTGGGCACTGTGTGTGTGTGTGTGTGTGTGTGTGTGTGTGTGTAATCGGGCCCAAAGCGAGGTTTAATGATAACACCATCTGGGGGAAGGCAGGCTGTTCACGTCTGCCACTGTTTCAGCATTACGTTAAATGAACGAGACAATGTAAAATATGTGCTGGAACGACGACGTGCCAAACGAACAGAGAGCCAAAACGCTGTGAACACAACTCTGCCTTCGCTTCAGCGTTGTTGACGGTTCTGTTACGAGCTGGAGAAATCCAAATGGAGGCTAATTATTTGGTGTTTTTTCCCAACAACACCAATTCAACTGGGTGACACATTAGGGAAGGCAGGCCCGAGGAAGACGGCGGTGCGGAGGATAGTGTACGATATACAGCCTCAGATGCACCAACACCTTGAGGAAATACAAAAGTCTGCATGATATTTCAAGAACCGACTAAAAGCTCAATTTTATGAACTTGCATTGGACTGATGAATTGTTCTCGGTCTCATTACGCCGCAGGAGCGCGGTTGATTGGTTTGTCAGGAGTCCAGCATGGTTTCAAGGTTTTGCTGAGTCGGTCGTAATGAGGCATTAATGGAGTCAGCGGTGCAAGACTTCCCTTCATTATAGCTGATTGGTTGTTATATGATATGCTTGTTTTTTTTAAAGCACTTTGTAAAGTAAAGCTCTGTAATAATAACGTCACATAGCTCGATACGATATGAGCTCCAGAGCAGGAAGAGTTTCAGCCCAGTGTCCTCTCCTCCCTCCTGATCAAACGCTGATACATTTTAGTTGCCATCTGTCTAAAAAGACTAAAAACTGATCAATCCTTTTTCTGCCTCACAATAAAGTTCTAGCTAAACAGAAAAAACAAGTGGGCTTGAACTGTCAATTAGTCCAATTCCACATCCACGTTCTCTCTGCGCTGTAATTGGCCATGTGGTTGATGTTCAGTATGTTTCTAACAGTCTGCTTTCCACTCCATCTAACAGTGAACGTACGAAACAAGTCGGAGAACACGTCCTGGGATATTCCTGGATTGTGACCCATTTGGAAAAATTCCCTGAAGTGCCCCGACTTCCCCGGAGGATTGATCAAATTCCCTGACTTTCCCCGTCTGGAATACACCTTCGATAATACTCTGTGACCTCTGAGAACCCAGAGTACACGGATGGGAAACTCCTCAGAGGGCTTGTTTCAGGTCTGATATGCTGCATGCTATACAACCCCTTAGGTTTGACTTCACCTCTGACCCGGTGTTTACCCCAGACATGAGTGGAAAACAGCAGTGAGACCGTCATGGGACACTAAAACTCTCCACTGAGAGTTGATCATGCTAGCGGTGGGCAGCTGACTGGCCGATACGTGGCTGATCTCCTAGTACAGTAGTGGACACCGGTAGGGAGACTGGACCACCTGTCGTCAGATAAACCAACGTTTCCCACCTTTCGGTTCTCCTTGTCCGACGTGGGGTTGTCGGTGATCTTGAAGAGGTGCAGGTCGATCACTTCCTTCATCTCGTAGTTGTCTCCTCGCCGCTTGCACACGATCACCGCCGCGTCGAACAGGAAGATGTGCCTGCGGTTCAGTCAGTCAGTCAGTCAGTTGTTTGTATCAGACGGGGAAAACGCTTGAAGCTACAATATGAAACTGAACAATAAAACAATAAATAAATAGATAAAAATGATAAATAACATTCTGTCATTCTGTGTTTATGCCTACATCCTGTTTGCCTGCTATGTCTCTCATGCACCGTGTAGACACTTCCTGTATCGGCCCTTAAGACAAAACCTACTCTAACCTACTCTAACCTCTAACCTACTCTAACCTACTCTGACCTACTCTAACCTACTCTAACCTCTAACCTACTCTGACCTACTCTAACCTACTCTAAACTCTAACCTACTCTAACCTCTAACCTACTCTAACCTACTCTAACCTCTAACCTACTCTGACCTACTCTAACCTACTCTAACCTCTAACCTACTCTAACCTACTCTGACCTACTCTAACCTACTCTAACCTCTAACCTACTCTAACCTACTCTGACCTACTCTAACCTACTCTAACCTCTAACCTACTCTAACCTACTCTGACCTACTCTAACCTACTCTAACCTCTAACCTACTCTAACCTACTCTGACCTACTCTAACCTACTCTAACCTCTAACCCCACTCTGACCTACTCTAACCTACTCTAACCTACTCTGACCTACTCTAACCTACTCTAACCTCTAACCCACTCTGACCTACTCTAACCTCTAACCTACTCTGACCTACTCTACACCTACTCTAATCTACTCTAACTACTCTGACCTACCTCTAATCTACTCTGACCTACTCTAACCTACTCTAACCTCTATTACTCTGACTACTCTGACCTACTCTAATCTACTCTGACTACTCTAATCTACTCTGACCTACTCTAACATACTCCTAACTCTACCTACTCTGACTCTACATCTAACTACTATCAACCTACTCCTGACCTACTCTACCTACTCTCTAACCTACGTTACTACTCTGACACTACTCTAACCTACTCTAACCTACTCTAACCTTCTAACCTACTCTAACCTACTCTAACCTACTCTAACCTACTCTTCTGAGGTACATTCATTCATTTTGTGTCTGAACAGAGAGACAGACGAGTTTAGTTTGAAGTACTGCAGCTCTCCGGTCGTGTTTGCAGACGTCTGTCAGCCGGTCTGTCTGTCAGCCGGTCTGTCTGTCAGCCTGTCTGCCATCTCACCTATCCTGCTTGGCTCGTTTGTCCACCGAGGCCACCCGTACCTCCCCGTCACCCTTGGGTCTCCCGTAGTTACTCAGAGACTGATTCTGGAGAGGAGAAGAGTCAGCGTTGTTAGTATAAGCTAGCCGTTAGCCTGGAGCTACGTCACAGTGCGGTACGACTGAATGGACCGAGTCGGGCTCACCAGGTTTTCGATGGATTTCTGGTACTGGTCTATTTCTCGCAGCGTCTCGTTGTCCCTCTTCACTTCGTTCACGTACTGAGCCAGGTCCTGCAAACAGCAAAGGACTGTTAACGATGAACGCGTTTGCTTGTTTCAACATAAAGTGACAGTGAGTTGTTTATTACTCTGGATGTGAAATCATACGACGACTATGAGGAGAAAGTGCAGCTTTGATTTCAGCGTCTTGTCAGGGTTACAAAATGATGAAAACTTAAAAGTGCAAGTCAGTGGCAAAGTCAGTTTTTCATGTGCAGTGACGTCTAGAAGTCGACGAACCCACAAACACTGACAGACTGGTACCGGTATCTGACAGACTGGTACCGGTATCTGACAGACTCGTACCGGTATCTGACCGGTATCTGACAGCCTGGTACCGGTATCTGACTGGTACCAGTATCTGACAGTATCTGACAGGCTGGTACCAGTATCTGACAGACTGGTATCTTGTGTTCTTGCTGCATGCCAGTGTGTCTGTTTGAGGTCTGCATGTGGGAACAGTTGTGGGTGTTCGATTTCAAGCCCACTTTTTTGCTGCTTTCCATTTCTAGCATGAGTCCTAAATAAAACCTTGAGCGCTACAAGGCAACGAGACTATTACAGATCAAACCATTACAGATGTACGTGTAAAACGGTAGCAAGGGAATTTCTGTATACAGCTTCTAATAATCCATTAATAGGTGATATTGATGTTCAATATGATATTTATTTGTATTCAATACAATCACTCTGCAGTTGCACACAATATAAAGCATGACAGAGAATTTCACAGTCCACATATGATGATATTATGTAATTTACTGGAGGTGTGTTGAGTCGGAGGAGAGCTGAATGAACACGCCTACATACTGTGTGTGTGTGTGTGTGTGTGTGTGTGTGTGTGTAAATAATGTAACTTATATAAAGAAATTGAGGAGATTGGCCCATTTGGGAGGTTGCTCCTTAAATCATCCACGTGTCCCCGGTAGATCACTGGCTCTGGTGCTCCATGCTAACACTTCAGCATACACTATGTTGAGTTATAGTCGGCGCCATGCTGGTCTTGGTATGATGTCTGGCAGTTCTGTGTAGGATATTGGAGATTTCCAAACATAACTGACTGTTTTGAACTAGCAGGGACCACCTTCCCTGTTTCACTCAACATAGTGTGAGCTGAAGTGTTAGTATGGAGTCTGCTATCACTCAACATGACCACTGGGCCAACCTCCTGGGTATATTTGTTCTGAAAATATCGATTTGTGTTGCTGGTCATCGTTTGCAGGTCGTAGTTCACCCTCCTGGTTCGGTCTCACCTTCATAGCGTCCAGTGCCGTCCTCAGGTTGCTCTTGTGGGTGGCGTCATGAGTGTGTTTCACCAGCTCCTGTCGGATGGGAACAACACAAACACAACACAAACAAAAACAAACACCAATCAGCAGCTGTCCTGAGGCCGATCCATCCGGCCTGCAGGCCTGAGGCGCTTCCCTCCCTGCCCGACATCGCTCGGCGTGTTTCAAAAGCAAAACCAAGACATCAGAATACGCCGTCATTAGTACCAGAAGGAGGAAAAAGGTGAAGATGAATGAAATTGCGAACGATACCACAAAGACACGTGTAAAAAAAAAGAAAACATCAACATGAACATCAACACGCAGTCCAGCCGCACGCCACACATCTGAAAATGTCATCCTCTGGCTCTAGATAGGACGAGAGGCTTCCTGTGAAAGAATCCTATCCGGCAGTAAATCAGATTGTGTGTGTGTGTGTGCTTATATCTGTTTTCCAGGTGGTGTGTGTGTGTGTGTGTGTGTGTGTGTGTGTGTGCCATGTTCATCTCACGCACTGTGTGTCTATCTAAAATTGCTTTCTCGGGGCTGGCTGCAGCGTAAACAAGACATCTAGACCACAGCCGAGGAGGATAAGGAAGGTTCCCATGCATGTCCTTCATACAGGCCCATATAAATGGCCTCCACACACACACACACACACACACACACGCGCACACACACACACACACACACACACTCTGAGTCGCTGAGGGAGATATATATGTCTGTTTGGCAGTGCTCAAATCCCCGGTGTCAGTCAAGCTCAACCTGGGCATTATTATCACTAGCTAGACGACAGAGTCCTATTTATCAAGCCCTCCTCCTGCCTCCCCACATCCACCCAGATACGGGGGGGGGGGGGGGGGGGGGTGGTCGGACAGATAGCCGGGACTGCACATGATGGACTTATTGAGGGAATCGTGTTACGGTGGGTTCAGGGGGAAAGAGAAATGAGACCGCCGAAGAGAGAGAGAGACGGGGAGAAAAAAAAAAACAGAGAGAGAGAGAGAGAGAGAGAGAAATTCAGGGCGAGAGATGAAGTGACAAGACATTAGCCGGACAGGTTCCAGAGCTGTCACCTTCAGGGACGTGATTCAAAGTAAATTCAGCGGCTGCTTTATTAGGTGCAGCTCAGCCGGGCGCCGGGTCCAGAACAGCCCGGATCCCCTCGAGGCCCGGATTCGGAACGGTGCCGGGAAAAAAAAAAAGCTGCCCGCGCTGGCTTGATAGTCACTCGGTTCCATTGGCGCGTTCATGTTTTGCGAACACGATGTGGGTTGAGGTCTGAGGGGATCTGCAGGTTCTCCAGAAAGCCTCATGTGATACTTTAAGGATCTTTGTAAAACCTGGAACTGGATTTAAGACCCGTTTAAAAAGCTGCCAAACACAGCTAGTGGAAGTTGTGAATCAGTAAACGAGCCGTATGAGAAAAAAGGAGGCCAAGAAATTAATTGCTAAGCGAGGTGAGGTCCGACTACGTTGAGTAAAGCAGATGCATATCGTACCACTAACCCGGTTCTGGATTCATCTAAGAGAAACAACCTGGTAACCTGTTAACATATATAACCAAACTCAACTAGCAGCTTGTGCATCACACACACACTCAACCCACCACAGCCCCCTCACCCTCAACACCCCCTCACAAATATTTACATGGGTCATTGCATTACAAATACATGTCAATATTTCGATCTTTCAACCATAAGAACGCTTTAGATCAAATCCTCTGAGCTGTCTTACTATTAAACACATTTCAGTTCATCAAAAAAAGGCTTTTCTTTTTTCCTGCTGCCTCAGTCGAGCTTCAGATTCAGACTCTCTCTCTATTTGTCTCGTTCTGTCTGCTGCTCTCTCTCCAGTATCTCCATTCTCTCACCTCCTAATCTCGATGTCTCGATCACGTGACAATTACATGTCACTTAAAAGATTCTGTCTACCCTCTGGTATAGAAGCCATTAAAATCCACCAGACAAGGAGACTGAAATGTGAACGACAGCACCTCTAGTGGCCACGTGTGGCGGTGCACCACGAGTCCTGCTGAGTTTGACTGACAATCATGGAGCCTTAGATGAATTAAAAAAGCTCCCTGGTGGGGTCGTATCATTTACTGTCAATCAAGTGGCTGAGGCGGTGAAGGCTCTTAACTTTTAGCTCAGTCCTACTTTGATGATTTACAACGAGGGTGACTGACATTATGCTCAGTTAGTATAGTAACAGGATATATACTCCAGTGGTAATATAGGCACAGAGGTGGATAAACCAGCATATAGACATTACATTACTGCGATGCTTGGTTTAATACAAATACATAACATGCACTAGGGCAGCGTTGAGTTCAGGATTTAATTGGTCTTGGAATACTGGCTTTAAAAATATTACTCATTTAAATGACCGGTGACTCAAATCGAGGATGATCAAGTCGTCGTGACATTGACGAATCGGGTGGAGAGGACAGGTCGGGGGGGCGGTACCTGGAGGAGGAGGGGGTACTTCAGGACTCGCTGCATAGGAACCACCAGCAGATCCCTCAGAGTAAACTTGCCATAGTTGGCTCTCTTTGAGCATTCCTGTTCAAAGGAAGCAAAACGGAATCAACACAACATTTATACTATTATATCTTATAATATCGTATAACATTAGACGTATATTATATCCCAGAATACACATCATATGGCACAAGGGGCTGATCCTGTGTATTGCTAAGTATCATGTAACATCTTCTAATGTATTGTGATATATCTAATAACATCATGAAGCTCTCCACCAGGGGAATCGCTCGTGTTTCTCATTTCTTCAGAGTGATGCTCGCTCGCACTGCTTATGAAAAACTAAACGTGCTAATGTTGTTTTAAAGCTCATAAACAGCCTATAAATCAGGTTGCCAAGCTGGGGCCCGGGGACCGCCAAGGATGCCTGAGGGAATTCAAGGGGCTCCCCAGAAAAATGAGTTTAATCTCAGTGATGGGACGGGGTTCCATAGGACAGCATCTTACATGTATTTGGAGGGGTCCTGGAAAAGGATGAAATGATGAAAAAAAAAAGGATGAAAAGCTTCGGGAAACCCTGGACTGACCTGCTGGTATTTTATTTATGTCGTCACCTGCAATGCCTTGGGTATACACTTGAGGGCATGCTCTGACCACACGAACACATACAGAAATGAAGCCTCATGTTACCTCCAGCTTCATGCGGACGTCCTCCCTCTCTTTGCAGATGTCGTCCAGAGCGGCGATGGCGGTTTCTACATGGCTGCAGTATTTCCCGTAGATCAACAACCTGGGAACAGACCAGGCACATGAAGGAACAGCAAGAGCACAGAGGGAAGGACTACGGGAATCTGCAGGTTTCAGAAAGACACACTCAAGACTTTATCACACCTTTTTAATGCTACCTTGAATTTAAGACCGATTTAAAAAACCCGAAATAAAAGAAACAAAGCTGGAAAACCGACCGATTGAAAGTCAAGACAACTCAATATATCTGTAAAGCCTTTTTCAGTCTTACTCTGAAGGAGGAAGGTGGTTTGATAGGTACGCACCTCTCTTTGAAGGTGGTGAAGATCTGGTAAAGGTTATGGCCGCTCTTGTGCTGGACCGAGTCCTGGACCTCCACCAGGAGACTTTTGTGAACCTTCACCAGGTCCTGCAGGCCAACAGGGAGGAAGCGTTACTGCTCATCTGAAACTCAACGCTTCAATGGTGACAAATAATATTTAATAACCCAATGGTGCCACACACACTAACGTTGTTTTGATTGCTTTCGGTGCTGATGGTGTTATCTGCTGTCCTCATGTCTGTCCTACTTTATTGT